>CM038678.1:728883127-729339894 GCA_021605205.1 Aegilops longissima | reverse complement strand
CTTCTCCTGGTCCTTAACTGCCATTTTGATCTGATGATAACCAGAGTTAGCATCCAAAAAGCTCAGACGCTCACAACCCGCCGTAGCATCAATGATTTGATCAATACGGGGGAGAGCAAAGGGATCAGCCGGACAAGCCTTATTTAAGTCTGTGTAATCCACACAGATCCGCCAGGTGCTGTTCTTCTTGAGCACGAGCACCGGGTTAGCCAACCACTCCGGGTGAAAAACTTCCACAATAAACCCAGCCGCTAAGAGCCGGGCGACTTCCTCTCCAATAGCTTTCCGTCTCTCTTCGTTGAACCGTCGAAGAAACTGCCTGACCGGCTTATACTTCGGATCAATATTGAGAGTGTGCTCAGCGATTTCTCTCGGTACACCTGGCATGTCAGAAGGTTTCCATGCGAAGATGTCCCGGTTCTCACGGATGATCTCGATGAGCGCGCTTTCCTATTTAGGATCCAAATTGGTACTGATACTGAACTGCTTAGATGAATCGCCTGGAGTAAAATCAACAAGCTTTGTTTCAGAAGCCGACTTAAACTTCATCGCTGGGTCATGCTCGGTGGTTGGCTTCTTTAGAGAGGTCATATCCGCCGGGTCAACATTGTCTTGATAAAACTTCAGCTCCTCTGCTGTGCAAACAGACTCAGCATAAGCCGCGTCGCCTTCCTCACATTCCAGCGCTTGTGACCCGACATCTTAAGCTGCAGATAAACATAACATGGTTGTGCCATGAACTTGGCATAAGCCGGCCGACCAAACAGAGCATGATATGGACTCTTGATTTTGACCACCTCAAAAGTTAATTTCTCAGCTCCAGAATCACGCTCATCTCCAAAGGCCACTTCCAGTTCAATCTTGCCAACTGGCTAAGCCGACTTACCAGGCACCACTCCATGAAAGACAGTGTTGGACGTCCTCAAGTCCTTATCAGTCAATCCCATGCGGCAAAAGGTCTCATAATAGAGGATATTGATGCTGCTACCTCCGTCCATGAGTACCTTAGTGAATTTATATCCACCAACCTGAGGTGCTACCACTAAGGCCAACTGACCCGGATATCAACCCGGAGGGGGTGATCTTCCCTGGTCCATACAATGGGCTGTTCTGACCACCTCAAATAACGGGGAACCACCGGCTCAACAGAATTCACGGCCCTCTTATGAACCTTCTGGTCACGTTTGCACAAATTAGTTGTGAACACATTATACTGCCCACCATTCAGCTGCTTCGGGTGGCTTTGATAACCAGACTGCTGCTGCTGCTGTCCCCCTTGACCAGACTGGTATTGATTATAGCCGCCTTGATTTCCTTGAAAGTCGGAACTTGAACCGCCGCCCGGGCCATGAAAGCCGCCGGCTCCTGAGCCGCCGCCCGACCCATGATTACCATCAAACATGATGGAATTCTTGAAAGCCTTCATGATCGCGCAGTCTTTCCATAAGTGAGTGGCAGGTCGTTCCCGGATGCCGTGTCTCGGGCAAGACTCATTGAGTAACTGCTCAGGAGATGGGCCAGACCCGCCAGACCGAGGGGGCGGCTTGCCCTTACGTCTTTGATTGTTACCCTATGCATTGGCGTTGGCTACAAACTCCGGGTTACCCTCAGCCTTACGTTTATTGCCTCCTTGATTCGTTGGGTTATGCTGCTGACCCTTTCCATTGTCGTTCTTCTTTCCCTTCCCTGTCTTTTCCTCATCAGACGCGGGATCCTTGGTACTATCAGAATCAACGTATTTGACTAAGTTGCCATCAGCGTACCCATATCATTGCAATCACGCTTTAGGCGCCCCAGTTTCTGTCTCAGCGGCTCAAAGCGGCAGTTCTTCTCCAACATGAGGACTGCAGAACCGGCATCCATCTTGTCAGACGAATGTATTATCTCCTTGACCCGGCGTACCCAATGAGTCATGGATTCACCTTCCTCCTGCTTACAATTTGTCAGGTCCACAATCGACATAGATTGCTTGCAAGTGTCTTTGAAGTTCTGGATGAATCGGGCTTTCAATTCTGCCCATGAGCTAATGGAATTGGGTGGCAAGCCCTTTAACCAGGATCGGGCCGTTCCATCTAACATTATGGTGAAGTACTTAGCCATTGCCGCATCACTGACCTCCAACAGCTCCATGGCCATCTCATAACTTTCGATCCACGCCCCGGGCTGCAAGTCGGCCGTGTAATTCAGCACCTTCCGAGGTCCCTTGAAGTCCTTGGGTAAACGTACATTGCATAAAGCCGGCACTAAGAAAGGAACACCGCCGGTTCTGGTAGCCACTCCCGCCTCAACAAAAGTTGTGGGATAATCTGGAAGGTCCTGATGAGCCGTTTGTTGAGCTGCTAGCTGAGCCGCCCGCTCGTCCTCTTGACGTATCCGGTCCTGCACCGGGTTATATCCACCGGGCGGGTTACGGCGCTGGGCGTTGCTTGACAAAGCTTCTGACTCCATGTGCCTGCTGTAACTCGGACTCCGGTTTTGACGAGCCGGAGCTAACCAAGGCGGAGGAGTTGAATGAATCTTGTCCCAGCTGTAAGAATAAGTCTCTTGCAGAGCTAGGGCTGTCTGGACGAGGTCTCTGATCCTTCGGGTCTCCACAGCCGTCGGATCATCACCGTCCATTGGGAGAGCCGCCAAATGCGCCGATGCTGCGATTAAGTTCTCCATGGGGTTGGAAAAATGACCCGGTGGTATTGGTACATAGCGGGGCGGGCGCATACTCACATGAGGAGGTGCCATCTCTCGAGGCTGAGCCGGTCCTCCCGCTCCGGCCGTCATAAACTGATTTGCTTCGGGCGGGTTGCTAGGACCGACACCGGGTGTAGGCGAAAAGGTTCCGAGGGTCGTAAACCGGAGGCAAACGGGATTGAGTTTTCTGGTACCTCCTTCTCATCACCTCATTAGATGCGTTCAGGCTCATATTAAGCTGGAAAGCCTCTGACTGGAGTTGCTGCACCCGTGCATCCAAAGCCACCCGTTCTATAGCTAACCTAGTGTCCTCAGCTGCCAAGGCCTCCTTGGCTCGAGCTATCTCCTCACGCACCTTTGCCACCTCCGCGTTATGCTCATCTTGATTTGCAGGAATAACCATGGCGGTTAACAGGGCCGTCAGCTTATCCATGAGATCCATCAGCACCTGAGCCGGCGGGCGCACAGGGCCTCCTGCCCCGGCCGCTCCTGACCCGGACGTTATTGATGTTGCAACCGTTGAGTTTTTACCGGGTTGAGTACCAGCCATGAAGACTCCTGCCCAGCTTGGCGGCTCATAGGAGTCCGGAATACTAGAGCTGTCAGAACAGTCCGAAGCATACCCTCTTGTACTTGATACAGCGAATCTATTGAACCGGCGGACGAATCACCGTCAGAGAGGACGACCATCTCACCACCATCTTCAGATCCTTCAGAAAGCTCCTCTCCGTGGATGCAGCCCACGAAGGCACGCTTCATGCCGGGTTGAACTTGGGCGGGTCTCGCGCGTTGAGCCGTCTCGACGAGGTCGATGCAGCTGTCCGGCTCAGGGCCCGGCTCGCCAATCCGGCCGATGAAGACGTGGATTCCGCCGAAGGGGACCCGGTACCTGTACTCAATTGAGTCGGCGTCAGGGCCCCAGCCTTCATTGTCGATGTAGATCTTGCCGCGATGACTCTTGGTCATCCGGCCCACTGCGTATCCCTTGAGCCCTTCGAAGCTGTCCTTCAGGAACTCAAATCCACCGTGCGCGGGCCCCACGGTGGGCGCCAACTGTCGTGGAATTGTCACGGCAGATGTCCTCTTGCAAGGACTTAGTCGTGGAGCCATTGCAACTAGGAAGCTTAAAGGGGTTAATCGGGACAAAGGACACGAGAGGTTTATACTAGTTCGGCCCCTTACGGTGAAGGTAAGGCCTACGTCTAGTTGGGTTGGTATTGCTTGATGTTTCGATGACCAGGGAGCGAGATACGCTATGCCCGGCTCTCGATGAGTTGTTTCTTGCCCTAAGCCGCCAGCGGGTCGTCCCCTTATATACATGGGTTGATGCCCTGCAGCCTACAGAGTCCCGGCAGGCTCATAAACAGTGTCCGGCTCGGTGACTAGTTAATTCTACCTTACGATACAAGTCATGCCATCATGGCGGTTTACCACTACGGGCCTTAAGTCACCTGTGGGCTTTAGACCCTTTATTGAACCGCCATCTTCACGCTTGGTCTTGGGCTTCTTCGGATGAATCCCTCTTTGCGTAACCCGGCCCCTCATGGGCGGCTTACACAAATGGTTATATTCCCAACAGTTTCCATTGACTGTTATAACCCCGCGAGGTCCTGGCATCTTGAGCTTGAGGTATGCGTAGTGCGGTACCGTATTGAATCTGGTGAAGGCGGTTCATCCGAGCAGTGTGTGATAACCACTATGGAAGGGGACGATATCGAAGATTAACTCCTCGCTTCGGAAGTTGTCTGGAGATCCGAAGACTACTTCCAGTGTGATTGAGCCTGTGCAACAGGCCTCTACACCTGGTATGACACCTTTAAAGGTGGTTTTAGTGGGTTTGATCCTTGAGGGATCGATGCCCATTTTGCGCACTGTATCCTGATAGAGCCGGTTCAGGATGCTGCCACCGTCCATAAGGACTCCTGTAAGGTGGAATCCGTCAATGATGGGGTCGAGGACCAACGCGGCCGAACCGCCATGACGAATACTGGTCGGATGGTCCCTGCGATCGAAAGTAATAGGACAAGAAGACCATGGGTTGAACTTTGGGGCGACTGGCTCCATCGCGTAGACATCGCTTAGTGCACTCTTCCGCTCCCTCTTGGGAATATGGGTTGCGTATATCATATTTACCGTTTTTACTCGGGGAGGAAATTTCTTCTGTCCTCCTGTGTTCGGCAGCCGGGGCTCTTCGTCGTCATCACTATGCAGCCTCTTTTTCTTGTTTTCAGTATTCAACTTGCCGGCCTGTTTGAACACCCAACATTCTCTGTTGGTGTGGTTGGCTGGTTTATCGGGGGTGCCGTGAATTTGACATGAACGATCGAGTATGCGGTCCAGACTGGATGGGCCCGGATTGTTTCTTTTGAATGGCTTTTTCCGCTGACCGTGACTTAGAGCCACTGAATCCCGCATTGACGGTCGTGTCTTCGGCGTTATCGCCATTATTGCGACGCTTGTGTCTGTTGCATCGGGGCTTGCCGTTGCTATCTCTGGCATCTGAGGTGTCAACATTTCTTGATGTGCTGTTGCTACGAGCCAACCAGCTGTCCTCGCCCGCACAAAAGCGGGTCATGAGTGTCGTGAGGGCTGCCATGGACTTTGGCTTTTCTTGGCCGAGGTGTCGGGAAAGCCACTCGTCGCGGATGTTATGCTTAAAGGACGCTAGGGCTTCGGCATCCGGACAATCGACAATTTGGTTCTTTTTAATTAGGAACCGAGTCCAGAATTTCCTGGCTAACTCTACGGGCTATTGGGTAATGTGACTTAGATCATCAGCATCCGTTGGTTGCACATAAGTTCCCCTGGAAGTTATCCAGGAATGCATCTTCCAGGTTCTCCCAACTTCCAATAGAGTTCGCCGGAAACTATTCAGCCAATGCCGAGCCAGTCCCTTGAGTTTTAGTGGGAGGTACTTGATGGCATGTAGATCATCGCCGTGGGCCATGTGAATGTGGAGAAGGAAATCTTCAATCCATACTGTGGGGTCTGTTGTCCCATCATACGATTCGATGTTCACGGGCTTAAACCCTTTTGGGAACTCATGGTCCATTACTTCGTCAGTGAAGCATAGGGGGTGTGTGGCGCCTCTATGCCGGGCTACATCATGACGCAGTTCAAATGAGTCTGGTCGGTTGTATTTGGCCCGACCGGATTTATATTTAGAGTATCCGGCATGGTGACCATCGTCACGCGTTGGCGCGCTCCCATCGACCCTGACTATCCTGGTTTATTTTCCAACACGTCTCGCAGGTCCTGCGTCTTTTTATGTGATTGATGACGAGGTGCGCGCTGGTGTTCGGGCTGATATGCCGCTTTGTCTCGGCCACGGGGTGGCTGGTCAGCCGCATCCTGCGCTGGTAGTGTAGGCTCTAGTGCCTCTTCCTCGAATTGAGGTAACAACTTGCGCTTTGGGTAATTTTTGGTTGGGCGCTCGAGTCTGTATTCCTTGGCTGCCAGGACCTCGGTCCATTTATCAGTTAGCAGATCTTGATCAGCTTGAAGCTGCTGCTACTTTTTCTTCTGGCTTTTTGTAGTGGCTATAAGCCGGCGCTTGAGGCGCTCCTGCTCGACGGGATCCTCAGGCACGATGAATTCTTTGTCGCCGAGGCTCACCTCGTCTTCGGAGAGGGGCATGTAATTGTCATCCTCCGTGTCTCCATCCATTGCCTGTTTCTCAGGGCTAGCTTGCCCATCCTCCCGTCCGGCTTGCTCGAAGCTTGGCTGGGCGGGATTGTTTTCGTCTTCGGCACCATCCGGAGTGCTATTGTCTCTTGTGGTGGTATCACTATTTTTGCTATGGCGGGGCTTAGAACGGCGCCGCTGACGCCGGTGCTTAGATTGCTTCCCAAGGGGATTATCCTCCGTTGCCTCATCTCCATTGCTTTCTTTGGGCGTGTCCACCATATATATATCATATGATGAGGTGGCTGTCCAGCGCCCTGTGGACGGTGGTTCCTGTTCTTCTCCGGCATCGTTGTCCATACCGTCAATGTCTTCGGAGTCGAAATCAAGCATGTCGGTTAAGTCGTCGACAGTGGCTATCAAGTGGGTGGTGGGTAGGAGACGAATTTCTTCGTCGTCCACTTCCCACTCAAGCCGGACATGGTTCGGCCAAGAGTCTCTTGACAGGGAGAGAGATTTCAACGAATTTAGCACGTCATCCAAGGGCGAGTGCTGGAAGATATCCGCGGAGGTAAAATCCATGATCGGTGCCCAATCAGGTTCGATAGGCACGGATACGCGTGGTCGGAGCCTAAAGTCGGAGATGAGTCGAGGGTCCGATGGCGCATACCTCATTGGAGGTGAAGTCTGTGTTCGGTTCTATCGCCGATGAGTGTGCGGCCTCCGTGGCGGGGTCTATCCACCTGTCCTCGGAGGGCACGATCTGTTCCGGATCTAAGGTCGCGACAGCTGCGGGTGTGATCACCCGAACACCGACCGATGGCAGATCTAAGTCATGCTCATCGTGACTGTTCGGCACACCTGTCATGGGCTCGAATCCGTCGAAGATCAAGTCTCCGCGGATGTCGGTGATGTAGTTCAGGCTTCCGAACCTGACCTGATGACCAGGGGTGTAGCTATCGATCTGCTCCAGATGGCCAAGCGAATTGGCCCGTAGTGCGAAGCCGCCAAAAATGAAGATTTGTCCGGGGAGAAAAACCTCACCCTGGATCACATCGTGGTGGATGATTGAAGGAGCCATCAAGCCCTATGGTGACGACATAGTGGAACTCTCAATGAAAGCACCAATGTCGGTGTCAAAACCGGCGGATCTCGGGTAGGGGGTCCCGAACTGTGCGTCCAAGGCTAATGGTAACAGGAGGCGGGGGACACAATGTTTACCCAGGAGGTAATACCCTACTTCCTGCTTGATTGATCTTGATGATATGAGTATTCCAAGAGTTGATCTACCACGAGATCGTAGAGGCTAAACCCTAGAAGCTAGCCTATGATTATGATTGTTGTTGTCCTACGGACTAAACCCTCATGTTTATATAGACATCGGAGGGGGCTAGGGTTACACAGAGTCGGTTACAGAGAAGGAGATCCATATATCCGAATAGCCAAGCTTGCCTTCCACGCAAAGGAGGGTCCTACCCGGACACGGGCCGAAGTCTTCAATCTTGTGTCTTCATAGTCCAACAGTCCGGCACAAGTACACAGTCCGGCTGTCCGAGGACCCCCTAATCCAGGACTCCCTCAAACACCCCCGTTCGAGCTTCTTTTATTGCTTCAACTAACTTATCATTGGCTCCTTTAAGACATGCCTTCTTCGAAACCTCGTCTGTCTTTGGATCCAACGCCCCCCATGCGCATAGAACCAAGTTCTGCACCTGGGGGGCCAGCTCAATGTAACTGGAGTGACATGTGCAACCAGCATCTCTTGTTCAGACTTATCCCACTTAGGCATTGCCACCGCGTAGCCACCTGGCCCCAGCCTATGGAATTGCTGCTTTTTTGCGGCATTGGCCTTGTTTTTTCTGGACCGTTCCTTAGATAATTCTGATTCCTTAAATTTCACGAAATCGTCCCAGTATTCTCTTTGGTTCTCCAGTGTTCCTTTGAATTCTAGAGTCTTCTTTCCCGCTTTGACGTAGTTATTCCATACATTTTTCTTGTGGTTGTTGAATGCAATTGCCATCTTCCTAAGAGCAGCGTCCTTGACTTTCTCCACATCTGCAGCTGTGAAATGATCTGGTAGGGTGAAATATTCCATGAGATCTTCCCAAAGCGCTTTTTTTGCTCTGTCGTTGACAAAAGTAAGATCTGGATCGGGCTTTGATGGCTCTTTCCATTCTTGAAGGGAGATCGAGTTTGTCCTTCACAAGAACTCCGCACGGACGAACGAACTTGTTGGCAATGTTCTTAGGCGCTATTGGTTCGCCATTAGTTTTGATGGCATCGATGTTGTACTTTAAGCCCTCCTTCAACTTTTTTCCCGGGCCTCGCACTTTGCCTGTAGAAGATTTGCTCAATCCGGAGGGCTGAAAGAAGAAAGTCGATTCGTTAATATATCTTCAAATCATTTAAAACATGTGATGATCACCAGATGCCTGCTTATATAAATATACGTCGCCGGTCTCTGTTATTTCAAGATCAACATTTTCTTCGCCATCATAATCATTAATTTCTTCGCCATCATAATCAAAGTCGTCGTCCATGACTTCATCAATTCGGTCGTTGCGATTGAATATCATATCATCACCCTCTCCAGTATTGTTCAGATATTGGGAGCCGTCATCTTCTTCATTTCGATCATCTGGCGTGCGAGGGGAGCGTATGATCTCGAACATGGCCTCTTCTCACTCTCTACTGGTATTGTCTGCCATAACTTTTATTTAACTAATCCAGAAGAAATATAAAACAATTTAGTATTCAAATTACAATATGCATGCATGCAATCAATAAAAGGAAATCCTGAATCATAGTACATGATACGTCTCCAACGTATCTATAATTTATGAAGTATTCATGCTATTATATTATCCATCTATGATGTTTTATATGCATTTGTATGCCATTTTATATGATTTTTGGGACTAACCTATTAACCTAGAGCCCAATGCCAGTTTCTGTTTTCTCCTTGTTTTTGAGTTTTAGAGAAAAGGAATACCAAACGGAGTCCAATTGACGTGCCAATTTTTGAGGATTTTTTATGGACCAAAAGAAGACCAGGGAGCATCGGAGTTGGGCCAGAAGAGTCCCGGGCTGCCCACGAGGGTGGGAGCATGCCCCCCTATCTCGTGGACAGCCCGGAGACCCCCCCCGGCGTGAAACCAACGCCAAAAATTCCTATAAATACAGAAACCTTCGGGAAATAACCTAGATCGGAAGTTCCGCCGCCGCAAGCCTCTGTAGCCACGAGAAATCAATCTAGGCCCTCTCCGGCACCCTGCCGGAGGGGGCCATCATCACCGCAGGCCATGGAGGGGGATCTCGGCGGGGCCATCATCGCCATGAAGGCCAAGGACCAGAGGGGGAAAGCCATGGAGGAGGAAGCACAAGGGGGAGAACCTCTCCTCCTCTCTCTTCGTGGCACCGGAGTGCCGTCGGGAGGGGAATCATCGCCGCGGTGATCGTCTTCATCAACATGACCATCATCATCACCATCCTCATCTATTTTACGCGGTCCACTCTCCCGCACCCCGCTGTAATCCCTACTTGAACATGGTGCTTTACGCCGCATATTATGATTCAATGATGTGTTGCCACCCTACGATGTTTCGAGTAGATATCTTTTGTCCTTGGGTTGATTGATGGTCTAGATTGGTACGAGTTGTATGTTTTATTTTGGTGCTGTCCTATGGTGCCCTCCGTGTCGCGCAAGCGTTACGGATTCCCGTTGTAGGGTGTTGCAATACATTCATGATTCGGTAATAGTGGGTTGGTGAGTGACTGAAACACAAACCCGAGTAAGGGGGTTGTTGCGTATGGGAATAAAGAGGACTTGATGCTTTAATGCTATGGTTAGGTTTTACCTTAATGATCTTTAGTAGTTGCGGACGCTTGCTAGAGTTCCAATCATAAGTGCATATGATCCAAGTAGAGAAAGTATGTTAGCTTATGCCTCTCCCTCATATGAAATTGCAATGACGACTATCGGTCTTGTTAACAATTGCCTAGGACAATTCTGCACACCGATCCATCATTATTCCACACTCGCTATTTATATTATTAGTAATATATTCTAACTTTATGATAACAGCACCTACTTTTATATTTTAGCTCTCCTATATCATACAAAGTTATCCTCTTCATACCCACAACGTAGTTTTATTTCTCGTTTCTAGTTGGAAGCAAAAGTTCGATGTACGTACAGTCGTATCAGTGGCAGATAGGGCTTGAGAGAATATTGATCTTACCTTTAGCTCCTTGTGGTTTCGGCACTCCATACTTATCACTTCCACCTTTGGAAATTGCTACGATGATTCCCTGCACTTGGGGATTATCAAGCTCTTTTCTGGCGCCGTTGCCGGGGAGCAATAGCGTGGGGTTGATATTCTCGTGTGTGCTTGTTTGCTTTTTTCACTAAGTAGATTTTTTTACTTTTTGTTTCTGTTTAGTTGTGGGTGAAACATACAAAAAAATTTAAAAGAATGAAAATGCCAGAAAAAATTACTTGCCTCTCATGCCTAAAAAAGTTTTTCAAAAAGAGAAGTGATTGGAAAGTTATGCATTGAAGAAGTGAGGGTCGACCTTGAGCACTTGTGTTCATGCTCACGGAAACAATGTAGAATTTTTCATGAAAGTTTCTCTGTAAATAATTATCCCCTTGTATATAACCATTGTATTTTAAAAATGATGTGCCAAGCTTTGGTTTTAGTATGATAAGATTGCTTGCTTACTATGTGCAGAACAAAAACAGAAACTTTGGCTGTAGTGCACGAATTTACACTTTTTACTGGAAAGTCAAATGTGTCTGAAACTTTTTGAACATTACTTCTGTACAAAGTTTTCAAATTGTAAAATTTATTTAATAATTTTTGGAGTTACAGAAGTATACTAAACTTCCAGATTACTACAGACTGTCCTGTTCTTGACAGATTCTGTCTTTCGTGTGTTTGTTTGCTTATTTTGATGCATCTATGGCTAGTATGTAAGGGTATGAACCATAGAGAAGTTGGAATACAGTAGGTCTAACACCAATATAGGCAAAGAATAAGTTAATTACAGTACCTTAAAGTGGTAGTTTGCTTTATTACACTAACGGATCTCACAAAGTTTTTGTTTACATTTTCGTGAATGAAGTGTTTGAAGAACGAGGAGTTACCGATGTGAGAAGAATAAAGAGAGACAAGAGTTCAAGATTGGGGATGCCCAAGGCACCCCAAGTAAATATTTTAAAGGATACTCAAGCATCTAAGCTTGGGGATGCCCCGGTTGGCATCCCATCTTTCTTCTTCAATACATATCGGTATACCTCGGTTTTTGTTTTGTTCACATGATTTATGTCCTTGGTGTTTTTATTTTTATTTAAGAATCATGCTAGTATGAGATAGCTCTTCATTTATTTATTCATGTTATTCACTTATATCTTTTAAGTATGATTTTATAGAATTGCTCTTTGTGCTTCACTTAAATCGTTTGAGTATGGTTTTATAGAATGCTTCGTCCGCTTCACTTATATATTTTGAGCTTGGATATTGGCTAGTCTATATTAATTGTAGAATGCTCCAGGAACTTTACTTATATCTTTTTGAGTATGAATAATACTATAATTTAAAGTGGGTTTGGAAGAGTGTCAACTTTAGGAATTAGTGATCCCACTATCTTGGAGGGTGTTGAATCTTTGTACGATATCTATGAAAGTGGATTTGGAAGAGTGTCAACTTTCGTTAGTATTCCACTATTTCGGAAGAGGTTACAATTGAGTATGTGAACAAATTTGCTATCCATGATGCTACTGAAAATTATTATGAGGGAGGAATATGTGCTTGTAGGAGTTGCAATAATATCAAGTTTCCTCTCTATGTGCTTAAAGTTTTGAAGTTATACTTGTTTTGCCTTCCTATGCTAGTTGACTTTTGTTCCTATAGAATGTGTGCTCACAAAATCCCTAGGCATAGGACGTGAGTTAGATTTAAATGTGCCAGTCATTTTCTTCATGATGCTCTCTTTGTGTTTCAACTCTTTTCTTTTATGCGAGCATCATTGAAATCATCATGCCTAGCTAAAAGGCATTAAAGAAAAGCGCTTGTTGGGAGACAATCCAATATTTGCTCTTACTGTTTTTGTGTGTCTACATGATTAAGCTACTGTATTAATAATGTTTTATATCTTTTGTTTTAATAAAGTTCCAAGTAAGACCTTTGGAAAGACTTGGGTGAAAGCTAATGTGATCTTCCTGTAAAAAAACAGAAACTTTGCGCTCACGAGATTTGCTGTCATTTTTTAAAGAAGAGTGATTTTGCGTTGATTCTTTTTGCAGAAGATTAATAGACAAATTTTTCACGTCCACAAATTTATTTAATAATTTTTGGAGTAGCAGAAGTATGGTTATTGTTCAGATCATTACAGACTGTTCTGTTTCTGACAGATTCTGTTTTCATTGCATAGTTTGCTTGTTTTCTAGTTTCTATGGCTTATATTTCTCAATATAAATTGTAGAAATGATATGGTACAGTAGGAATTATGTGAAAACAATTATGAACCTTGTCTTTTACAGTACCAAAGTGCATGGTTTACTCTTTATCATACTAACCTATCTCACGAAGTTCCATTAAGTTTTGTGTGATTGAAGTTTTCAAGTTTTGGGTGAGATATCGATATGAGGAGAATAAGGAGTGGAAAGACCCTAAGCTTGGGGATGCCCAAGGCACCCAAGGTAATATTAAAGGAAGACTCAAGCGCGTAAGCTTGGGGATGCCCCGGAAGGCATCCCCTCTTTCGTCTTCAAAACTATCGGTACATCTTACTCGGAGCTATATTTTTATTCGTCACATGATATGTGTTTTGCTTGGAGCGTATTTTCAACTTTACTTTCTGTTTGAATAAAATCATTGGATCTGAAATATTGAATAAAAAAGGAACCCTCCCTTGGCTAGTTAATTATTTGACTACTCAGTGTCCCTCACTCATATCTTTTGGAGTAGTTTGTCATTTACTCATGTGCTTCATGTATATCCTATAAGTAAATGGGGGAATGAATTAAATGTCATAAATCTGAATTTCTATATGTTTCATATGCTTATAACATGGATAGTAATGACTTCACATATAAAGATTATGAGGCATAAAAGTTGTTGAGAGTTGGCAAACGTAGTTTTGGTCATCGTTGCAATTAATAGGAAGTAATAAGGAAAGAGAGGTTCACATACAAATATATTATCTTGGACATCTTTTATGATTGGGAGCACTCATTAAGTATGACATGCTAAAAGAGTTGACGTTGGACAAGGAAGACAACGTAATGGTTTATGTTTTCTCACATATCAGTTAAAGTATATTATCATTGACCATCCAAATATGTTGAGCTTGCCTTTCCCCCTCATGCTAGCCAAATTCCTTGCACCAAGTAGAGATACTACTTGTGCTTCCAAATATCCTTAAACCTAGTTTTACCATGAGAGTCCACCATACCTACCTATGGATTGAGTAAGATCCTTCAAGTAAGTTGTCATGTTGCAGGCAATAAAAATTGCTATCTAAATATGTATGACTTATTAGTGCAGAGAAAATAAGCTTTCTACGATCTTGTTGTGGAAGCAATAAAAGCGACGAACTGCATAATAAAGGTCCACATACAAGGGGCAATATAAAGTGACGTTCTTTTGCATTAAGATTTTATGCATCCAACCCTAAACACACATGACAACCTCTGCTTCCCTCTGCGAAGGGCCTATCTTTTACTTTATGTCTTTACTTTATGCTTGAGTCAAGGTGATCCTCACCTTTCCCTTTTTCATTTTATCCTTTGGCAAGCTCCTCGTGTTTGAAAGATCATGATATATATATCCAATTGGATGTAAGTTAGCATGGGCTATTATTGTTGACATCACCTAAAGGTGAATACGTTGGGAGGCAACACAATAAGCCCCTATCTTTCTCAGTGTCCGGCTGAAACTCCACAACCACCAGTATTGTGTGAGTGTTAGCAATTGTAGAAGACTAAATGATAGTTGAGTATGTGGACTTGCTGAAAAGCTCTATTCTTGACTCTTTCTGATGTTATGATAAATTGCAATTGCTTGAATGACTGAGATTATAGTTTGTTAGTTCTCAATGAAGTTTCTAAACCATACTTGATATTCTGAATAGATTGTTACTTGATCATGAAAAGTTTTATGAGATAAGCTACTATTATGACACATATTGATGCTAGAAAAGGTGATTGAAATTATCATTGATCAAACTTGTGCACCTGCTAGCATTCACACTTCATAAATTATTTCTTTTATCATTTACCTACTCGAGGACGAGCAGGAATTAAGCTTGGGAATGCTGATACGTCTCCAACGTATCTATAATTTATGAAGTATTCATGCTATTATATTATCCATCTATGATGTTTTATATGCATTTGTATGCCATTTTATATGATTTTTGGGACTAACCTATTAACCTAGAGCCCAGTGCCAGTTTCTGTTTTCTCCTTGTTTTTGAGTTTCACAGAAAAGGAATACCAAACGGAGTCCAATTGACGTGCCAATTTTTGAGGATTTTTTATGGACCAAAGGAAGACCAGGGAGCATCGGAGTTGGGCCAGAAGAGTCCCGAGCTGCCCACGAGGGTGGGAGGCGCGCCCACCCCCCTAGGGCGCGCCTCCCTATCTCGTGGACAGCCCGTAGACCCCCCTGGCGTGAAACCAACGCCAAAAATTCCTATAAATACAGAAACCTTCGGGAAATAACCTAGATCAGAAGTTCCGCCGCCGCAAGCCTCTGTAGCCACGATAAATCAATCTAGGCCCTCTCCGGCACCCTGCCGGAGGGGGCCATCATCATCAAAGGCCATGGAGGAGGATCTCGGAGGGGCCATCACCGCCATGAAGGCCAAGGACCAGAGGGGGAAAGCCATGGAGGAGGAAGCACAAGGGGGAGAACCTCTCCTCCTCTCTCTTGGTGGCACCGGAGTGCCATCGGGTGGGGAATCATCGCCGCGGTGATCGTCTTCATCAACATCACCATCATCATCACCATCCTCATCTCTTTTACGCGGTCCACTCTCCCGCACCCCGCTGTAATCCCTACTTGAACATGGTGCTTTACGCCGCATATTATGATTCAATGATGTGTTGCCATCCTACGATGTTTTGAGTAGATATCTTTTGTCCTTGGGTTGATTGATGGTCTAGATTGGTACGAGTTGTATGCTTTATTTTGGTGCTGTCCTATGGTGCCCTCCGTGTCGCGCAAGCGTTACGGATTCCCGCTGTAGGGTGTTGCAATACGTTCATGATTCGGTAATAGTGGGTTGGTGAGTGACTGAAACACAAACCCAAGTAAGGGGGTTGTTGCGTATGGGAATAAAGATGACTTGATGCTTTAATGCTATGGTTGGGTTTTACCTTAATGATCTTTAGTAGTTGCGGACGCTTGCTAGAGTTCCAATCATAAGTGCATATGATCCAAGTAGAGAAAGTATGTTAGCTTATGCCTCTCCCTCATATGAAATTGCAATGACGACTATCGGTCTTGTTAACAATTGCCTAGGACAATTCCGCACACCGATCCATCATTATTCCACACTCGCTATTTATATTATTTAGTAATATATTCTAACTTTATGATAACAGCACCTACTTTTATATTTTAGCTCTCCGATATCATATAAAGTTATCCTCTTCATACCCACAACGTAGTTTTATTTCTCGTTTCTAGTTGGAAGCAAAAGTTCGATGTATGTACAGTCGTATCAGTGGCAGATAGGGCTTGAGAGAATATTGATCTTACCTTTAGCTCCTTGTAGGTTCGACACTCCATACTTATCACTTCCACCTTTGGAAATTGCTACGATGATTCCCTGCACTTGGGGATTATCAGTACATAATATGCATCGTCTCGAATAATATATAATCTTGAATACATCGTATCGAATATTATATATCGAATACATCACTAGCTAGCTAGCCAATAAAGATCGAATACTACAGAATAATCTAGGCCACTCGCGGTTCCTGAGGCGCGGGCGGTGGACACCCAAAGAGAAGAAACCATCACAGGATCATAGCTCTGGTAATCTCCCCAAAGACCCTGCCAGGTATTGGAGAACCTGACATCCATAGCAGCCATGTAGCGACGGACGTGCTCGTCCTCCTCCCTGACACGATGACGCACCACCTCCGGCGGGGCCGGCTCCCTTCGCACCGAAAGTGGCCCACTGGAACGCCACCAAAGGAGCTCAGGGTCGACGACGGGACCCGGGTTCCTCACCAAGCGGCGAGCCCCTGAAGGTAGCACCTCCCAGTGCCAGCCCGGCGGAGCCCAGTCCCGGACATGGGTCCTCTCAAGCAGGACGTCGTCGCGAACGGGTCGACGCTGAGGATGCGGGCCGGGCATCGTTGAGAACAAATACTATACGGCGCAAGTAACATTTTTTAAATGATTGGATTGTGATTTCTTATATGCAAATTCTAAATTTGTATAACTAAAATTATAAGAAACTAAAAACTAACATTTCTATAACATTTCTATAACAATTTGAAATTAATCTAATTCATCTAGCTAAAACTAACATTTCTAAAACTTCTAACATTTCTATAACATTTCTAACATTTCTATATACTATTTGACATTAATCTAATCTAATTAATCAATTCATCTAAAACTTTGTATGAAAAACAGAAAAAACAGGAAAAAAACTAAAAACTAAAAATAGAAAAATTGTGTGTGTGTGCGCGCGCGTGTAGTGTGAGTGTGTGTGTGCGCGTGTAGTGTGCGTGTGTGTGTGCGCGCGTGCGCGGCCGGCAGTGGCGGCGGCGCGGTGGATTGGAGGGAGGAGAGGCCGGGGGAGGGGCTCACACCATGCGCGGGCGAGGTCGAGGCAACGGCGACGGCGACGGCGAGGTCCAGGCGACGGCGACGGCGAGGCGAGGTCGATCCAAGGCGACGGCGACGGTGAGGCGAGGGGATGGCGACGGGGACGGCGATGGCGCGGGATGGGGCGACGACGTGACGGGGACGGCGACGACGTGGGACGGGGGTAGCGACGGTGCGGGACGGGGCGGCAGGAGAGAGAATTGGGAGATGAGAAACTGATTTTTTTTAAGTTTATTATATAGGTGGCATCTTTAGTACCGGTTGTAGCCACCACCCGGTACTAAAAGGGGTGCGCTTCCTGCCGCTTCGCCTGGCCAAAACAGCGCACCCCCTTTAGTACCGGGTGGTGGCTACAATCGGCACTAAAGCCCCCCCCCCCTTTAGTACCGGTTGTAGCCACGACCCGGTACTAAAGAAGTCTTGTTGGCAGCAGTGCGGTGTGGGCAAGTTTAGTCCCACCTCGCTAGCGCGGCGCGCCAGACTGTTTAAAAGCCCCGCACAGCTGCTCTATCAAATTCCTCTCTATAGCAGGCTTCTGGGCCTAACACTGCCTCTACGCCTGTGGGCCCTCTGAGCCTCTGGCTCTGCATCCTGGCCCAACTACAGGTTGGGTTACTAGTCGATGTAGGCGTTGTGGCCCAAAGTGGGTGGGCTTTTTTATTTAGTTTTGTCTCAACAAAATTTAGTTTTTCTTTTCTACTTTATTTATTTTCATTTATTTATTTCTGAATATTTTTTCTTTAGGTACAAAAAATTACAAACTTTCTGTTAGTGCGAGTAGTTTTCAAATTTGAATAGTTTTAAAAAAATTATTTAGTTTTTGTCTCAACAAAAATTTAGTTTTTCTTTTCTACTTTATTTATTTTCATTTATTTATTTCTGAATATTTTTATATAGTTACAAAAATTACAAACTTTCTGTTAGTGCCGTAGTTTTCAAATTTGAATAGTTTAAATTTGAATTATTTGATTAACTAATTTGTAGACGAAGTGCATCCAGTTTTTGCACATAAAATTTCTTCGCGTTTCAAATACCAAAACACATAAGTACCCTAACTATTACAAAGATTCCCTCCGGTTTGTTTGAAGCGGCACTTTCCAGATATATAAGTCCGGAAAGTCAATCAGAAGAAAGTGATGACGGTGAAGCCTATCACATGCCAGAGTAGGATCTTTAGTTGTGAAAAAATTTCTTCGCGTGTGTCCCATTGCGCCGTAACCATGGACAATCTTCATCATTTAACTGGATGCTCGGATCAATATTCACTCTAAATGGAGCAATTTCATCAAACTTTTCATAATCATCTGACATGTCTGTCTTGTCATCCACTCCCACGATGTTTCTTTTCCCTAAAAGAACTATGTGGCGCTTTGGATCGTATGATGCATTCGCTTCCTTATCTTTTCTTTTTATCGGCCTTGTAGGCATGTCTTTCACATAGAAAACCTGCACCACATCATTGGCTAGGACGAATGGTTTGTCTGCATACGCAAGATTGTTGAGATCCACTGTTGTCATTTCGTATTGCGGGTCTACCATTACCCCGCCTCATGTCATATTGACCCATTTGCACCGAAACAAAGGGACCTTCAAACCACCTCCATAGTTAAGTTCCCATATGTCCTCTATGTAACCATAATATGTTTCCTTTTCCGTCTTGGTTGTTGCATCAAAGAGGACACCACTGTTTTGGTTGGCGCTCTTCTTATCTTGGGCGATCGTGTAAAATGTATTCCCATTTATCTCGTACCCTTTGAAAGTCATTATATTCGAAGATGGTAACTGGGACAGCAAGTACAGGTCATCTTCAATATCGCCATCATGCATGGCACGTGCGTGCATCCGCGGTATCCCTTGTTTGTCTGTCCTGAAAGGTTACTGAGAGCAGGCCAATCATTGATGGTCACGAACAGCAATGCCTTTAGGTCAAATTCTTCCTGTTTGTGCTCATCCCACGCACGTACACCTTTTCCATTCCACAGCTGTAATAGTTCTTCAACTAATGGCCTTAGGTACACATCAATGTCGTTGCCGGGTTGCTTAGGGCCTTGGATGAGCACTGGCATCATAATGAACTTCCGCTTCATGCACAACCAAGGAGGAAGGTTATACAAACATAGAGTCATAGGCCACGTGCTATGGTTGCTGCTCTGCTCCCCAAAAGGATTAATGCCATCTGCTCTTAGACCAAACCATACGTTCCTTGGGTCACCTGCAAACTCCTCCCTGTACTTTCTCTCGATTTTTCTCCACTGCGACCAGTCAGCGGGTACTCTCAACTTTCCGTCTTTCTTACGGTCTTCTCCGTGCCATCGCATCGCCTTCGCGTGCTCTTTGTTTTGGAACAAACGTTTCAACCGTGGTATTGTAGGAGCATACCACATCACCTTGGCAGGAATCCTCTTACTGGGGCGCTCGCCCTCAACATCACCAGGGTCATCGCGGCTGATCTTATAGCGCAATGCACAGCATACCGGGCACGCGTTCAAATCCATGTACTCACCGCGGTAGAGGATGCAGTCATTAGGGCATGCATGTATCTTCTGCACCTCTAACCCTAGAGGGCAGACAACCTTCTTTGCTTCGTACGTACTCTCGGGCAATTCGTTGTCCTTTGTAAGCATATTCTTTATAATTACCAGCAACTTTCCAAATCTCTTGTTAGATACACCATTCTCTGCCTTCCATTGCAGCAATTCCAGTGTGGTGCCCAGCTTTTTCTTGTCACCTTCGCAATTCGGGTACAACAATTTCTTGTGATCCTCTAACGTGCGCTTCAACTTCTTCTTCTCCTTTTCACTTGCGCAGTTTCTCTTTGCATCAGCAATGGCCCGACCTAGATCATCAGCGGGCTCATCTGATGCCTCTTCTTCAGCTTCTTCCCGCATGGCCGGCTCAACTTCTTCCCCCATTGTTGTATCATCGTATTCAGGGAACCCATGGCCAGGATAGCTATCGTCGTCCTCTTCTTCTTCATTGTCTTCCATCATAACCCCTATTTCTCCGTGCTTGGTCCAAACATTATAGTGGGGCATGAAACCGGACTCAAACAGGTGGACGTGAATGGTTCTTGAGTTAGAGTAATTGTGATCATTCTTACAGCCAGCACATGGACAAGGCATAAAACCATCCGCCCGCTTGTTTGCCTAAGCCGCAATCAGAAAAGTATGCACGCCATCAACAAACTGGGGAGAGCATCGGTCATCGTACATCCATTGTCGGCGCATCTTCATTACACACCACCAAATAGACCAAATTAAGACAAATTCATACATAAAGTTCATACAACACTTAAATGCAACATACAAATAACTCTCTAGCTAAAGAATTTAAATGCAACAACAATTGCGATCAAGATCGCAACTAAGGTAACAATTGATCCAACAGCATAATGATACCAAGCCACACTATCAATGGCATATTTTCTAATCTTTCTAATCTTCAACCGCATTTTCTCCATCTTGATCTTGTGATCGTCGACGACATCGGCAACATGCAACTCCAATTCCATCTTCTCCCCCTCAATTCTTTTCAAATTTTTTTCAAATACTCGTTTTCTCTTGCAACTAAATTTAACCTCTCGACAATAGGGTAGGTTGGAATTTATGGTTCACATACCTCCTAGATAAAAATATCTATGTCAACTTGATGGGCACAATTTGTCATAAACACGAAATGCAACAAATAGTTTTAAAAGAGAATATACCACATCCGAATCATAACATGGACGAGGGCCGACGGGGACGGATATCAAAACCATGGCACTATGTATAACAAACAACGTACGGGTAAGATAATTATACAAGTAACTATATATCTAAATCACACAAACATGATTTTTTATATAAAAAAGATAAGAACGAGAGGCTCACCACAAGGTGGTGCCGGCAACGGGTCGGTGCGGACGATCGACGGTGGTTACGACGGAGATGGGAAGGCACTAAGTAAACCACACCTACATGTGCAAACTAAGAGTTATTTTAAGCTCAAATTGCATATAAATCAAATAAACTACCACATATAATTCCTCCCAAATTACTTAAACCCACAAATTAATCACTATATAAAGCATTGCAAGAGCTGAAAGGACAAAGTTGCTAACCTTTGTGATCACTTGAATGGATGGGGGCCTTCAAATCTTGACAAAATTTGGGCAAAATGTGTGATGAGCTCGAGGGGAGAAGAGAGGAAGAACAGAGAGGAGGAGGGGGGAAAGGGGGAAGAACAGAGCGGGCTGGACGAAGGGTTTATATGTAGGATGACCTATAGTACCGGTTCGTGGCAAGAACCGGTACTAAAGGTGCTGGACGGGCCACTGTCTGACAACATCCTGCCACCACACCCTTTAGTACCGGTTTGTGGCACGACCCGGTGCTAAAGGTTCCGCATGAACCGGTATTAAAGAGAGCAGCCCGCCTAGCCGTTGGAACCAGCACTAATGGTCACATTAGTGCCGGCTCAGTTTCAAACCAGGACTAATGAGCTGCACATTAGACCCTTTTTCTACTAGTGAAAGCGGCACTTGAAGAAAATGTGGGCACCCGTTTCTTGCTCCCTATTGCAAAGTTTGCATATACCACAATTTGGCCAACCTCGTCGCTGTAAACGATCAGCAGTCCAAATCCTATCTTGCATTGCCAACCACGCAAAGAATTTAACCTTTGGAGGTGCCCATGCCTTCCAAACAATACGGTCCAAGGGGGGAAGAGTCAAGCCTAGGAATTGAGCCTTGTACGCAGTGGCCGCCATGTATATCCCGTCGTTCGCTTGCTTCCAGACAATGGTATCTTCGGTTTGCTCATGAAGGTGGACATCATTCAGGAGCATCCAAAGAGTGAAAAATTCCCTAATGTGGGCGGCGGTTACAACCGCGACTTGGTTGATCTTGAGTATCCAAGCGTTCCCCTTGAGGGCCTCACGGACCTTCCATTCTTTATTTTTGAGGCCTCGAAGATGAGCGGTGCAATATCCTTAGGTGTGCGACCAAGAAGCCACGGGGAGTCCCAAAAAGGCGTTTTGGCGCCATCTCCCACCATGATAGTCGTAGAAGCATAGAAAAACTCGAAGTCCTTGACGGTGCAGGGGTTTCACAGGCCAACCTATAATTTGTGTGGCTCGTTCCATTCATATCACAACCACTGAAGCCGCAAAGCACGCGCGAATTTTTCGGTGTTGAGCACCCCAAGGCCACCATATTCTTTTGGTCTACAAACCACCTTCCCGTTGACCTTGCATTTGGCTCTCGTTTTCTTGTCCGCACCGGACCAAAGGAAAGCCCTCTCAATTTTTCTAAGGCTATCAAGGGAGCCCTGAGGCACGATGAGGGGCGTGATGGAGAACACCGCTTGGGAGGAGATGACCGACCTAACGAGAGTCACACGATCGATGGTAGTGATGTTTTGGCCCTCGCAGGAAACCAATTTTCCGGCCGCCTTATCCTCAAGGTATTGGAAATCCATCTTCTTAAGTTGCCAAACTGAAAGTGGTAGGCCTAGGTATTTTATCTGAAAAGTGGCCGGTGTTGCCGCATGCTCTGAAGGATTTGCTCAAGGTCAAGGTGGTTGCAACGAATAGGCACAACTGAGCTTTTTTGGAAGTTGGAGCAAAGGCCCGTCACGTCCCCAAAGCCTCTCAGGATAGAGGCGAGATTTTCGATGTCCCGTTTGATGGGAGCCACAAAGACCGTCGCATCCTCCGCATAGAGGGAGGTACGCACCATGGACCCCCGACCACCGATCTTGTGGAGGAGCCCTTTCCTCGTCGCCATGTCAAGGATCTTATGCAAAGCGGTCAATCGCAAGGATGAAGAGGACGGGGGAAATGGGGTCCCCCTGACGGAATTCGCGGCCATGCTTGAGTGGGGGGCGGGCGACCCATTTAACATAATCCGAGATGATGAAGATGATAACAGCGCGGCAATCCAAGCTCGAAATTTTGGAGGGAATCCCAACCGTTGGAGAAGCTTGAGGCAGTATCCCCACTTGACTGAGTCGAATGCCTTCTTTATATCCAGCTTGAAGAGGAGAGCGGGTGTTTTGCATTTGTGTAGACGTCGGGCCAAATTCCGAACATATATGAAGTTGTCATGGATACTACGCCTTTTGATGAATGCACTCTGGGTGTTGGAAACAAGGTCATCCATGTGGAGGGCAAGTCGAAGTGAGAGAATATTGGCAATGATTTTAGCGACGGCGTGGATGAGACTAATGGGTCTATAATCAGAGATGTCTTCCACGCCATCCTTCTTCGGCAGCAGAACCACGTTGGCAGAATTTAGCCACTGAAGGTTGGAGGTGTGCAAAGAATTGAAGCGTTGAATGACCCCCATGATCGAATGCTTGATACTTTCCCAACACTTCTTGAAGAACATCCCCGTGAATCCATCCGGACCCGGCGCCTTATCGTTTGGCATCTCCTTTATAGCCTCCCAAAACCTCCTCCTCGGTGATGGCGGAGTCGAGGTCTTGCAAAGCATGGCTCTCGATGCCCAATTCCTCCCAATTGAAATCGTTGTTCAAATTTTGATCTCTCACTGATGGGGACTCCGTTGGTGAAGCAAAAAATCATTGTTACACTCGCAAACTCTGGATTTGTGGGGCTCGCCTCTTTTCGGTGCAGGAAGAATGGTTCATGGTATCGGTTTATTTTGGTCTGCGGCTTTCCCGACATTGTATCTAGTAAGTATGCGGCCGATTTATCTAGTCGTGTGCACATCTATAGAGATACTAACCTCCCACGATTTGAAGCGCTCTGGTGCTTTGGGGTTTGTGAGGTCATTGTGGGACCCGCATGTAAGGTTGACTGTTGTTTAGTTTTATTTTCCCTTCTCTCTTTATTTTCTTATAGGTTTTAATTATGAGCATTTTATTAAAATTTGCGAACATTAAAAAGAAAAAAAATTATATTTTTAGCTTCATTAATATTTATTAAATTTATGAGTATTTTGAAGTTCACAGTGTATTTAAAGTTTATGAACGTTTTAAAAATTTGAAACTTGTTTAATTTGCAAATGTTTTTAATCTATGAATATATTTTAAACTCATAAACATTTTCTACAATTCATGGTTTTATAAATTCACATATTTTTCAAAAATCCTTGAACATATTTTAATTAAACTAACCTATTTATTTTAAAAAATTAGTCCATTTTTTGAGCGAGCAGTGGGGCGGCGGAAAAAGCTAACCGACCGAGAGGAATAGGAGTCAAACTAAGCGAAGCGAGAGCTCGTGAGCCGATCCATATGAGTGTTATAGCAGCAATTTCATGATTTTAGCGTGGATAGGACCTCTCAAGAGGCTCAAACGACCACCACCAACTGGCACCGAGACCGACACGTGTAAAGACACCACAACGACACACCAAAAAATTTCATTCTCCTCTAGGAAATATTATCTCCAACAAAAACCCGACACGTTATACAAATGAAAAAACACCTTCATAATGTAATTAAAACACAAGACAACATTGATAAAATCCAAACAAAACAACCGACCGTGGCACTCTACTATATATAAAAAAATTAATCCCATGGGTGAAGAACGGCGTGGCAAAGCGCGCGTTGGCCTCTAGTCTTGATAGAATGCCCATGAAAAAAGAGGACATGTAAGGTTGCCACTCGATGACCGAAAAATAAATAAGACATGATTTTTTAATGTATAAATAAGACATGCTTAGTGCATATTTGTAGCGACCCGACCCGAATCGGTCAAGCCTCTGTGTAGCTGTACCATCCCAAGATCATGCTGGCACACACAGTACGTTGATGCAAAGATTCAAAGTTCAATCACACCTGAATTTATTACACGATTCTCATATCGAGTCTTTATTACAAGATAATAAATTCGGCCGAAGGCCAACTCATGAGAAATAAACTAAATAAAACTGCGGAAGCGTAGACGAATAGCGAGTCCATCCGACTCCATAGGGCAATCGCCAAGCGTGGATCGTAGCCTCACTCCTGATCGGAAAACTCCTCTGCAACATAAGACGTTGTAGCCGTGTAGGTCAGCATTTTGAATATGCCGGCAAGTCATGAAGAGAGAACAATAATAAAAATTACTAACACTATATGCAATTTGGCTGTGGGGCTCTAAGTTTTATTGTTTTGCGAAAAAGCCAGTTTTTCCCTACAACAAGAACTTGTTTGCAAATACTACAAAATGTTGGTAATTATTGAGATGGTTCCGCCAACCAATGTCTCATTCCCAATTATTAAATAACCCCCTCAATTAATTTATTAAGTTCGGTGTTGAGATATCCGAAATACTCCAAGTTCCAGAGGCTCAAATTGTCCGTAACCGGGGACACGGCTAACCGATTAGATCTTCACTCTGCAGAGGTTTGCGCACTTTACCCGCAAGAATCGTTCCCTCCTTTAAGTCTTCGCACTTCCTGGTGTTTGAAGACGGGACGAACGAAACAGGGTCTTCCGAAGAGTTCCTCTGGGCCACTGCCGGTACCCATCCAATCCTACCGTTCTTCTACATCTCGTAGCACCGTCCGGCCAGAGTCACACCTAGGGTCGACCAAGCCAGAGCCCATAATGGCTTGCGGCTGCACAGGTAAGCTTCCGGTCAATGGGGTATCCATCCTTCTCTTTGTGGCTGGGTGAAGCTTTCCGCAAGATGTCATGGCTCTTCTCCATGCATCCCGGCCAGCCGCTGGTTTCTCCAGGGTGCCCGTCAACCGTCCTCCACCCAGTAGTGAATTTTGAAGTCCATCTTGAGCTTGAAGTCATGGGGTTGTCATCATCTTGACTCTCACATCTCCCTTATGAATCACTCAACCAACCCCGTCTACGAGCATAGCAAAAAATAAACTACTTCGTCCCGGGCCATGGTAACAAGGGGAATTGGTTTCATCCTACCTCATGATACTACTCAAGAACATAACTTAAAATTCTCCTACTGCATGCATGGTGGGGAGGTATAATTCTAATGCAATAAAATCATAGGTATTGTAAAAGAAAACATGGTCAAATGACTTGCCTTGCTGACGGTCTTCGAAAGTTAGGGACTCGTGATAGCAGGCTTCGCACTCCGGAAATTCTACCGACGCAAACAACAATCATATAAGCATAAGAACATACAATCACTTAACATACAGCATGCTAACATAAAACCACAAAACAATCGAACCAAAAACCAAAGAAAACTCAAAGAAAACCGAGCCAACAACTAACAAGAAAATAAAATAAACTTTTTATTTTCTGTAAATAAAAGTTCATGTTCTAAAGCTACAGAAACTAATCTAAAATAAACTATAACATAGGTAAAATAAAATTATTTACTAAATAAAGCAATAGGAAAACAGTAGGTAGTTAAATAAACAAGAAACACATGATTTTGACTAAAACTATTTTTTATTAAATCTAAAATACCCAAATAAATTCCTACTGCTAGGCAAAGTCAAAACAAAGCAGTGACAAAAGGAATCACTAAATTAAAATAATCCTAACTCATTTTATAGCAGAAATACTAATCTGTCTAAAACTAAAATAAAACAATTTCTAATAATTTAAACATGGCTAAACATATTTTCTACAGAAACTACAACAAATTTGCAAACTAACAAAAAAAGAATCAACTAAAAATATTAAGTAACCTAAAAGATATGGATTTTACAAAACTGGAACTATTCTGTAAAAAAAACAGAAACAAAAATATAATTAAAAAGAAAACTATCGCTAACGGGCCTATCTAACGCTCAGGCGATTTATAACTAACGCACGCCCGAGAAAATAAACCGATCGGCCGGTCTAACTAACCACTAACTAAACCAAAATAAACCGTAACTAAACCGGGCTTTTTTAGAATAAAACCTATCGCTTCACTAGATCTAATCTAGGCCCTAGATTCTAGATCGGACGGTGGTGGGCGCTCGGCGACTCACACAGTGGCGGCGACGGCGACGGACGACGGCAGCTCGGGCGACGACGGCAGAAGCGGCTCCGTGGCCGGGAAGACGGCGGAGACGTCCGGTGGTCTGCGGAGCGAGGGGAGGTCGAGGGTGGAGTCGGTGGAGCTCGGGGGGGGGGGGTGTCCGAGACGAGCGGGGCAAGGGCAATGGCGCGGCGGCGGTGTCCGGTTCCGGCAAGGGATTGCGGGCGAGGTGGAGGGGTTAGACGAGGGGAAAGGTGGGGAACGGGTCGAGGGGCGGGGTATTTATAGGGGAGCGGTCGACTTGGAGGAGGGGGCGAATCGGGGAGGGGATCCCGTGATCTCCGGGATTCCGGCGGCGGTCTGGCGTGGAGAGGAAGAAGAAGGGGGTGGGGCCGGCGCGTCAGCGAGAGAGGGAGGTGGAGTTTCGGTCGGGCGACCGAGGGGAAGGGGTTTCGGGCGCGGCGGCTTGGGCAGGCCGGCTCGGGCGCTGGCTGGGCCGGTTGGCCTGGCCCGCTGGTGGGCTGCCTCGGCGCTGGCTGGGCCGGTTGGCCTGGCTGGCGCCTGGGGTTTTCTTTTTCTTTTCTTTTTTTTTAATTAGAGAGAGAGAGAGAGAGAGAGAGAATATATTAAATATATATTTTTTATATAGGACATATATATATCAAAATTCTCAGGGGAATTTATCCTACAATTTGAACATTTTTCCAGGGGCAAAACTCAAACTTTAAACAAAACATTTTCTAAAATCCCAAATAAAATCAAATTTGAATTCAAACTTTTTGGCAAGGTTTTTCATCTGACATTTTTGGAGTGTCATGTTTACTCCTCTCATACTTTTTCTCAAGTATTTGTCAGGCATTGTGTTGAAATAAACTTCAACTGCCAATTTGAATTCAAATTCCAACAAACTCAAAAACCTCAGAAGTACTTCAAATGTCACTCAATTCAAACAGTAATGCATAGATGCTTAGCTATAATTGTAAAACATTCCAAATGGGAAATTTGGGATGTTACAATATTATGAACATCACGAAATCAATGGAATGGCTTCTTTTATTTTCTGGATGAATGGAGTAGGTTTTTTTAGACAACCTTGCAAAGCTTTTATTCATCCGTCACAATGTTTATAAGGACAAAGATAAGATCACCGGGATTGCATAACCAAGCACGGCGGCCAACCCCCAAAGAAAGTGCATGCTTTTCTAATTTGTGAGCTCCTACCAATTCTTATCTCTTTCTGAAAGAATAAATAAAAAGAATAAGAAAAAATACTGAAATTCTTAATTTTTCAAAAATTTATCTCATTGAAATAATTAAAAATTAAGAATGGGTTTAGTTGGTTAAATTCAAAAATTTAATAAAATAACTAGGTAACGAAGTTATTTTATTACCTAAATAAAGATATTTATAAAAATTTAAAAAATTGAATCATTTTAGTTTCAGAGAAGTTTCTTTTGAAGTGGAAACCTCAAGGGCAAATATGGCCCGTAATAATCCAGCTTCCGCGATATAAGATGATTCGCTCGCTATCTGAGGTGTTAATTTACCTACTAAAATATCACCAGTTTCTATCCAGGATCCCAACCTAACAACTCCATTTCTGTCCAAATTGCGGAGTAAATGTTCTTCTAGATGTGGCATTTCTTTAGTGATGCAGGAAGAAAAAGTAGACGTCAGTGAAAAACATCATTTTTTTCAAAACTAATAACTTTTTTGAGGTAATTCTTAGAAACTAATAACGAAAAACATCAAATTTGACGCGGCTAAAATAAGGACCAAACAGAGGCAGGCCCAGCCCGTTTAAGCATTCTAAAGCCCACTCCAAATGCATCTATCTCTTGTTTCAGCCAGAGGCGAGGAAGCCCGACCTCACGGCACTACCTCTCCGCCGCCGCCATCGCCATCGCCATCGCCAAGACTCCTCTTGCACTCCTCGAAGGACAGCTCCCAGCCATCGGCCATGGCGGATCCTCCTGCTCTCCTCCCTGGCCTCCCGATGAGATCTCCATCCGGGAGATCCTCCTCCGCCTGCCCCAAAATCCTCCTCCGTTGCAGCTGCCGTCGCTGCGCGCTGGCGAGGCGCCACCTCCCGCGACTTCCTTCTCGCCCACCACGCCCGCCAGCCCACCTCCCCATCCTCCGCGGCTACAACAACGCCAACGGCCTGTCCTGGATGTCACCCTCTTGACCACCGGCGGGGTCGCCCGCCGACCACCTCCAGTTGTCACATGCTTGAAGTTGGGCACGCCAACTTCACACCGAGAGCTGCTGCGACGGCCTCCTCGCCCTCTCCGTCGACGACGACTCCTTGTGCATCTGCAACCCAACAACTCGTCAGTATGCTCCCCTCCCGCTGCTTTCTCAATTCCATCTCATGGGGATGTACCAGCACACCCCTACCGGCGACTACCGACTATTGCTGGAACCTAAGGAGGCTAAACCTCAGGATGGCGCCTATATCTACACCTTAGGCTCCAGCCAGCCGCCGAGGCGCATAGACATGCAGTGCTCCCATGTGGACCAAGTGATATAGCCCTCCTAAATTGTCATGTTCCATGGTAGCATCCATTGGTGCATAGACAACATGATAATTGTATTTGACACCACCGCCGAGTCGTTCCGGCAGATGCGCACACCGGTTGATCCTGACGGCGCTGACCTGTTTGAGATGGATGGAATGCTCAGCATGTCCATCTTTAATGATGCAAAAACATCCATTGATATCTGGATAACACGGGACTATGAAAGTGAGATCCGGGCCTTGAAATACCGGGTTGAATTGCCGCTTGCAGAGCTTGCCAATCAGTTTGGAAAATTCGACGAACTTTGGTGGCTGGTGATCATGTCTGATGAAGGTGATGTGCTTTTGCTGGTCAAATTTGATGAGTCGGTACTTCAGATTGACGTGGATGGCAAGTTGGTTGCTAGTATACATTGCGAAGACCTCGGTACTACTCGACTTTGGTTCAAACAAACTCTAGTTTCACATACACTCTTTCCGACACTAGAGAGTTATGTTGTGAACGCTTCGCATTTCATTTGACCAGAAGATTATGTCGTGAACAATTAGTCTTTCATCTGAGGGACGTTGAGTGTGTTGGTGCTTCTTATCGGCCTAGCTCTCCGTATCCACATGAGCTGAAGTATGTATTAACTGGATCAGCTATGAGCCCGCTAGCTTCTTTGTTGATGTTGAAAAATTATGATCAAGAAGCTCTGACTGTTGCATGCTTGCTTTTATATTTCAACGAATATCCTTTTGGGCTGAAGTGGCCTCTGTGAATGTTGATGCTAAATACAAGTCATTTGCATCAGCGTTTCTAATGTTTTCGAATTGCCTAGACTAATGTCTATGTTTTCCTGAACTGAAGAACGTATTTTTCTTTAATTACTTTATTAGTAGCTTTTGTAGTACTCAATAGTCAATAGTTAGCAATTTAGCTGCCTCTTACCTCTATTTAACTGAACTGCAGAATTGACTTGTCCTCTTATTGAGGTCTTCTTTTTTTGGAGATTACTGCATGGTCTTCTTAATGCTTAAATGTAGCAAATATGCATATGTTTCCTGTTTCTCTGTTTTGTTTTAACAGATGATGAAATGGGGCAAATTATATCTTCCTTGTTGCCTAGCATGTTGCACCTGGTATTTCACTAGAGCATGCGGCATTATTTAAACTGAAAGAATGCATTATAATCAACTACGCTAGAATTATGAAGTTGTTTTGGTCAGCTTTTGAAATAGTTGCCAAATGTCATGCCTTGTCTGTTTGTCTTTGAGCTGAAGAATTGTCTTGGTTTTTTATCAAGGTCTTCTTTAGTTAGAAAATCAAGTGGTTTCTCTTAATGCCATATATATTTAGCCAATGTACTACCGGTTTCTGTTCGTAAGTACTGTTGTAGCTGATGATGCATTTAAGGCAGATTAACTATCCTCTTTGTTGGGTAGCAACTGGTGATGCATTTAAGGCAGATTAATTATCCTCTTTGTTGGGTAGCAACTGATGATGCATTTAAGTCAGATGAATTATCTTCTTTGTTGGGTAGCAAGTAGCAACTGAAACGTGATTTTCGGAAGAGCTTGGAGTGCTGCTCGTTAAATTACATGATTGCATTATAGCCAACTTAGTGAAGTGTTCCGTTGAGATTCATTCTTCTTCGTGTATCTGTTGTGCCTGGTTAGGTATTGTGAAATTATGTTATAATTCTGCATTTTGCTATTTCATTGTTTGAGATCATCTCTACCATGGTCAGGCTCGGGTCCCGGATTGTGTTCTCCTTGAGACACTGTAACTGTTCCTTCTCTCTCTATAAGCGGCACAAAGCCATGTCAAGTACCAGTGTTAGAAGGTAGAGTGTCTCATGCAGGACCTCGCTGGCTTTAGTACCCTCGGCTTAGGAATTGGAAAGAAATCTGTAAATAAGGCCATTGGATTTATTAGCTGGAGCTGGAATGTGGTTGAAGCCGAAAGTAAGTTAAGAAAAGCACGTGAACAGTAGGGGAAAATACAATTTCAATCAACATAGAAAAAACTGGTGGGAAATTTATAGATTGAAATGAGAAATAAAAGTAGATTGAAAAGAGAGAGAAAATAAACTTAGCATTAGTTTAGAGTGATGTTTAGCAGTACTTCCTGGGATAATAGCAGTATTTCTGTTTCAGATTGCCTAAAGGAAAGCTAATACGCCATGCTTAATTAGAGTACATGCAGAAAACGTTATCCGCTGCTCGCTGGAACTGGGAAGATGCAGAACAACCCGCACAAAATCAATAGCTGCTATGTGACATCAAGTTCCAGATCCTGTGAAACCTCAAATAATGCGGCTTAAATTCAAATATGGAACTCGTTTTTTTAAACGAAATATGGAACTCATAAGACTTAAATTTGTCACCTTCATAGCAATAGATGCAAGCCCGGCCCATTTCCATTATGGAGGCTTTGATCCTACTCGACTTCAGCTCAAACAATCTCTAGTTTCACAATCCTTCTTTCTGACACTAAGGTTATGTTGTGAATGCTCATCCTTTCATCTCAAAGATGTTGAGTGTGCCAGTGCTTCTTAAAGGTCTAAATGTCTGTATCCTCGTGAACTGCCCTATGTGTGAATTTGATCCCTATGAATCCAGTAGCTTCTTTGTTATGTATTTGATCCACTAGCTTCTTTTCAAAGCTGTATGAATTTGATCCACTATGAACTTACTGCCTTATTTGTTGATGCATATAAAATTATGACCAAGAAGCCCTCACTGATATGTGGTTGCATGGAAAAAAAATCAATGCTTGCTTCAGTATTGTTCCGGGTTGAAGAGAGTATATGTATGTGTTGATGCTCAAATTGCCAAGTTATTGTGGTGCACATTTGAATATGTGCTAACTCATCTGTCTCATGTCTTTGTTTTCTTGAATGGGAAAACTAACTTTGATGTCTTAATTAGGACAAGTGATCAGTCTAATGTTTCATCTACTTTGGTTGATGCTATCTTTTGTCTGCATGTGCAATTATTCTTCCCTTGTCTTACCCACTTCTGAATTAGTTCTTTGCTTATGGGCCTCGGTCCTACTTGACTTTGGTTCAAACAAACTCTAGTTTCACATACATTCTTTCCGACACTGAAGGGTTATGTTGTGAACGCTTCGCCTTTCTTACGAGGGCTATGTTGTGAACACTTCGTCTTTCATCCGAGAGACGTTGAGTGTGTTGGTGGTTCTGGTCGTCCTAGCTCTCCGTATCCACATGAGTTGCAGTATGTTTAAACTGGATCCATTATGAGCCTGCTAGCCTCTTTGTTGATGTTAAAAAATTATGATCAAGAAGCTCTGGCTGTTGCATGCTTGTGTTATATTTCACTGAATATCCCTTTGGGCCGAAGTGGCCTCTGTGAATGATGATGCTAAAATTACAAGTCATTTGGATCAGCGTCTGTAATGTTTTCCAGAACTGAAGAACGGTTTTTTGCTTTCTTTTCTTTATATAGTAGCCTTCGTAGTACTCGATAGTTAGCAATTTTTAGCTGCCTCTTACCTCTGTTTAACTGAGCTGCAGAATTAACATGTCCTCTTATTGAGGTCTTCCTTTTTTGGAGATTACCCGGTGGTCTTCTTAATACTAAAATATACTCCCTACGTACCTAAATAATTGTCTTTCTAGAGATTTCAACAAGTGACTACATACGGAGCAAAATGAGTGAATCTACACTCTAAAACATGTCTACATACATCCGTATGTTGTAGTCTATTTGAGATGGATAGAAAGACAATTATTTGGGAACGGAGGGAGTAGCAAATATGCATGTGTTCTTTGTTTCTCTGTTTTGTTTTCACAGATGATGAAATGGGGCAGATTATCCTCCTTGTTGACTAGCAAGTTCTGCGGCATTACTTAAACTGAAATAATGCATGATATTCAACTATTCAATGAGATGTTATGTTGGAGTTCATTGTTGTTCATGATTCCATTGCATCTGTTTAGGTATTGAAACATATTGTTATAATTGTCCCATTGTTGGAGTTGTCTATCAGTTCACCTTAGGTGCTTAACATTTTATGTAATTAATTAATGTTCCATGTGATGTTGGATGTTAACATAAGCTGAAGAAACAGTACGTGTGTGCCATTGGTTGAAAGAAAGATTGTCTCGAGCAGGACATCAACAGGAGTTTCGTGGCAATAAAATTGTAAAAGCTGAAAAGCTCATTAGTTACTGTACATACTGTCATCTGTTGTTCCTGAGTGTATATGAGAACAACTTTCTATGCATCCTTTGAAACGTACAGAGGGTTGCACTTTATGGATGATAGATCATCTGGTATTCTGGTGTGAGTACCTTCACAGCACATTGCACTGCTACAGGATGTGGTTTAGACAATCAGGTGGGCACATATTGTTGCCAAAAGGGTGGGTAGCGTTAATAAAAACCGCATTGATGTAGATTAGCCTTCCACCGTTGGTAAGAGCATAGCCGCGCCCCCCAACATGCCCCCCAAGGCCCTTTTTTAGCGCCGGCACCAAAAAAAGGCCCAGTCACGTCTCCAAAAGCCCATTTTTTGCCGGTTAGGGCCGAATTTGGCGCCAGCGAACCCAGGCCAAACCCGGCGCGTTGGGGGGCACCCGAGGGCGCCGGGGCAAATGTTTTTGGCGCGAAAAGGAGTGGGATCGGCGAGTCAGCGACTCACCGCCTTCGTCGTCCTCATCGTCTCGGTTCCCGCAGGAATCAATACGAAGGTTGCCGCGTTGCCGTGCCGATCAGCCTTCCATTGATACCTCAAGGGCGACGCAGTGAGGGCGCGGCAACGCGCGTCCCACCCGCTCCCGCCACGCGGCACACGGCGGCCAGCTCTCCCACCGCCTGTCTGTGGCTATAAAAGCCGTCCTCCCTCACAGGTGAACACACAAACTCTCGCCACCGACGCCCTTCTCTCCACCTCTCGCTGCCGACGCCCCTCACTCCCATTCTCTCCCGCACCGACGGCAATGGCCGAGCGCTTCCCAGGCGACGGCGCGGCGGTGAACGGCGTTGGCCGCCGCCATCTACACGAGGATGAGGCGCGCCTCCTCTACGAGGCCGACTACCCGGCGCCCTCAGACATGCGGGTGCCGGGCACCTGGAGGCTCAGCGCCGGCGGCGTCCCGGTGCCGCCCGCGCCCACCGGAGCTACACGACGCACCGAAATCGCCCGCATTCGGTCTTCGCTCCCGAAGCCGCAGCGGAACCAGCCGAGGTACGTCCCCGACAACAATGCGCTGTGGACGGTGTACTTCGAGCGGCACCACGAGGAGCAGATCGCTGCCACCTACGGCGTCGAGCCCCACGGCCTCCACAACTTCGAGGGGCAACGCCGATGGTGGGGCGTCACCGGCCGCACCCTCGAAACCGTCCTCGAGTACATCGAGGCCGGCAACACGCCGCGCTTGGAGTACCCGACGCCCCTACCTTCTCGTGCCGACGCGGCAACTCCTGGACGCCGCGGCGGATGGAGACCGCGACCTCCTCATCGTCGGGCTCTGGCTCCCTCTCCTCGGGTTCGCCGGCACTCCGCCCCGTCAAGCCGGAGCCACAGGAGACGCCGCTCAGGCGTCACGCTCGCGGCGGCGCCCTCGTCATCCACCAGGGCGGCTGCCCGTCTCCTTCTTCTTCCAGGCTTGTTAGGCCGAAGACCGAGCCGAGGTTGCTCTCCCTGAAGAAGGAGCATGAGGACATGGCCGCCGACGACGAGACCGCCCTCAAAATGGTGAAGGCGGTTTACGTCCGCGAGCAGGTGGAGCGCCAGCCCCGCGCCCTAGAGGAGATCGCCGCTCGGCGCCACGGACGCGAGGTGGGTGGCGTCGTCATCCTCGACAGTGACGACGAGGAAGCGCCCGGGCCGTCCAACCCCCCGCGCATTGGCGACGCTGGTCAGGGGTGCAACAGGGACGACGGCGGCACCCAGCACGGCGGCGACGACGACGACAACGGTGGCGACTACACCCGGTTCTCCCGGCTCCTCGGCATGTAGAGGGCGGGAGGCGGCGGTGGCTGGGCGTAGTTGTAGTTTTAGTTTGTGTTTTGAATTTTTGTTTTTACGTTTTTGTACAAACATCAATGAAATCACCAAGTTTGGGCGAAATTGAATTGTGTTTGGCCGATTTTATGTTTCAAAAACGGCTTCTGGGGGCGACCTGGGAACGGTGTCTAGGAACTCGATCGGCCCCACGCCGAAATTATCACCGGCTTGCCCCCAGGCGGCGCTTTTTCAAACCCCTGGGGAGCCGAACAGCCGGAGATGCTCTAGGGAATCTTGAACATGCGTTAAGTCAAGTCTTCTTTCAATTTTATCAACCAGTGGTGACGTGTCTTCCTAAGAAAGGGCTGAGTTATGTGAATGGTGTCGACCCGAAATGATGTCCAGAGTACCTGGGCAACACGTGACACTACTAGGAAAACGAATATAGCTAATATGGATATTAATGGCACATCATGTATGTGGTGCGCCACTGCTATATAGCAATGGCGCACCAGATACAGGTACGCCTTTATTGGTTACTAATGGCGCACCTCACTAGCGTCGGTTCGTAAGGGCCTTTAATGCCGGTTCTACAACCGGCACTAAAGAGCGGAGACTAAAGCCCCCCGCTTTACTACCCGGTTCGGCACGAACCGACGCTAAAGTGCCACCACGTGGCACGAGCCGTGCCCGGTGTCGGTAGACCATTAGTACGGTTGGTAACACCAACGGTACTAAATGTTTGGGGGGTTGATTTTATTTTTTATTTTCCATTAATTTTGTGTGTTCCATTTAATTCTTTTTTTGTTTGCTGGTATTTTACGATACTACATATTGTACACGTTATACATATATATAAATAGATTTTCTCGTACATAGAATCATATATATATATATATATATATATATATATATATATATATATATATATATATATATATATATATATATATACAGACGGTCTATTCTGCTAATATTAGCAAAATAACTATTCTGCACACCACTTTCGACTGCACGGTGAACGCAAGTGCACGTCATTCTTGAACCAAGTGTCTGCAGTACTACACGAGTGAACTCTCGTCGAAAAAAACTGCACGCGTTATTTTTTCGGTACTGTTTTCGCTCTAGTTTTTTAACCGTTTATCGGAATGAGGCGTGTCATATACCGTTGAAAAGCTATGGATTAGGTGCAACTTCGACATGTTGAACACTTTTCGAGATTCCACACGGTTTAAGAGCAGTTTTAAAATTGGCGCGTCCCATGGCGAGTGGCAGCGAGCGTTTTTTGGCGATTTCTTCTAAACCGCTCGTCGGAATGAAGCAAACGATACGCCGTTGGATAGATATCGTCGAGGCGCATCTTTTTAATATATAAATGTTTCTCTAATTTGTTACGGTTTAAGAGCAGTTTCAAATTTACTAAATCGCGGAACTCTGTTTTTGAAATTTTTTGAAATTTTTGGTACTGTTTTCGCTCCAGTTTTTAAACCGTTTGTCGAAACGGGGTGTGTGATATGCCGTTGGAAAGCTACGGACAAGGCGCAACTTTCATATGTTGAAATGGTTTTGAGATTCCTTACGGTTTTTAGTTAATTTTGAAAATCGTGTGGCTGACTTCGAGAGGCAACGGCTGTTTTTTCGTGAAATTTTTGCAAACCGCTGGTCGGAATGATTCAAACGATACGCCATTGGAAAGATATCGACGAGACGGAACTTTTTCATGTAGAACACACTCTTTAATTCTTTACAGTTTAAGAGCAGTTTTAAAATTAGTGAAAAGCGGACCATTGTTTTTCGCGACACCAAAATCGTCGTGGGATGTAAGAACGATTGCTTCAAACTGAAAACCGCATTGCAACAGATAGTCAAGTGCACTGCATCATTTTTTTTTGTCGGACGTAAACTTTCTCGCACAAGTCTTTGTTGTCTTTTTTTCAACTTTTTTTTGAACGAGAGTGGACCGCAACACTCCCGAAAGTGAACCGCGACAGTACCAAAAGTGAACCTCATGAGTTTTTGTTGTCCTTTTTTTCGTACTTACTAATTTTTGTACACGCGTTGACCAAGCGAGTGGACCACAGTGACTGAGCGAGTGAACTACATCTAATATAGAAGCGAGCTTCTTTGAGATATTATTTTTCCCTGTTTTACAAGTTTTTTACGCGCGTTGACCAAGCGAGTGGACCACAGTGACTGAGAACTACATCTAATATAGAAGCGAGCTTCTTTGAGATATTATTTTTCCCTGTTTTACAAGTGTTTTTCCCTGTTTTACAACTGGGACAAGTGAACCACGTAGAATTTTTATAGCAAACTGCATGGGACAACAAAGTGAGCTTCAAAGCCACATCTATCAGTTTTATAGCAAACTGCATGAGACAACAAGACTCCTTGTTGAATAAAATGAACCACAAGACTCCTCAAACAAAACTGCATCACCACATTTTTTTATCTCAAAAATGAACCATTAATACTTGTTGAAATAAACTTCTCAACAAATATTTTTTACACACAATATATCATATCCCAATCGGATACATTTGATAGACAAAAAACCCGCAAACAATGGTCTAAACTGCATGCCCGCTTGCTCCGATCTTCGCGCTGCACACACCCGCACGGCACCACAACAAATGACGACGCGCAATGCCAAGGCGTCCAAGCTACCATGTAGAAGTGAACCTCATGTCGGCACCAGCCGAACTACACATAGGGATTTAACAAACTTCATTAGAAACTGAATTCACGGTTTAAACTTTTTTAATAAAAGCATGCATCAAAACTGCATGATGAGTATAGTGAAATCCATTAATTTCTGTTTTGTATTTTAAACTTCTTATAAATGCATCTTGACCTTATGGTTGAATGTAGTGTACTGCATTTTTTTTCTTTTATGCATGGCATCTGGGCAAGTGGTGAACTGCTCGGGGTTTTCGAATTAGTGAACTCCAAGCCGGGGCAAGTGAACTACAATAGCTATATATATTGCCTTTTTTAATAGACTAACGCAATATTACAAACTCTGTACACACACATATGCATTCAACTACACAGTACAACACCATATCAGGGGCAAACTGCATGCCCATTTAAGCTTGCGCTCAAAATAGCAAAATGGCAAAAAACCAATACTACAATTAGGTCCCCATTTATTTTTGGAAATTACCTTCAATTAACAAATTACACAATCAGCACCATATACTAAATGAGTCAACCTTTAGTTCTTTCTGTAGTTAAATTAGCAAACATGTAAAAAGCACCAAACTACACAACAACCTTTTGTCCTAAACCCCTGTCCTAATTACATAGCAAGCCCAAAATCCCAACCCGAGGACATCCTCCACGCTAAACCTGAAAAACAAACAAACAATAGTTCAGAGAATATGGAAAGACCATAACAGATACGAGGGAGAAATAGACAGCAGTGCTACAAAAAGAGCAGCGACCCTAAACACAATTTGATGCCAGCCAACTCAAGATCTGCTCAGCCTGGTCTGGGAACACCGTTACAAGCAGCAACAAGGCTGCATACATGGCACGGTTCATTACAGCACAAACCGGATAATTGCAAAACACTGTGCTCTAACAAGAGATTTCTTCAGTACATTCTAGAGAGGATTCCAGAGATCAGTGTACTGAATGTTGATACATGGTTTGAAGTCTCAATACTTGGTGATGCAAAGCTAGGTTCTAGAAGCCCTCTCGCCCAACGATCGCAACCGCCTGAAACCAAGATGCAAAAGCAAGAGTTATCTTCTGACACTGAATCACCCAAATAAAAATGGTATCGAATTGGTTCCTATGGACGCAACAACTGCACCGCTGCTCTACAAGGCAGGATGAGGAGCCCTGTTGCCGCTATTGTTCTGTAGTGTCAAGGTAGCGCGGGCAACGGCGGCGGCGGGGATGCCCCCTAGTAGCGGGCAGAGGAGGTTAGTGTACCAGACAAGATTAGTGTACCTCATGAGGTTTTCCTAATTTATGGGGTTTTGTAGCAAATCACAATTTTTCCTACATATGAACTTCATCATTCTTTAATATTTTTTCTGAATTTTCTTACAAATGCAGTGCGGGAGGGCCGGAGTCGACCCGTCCGTGCTTGCAGGAGGCCGTCGGAGCGTCAGGTTGGACAGGCCGGGCTGCAACAAGCTGCCTGTTCACAAATTTTCACTATGTTTGTCGATGGTGGCAGTGTACTACATGTTGCTAGCTGACGGGCTGCAACAAGCCAACAACTGAACCGCGAGAATAGTGAATAGAAGTCTGCACTAAAATTATCCTTCCCAAAATGAAAAGAGTGGATGCGTTGGAGGCCAGCCCCCGGTGGCAATGCCTTCTTTTGAAGAGGAAGAAGGTGAGGAGGGCGAGGCAAGACGGCGGAAATCCAGGCTCCTAAGGAGGAGAAACCTCCGAGCGCCACTGCAGCATCGTGGCAACCGAACCCCGATGAGAAGCAGGGTGAACTGCACCTACATGGGCCGCCGTCGAGAGGGATCCTGCTGTGTAGCTCATCGGAGAGAGCATGGTTAGAGGTAGGTGGTGGTGAGGTAGGGGGCGGAGGGCCCAGATCTGGCGCCAGAACGGCGTAGCGAGGCGAGGACCGCCGAGCTAGATCAGCATAGAGGAGTACCTCCGACTCTGGACATCGACGAAAGTGGAGTGGGAGGTGCTGCACCCGCGACTGTGGCATCCATGGATGTGGAGGAGGCGGGACGGGGGAGTTGGTCCAGCCACGTCCACGCGCGGGATGACGGCGTCGGAGGCGGGGGATGTGGCGTGTGAGCACTGCAAGTGCTACCCGGCCGGGTTGCACCGACGCGCCCGCCGTACTGCATGTGCACACCCCGCAACCTGGGAAGCGGCTTGACGGTGGGGGCTGTGGGGATTGGACCGTGGCGACGGAGTGTTGCAGGGGGCGCACGGGAGCTCCGACGGCGCCAGGCGTGGCGGCGCGTGCGGTAGTCGGCCGGGGCTGTGCGACAGCCATGAATCTGGCGACGGGAAGGTTCTTGGGCGGGGAGGGTGGTGGTGGTGTATTTGGGAAGGACGTGGGGGCAGCGGGCTTCTAGGGGTGGGGTGGGGGTGGGAGGAGCACCGGCCGGGGTCAGGGCGGCGGGCGTGGGAGGGACGGCGCGGCGCCGGTAGAAGGTGGACAAGGGAGGAACTGGTGCGGTGGCGCGGGACGGGAGGTGGCGCGGCGGCGCGTGGAGGGAGGGGGCGTGGGGCAGCGCTGGCTCACGGCGGTCGGGCACGGAGAGGGTGGCGGAGGGGGGAGGGAGGTGGAGGGGGCCGGTGGTTGTAGCACGGCGGCCCCACTGGGGTCGAGAGAAGGAGGTGTGTTGGAAGATGGGGGCGTCGTGCTGCGGCAGGGGACGGGAGTGGATAAGGTGCGGTTGGTGGGTGTGTGCGGTTTAGTTTGGATCGGGCCAGCGGTTCGGTTCGCGGCAGCAGGGAGGATCGGGGGTGTTAGCAGAATAAGGGTTTGGTGTGCAGAATAAGACTCTAGAGGGTGTTATCATAATAGACCCATGCAATATATATATATATATATATATATATATATATATATATATATATATATATATATATATATATATATATATATCATCGAATGTCTCACAACCAACACTATTAATTATTCACACATACACATGTGTGTGTGTGTGTGTGTGTGTGTGTGTATATACACACACACACAATTTCTCCTACATGTTGCTTTGGTGCCTTCGGAGCACGATGATAAGTGGTTCATGGGGGCGGTAGCGAGTAATAGTATTCTCCTTTGGGATCTATGACCTGGTCAAGCAAAAATCCCGCTATTTCCTCTTGAAGTGCTAGTATGCGGTCCGTTGGTAGGAGCTGCTCCCGCCCCTCTCTGAACTGTTAAGAAGGAGATCAATATGCATGTGTATTAGTTGTTTGACTAGATATCGATAATGGTGTGAATAGTGTTCTGACAAACGTACACAGTCCCGTCTTTGAGATCTGCTCCTTTCGGACGCCATCATGCGAATGTTCTCGCAAACGTAGTATGCACATAGATCATTCCCCGACGCATGCTTCAGGGCCTTTACGAGAATGGAATTGAATAAGATAATGATTAATCAAGCATGATAATTAAATAATTAATGGTATTGAAACAAGAATTAATGAGATGGTAGCTAGCTAGCTAGCTAGTACTACTTAATTACTTACCTTTGGTCGATAGCAAAATAGATTTTTTGCCCATTTGCCTAGAGTCACCTTGATGAACTTTGCCCAAGCCCTGCTTGCCGGCAAAGAAAATTAATAAAGGGGTTATTAAATAGTTCATATCAGGAAATGACGAACTAAATAGGCCGAGATATAGTTAATAATGATTGAAATTACCTGTTGCCCCTTCACGATGGTGTAGTCACTTTCTTCTTTAAGTAGTGAGTCCAGTACTTCAACTTTTCCTTTGTCAACTTTAATGTCTAACAAGATCCAGTGGAAACTGCATGCGCACACGTTTGCATGTCTTAATTAAGCAGGCATGCGCATAACACTAATCAACTACCGTAAACCCTATACACTTAATTATTAACATCTAGCTAGCTAGTAAGCCAAAACAGAATTTGTAGTACAAGACAGTGTGACTCACAGGAAGTTGTAAGGAAGTAGTATATCTTCATTGGTATTGAGGCGCTTGAAGAACTCTAGCATGCTTTCCTCTAAACTTACTCGACAAGTTGGAAGATTCCATGAGTACTCATTAATGGTATTTGGGTCAATGAACCCAATGCAATAGCGTCCAGATTTTTTCATTTCATACATCTTCATCCTGCATATAATACCACAGAAAAGAATATAGTGAGGATAATTACATGTAATGATTGATCAAAATGATCACTACAGCTAGCTTGAGACTTAAATTACAGAAAGAAATCACTTATAGACAATAGCAACTGACGATAGATTTGTCGAGTGCGTCTTGATTGTATAACTGAAATATTTCTGAATACTCAATGGATAGAGCTTTCCCATGGAAGTAATGCTCCTCCTTGACATTCACCATGAGGGACTCTCGATTGGAAATCTTAGTAATGCTCATGTACCATTGATGCAATTCATACATTCTCGTTGGGAGGTTCGTGACCTTGTCTGGCTCGACCAAAGGTTGGCCCCGTACATATTTCCGTTTTATTTCCTCCTCTCTAAGCGGAGAAATGGGCTCGATTTCGAGGAGTTTTCCAACAGTGATCTTGAGCATTTCAGCCTGCATTATATGCTCCTCGGTTATTACCACATCGCCCAGCTGGGGAATGTTAACGGTTTGCCCACAATAGTATTGGGCGCGCGTACTCCTCTCATGTGTTGTTGGCACAACAAGCGGGGAGATTGATTGCGCCGCCTGTTCTCCCAGCTGGGGAACGGTTTTCCCGCATTTTTTGCCAGCTGCTTATTGGCTCGAGCTCGAGCTCGCTTCCTTCTGTAGTCGTGCTCGATGTGCCTTCCTGATTTGGCGCTCATAGTCTGAGTCAACAGGCTTGGGAGCTGGTGGTCTAGCCATACGAATGAAGTGGTCAATCTTTTCCTCAAGCACTTTCTCCCTTGGCGACGGTGCCATTTTCGGTCCAAAATGGGCGTCCACTTGGCCCCGCACTATGGCTGCATTTTGCTCCTCGGTCATGTCGTAAGGCCTCTGAGGAAGAGGAGCGAGGCTTGGACCATATTTATATCATTTATCACCGCATGTACTTCCTGTACTACCTCGACTCATACTGCTACGCACCATAGCTGCGGCGTGTCTCTTCTGCGATTGATGAGACGCCGGAGACGGCTGACATGGCTGAGTTGGAGCCGGAGGAGTGGCCTGACGCAGTGCCGGACTTGAAGCAGGAGGTGTGGCATGACACGGTGTCGGACTTGAAACAGGAGGAGTGGCCTGACGCTGTGCCAGACTTGAAGCAGGAGTCTGCTCACGCGTTCGTGGACTTGGAGGAGGTGGCGGACTTCAAGGAGGAGTCGGCTCACGCGTTCGTGGACTTGGAGGAGCGGGAGTCTGCTGACTCGATGGCAGACTTCGAGGAGGAGTCGGCAGACGCGGTGTCGGTGGACTTCAAAAGATGATGCAATCCTTTCTCCATAGGATGATACGATGTATGACCTCTCCCAGTGTGCGCTCGTCGTCACCTCCAGGAATGTCAAGCTATAGCCCTGAATATGGGTCCACCACTTCATCAACCAACACACGAGCATAGCCCACTGGAATCGGGGTGCAATGGAAGGTTGCTTCGGGGGTAATTGTAAAAGAAACGGCGTCCGCCACCTTCATGGATATGTTCTTCATTTTGGAGTGTAGCTCACAGTTAGTGTTCTCTATGATGTCATCCACATGGCATGTATCCAGCAGTGTGTTGCCCGGGGCGGAACCAACGCTGCTTCTCGACATGGATGGGACGGTGCTATCCAATGTTGGACGATCATCCGCTTGCTGTTGCCGCTGCCGAGACCCCCTTTCCTGGCTAAGTGAGTCGATCTGCTGCTGCTGCTGTTGGAATTTGAGTGCCAAGTCCGCGTGCCTTGCCTCTAGGCCTTGAAGGCGTTCTGCGTCCTACTTCCTCTGCTCCTCCTCTAGCTTCCTCTTCTTCTCCTCCTCCATCTTCTTTCTTGCACGGGTCCTGTAGTCACCCTTCCATTCCGAAAATCCCTCATACCAGGGAACAACGCCCTTGCCTCGTGTTCTTCCTGGGTGCTCAGGATTTCCCAGGGCGCGTGTAAGCTCGTCGTTCTATCTGTTGGGCGTGAACACCCCCTTTCGAGCATCTTCTATTGCGTCAAGTATCTTTTGTTCGGCTCCTTTTAGACTTGCCTTCTTCGAAACCAGACCTGTCTACGGGTCCAACGCCCCCCCCCCCCATGCGCATAGAACCAAGTTCTGCACCTGGGGGGCCAGCTCCTAGTAACCGGAGTGACCCCTGCATCCTCCATGTCTTGCTCAGACTTATCCCACTTAGGCATTCCCACCGCGTAGCCACCTGGACCCAGCCTATGGAACTGCGTCTTTTTTGCGGCATTGGCCTTGCTTTTTATCGACCGTTCCTTAGATAATTCTGATTCCTTGAATTTCACGAAATCGGCTCAGTGTTCTCTTTGCTTCTCCAGTGTTCCCTTGAATTCTGGAGTCTTCCTTTCTGCAGCGAGGTAGTTGGACATGGGTCAGCCGAATGTCGTCGCGAACGGGTAGACGGCGAGGATGATTGCCGGGCATATCGTCGAGAACAAATACTATATGCCCGCAAAAAGTAACATTTTTTAAATGATTGGATTGTGATAACTAAAATTCTATATGCAAATTATAAGAATTTGACATTAATCTAATTGATCTAACTAAAACTAATTCTAAAATTTCTAACATTTCTATATATATAACTAACATTTCTAATATTTCTATAACTAAAAAACAGAAAAATTGTTAACATTTCTATAAATATCTCTATAACTAAAAAACAGAAAAAAAAAATTATAACATTTATATATAACTAACATTTCTATAACATTTCTAATATTTCTATAACTAAGAAACAGAAAAATTTCTATAACCAAAATTTATAACTAAAAAACTAGTGTGTGTGTGTGTGTGTGTGTGTGTGGACATGGCGGCCGGGCAGGAGCTCACCAGCGAGGTGCGGCGACAGGCGGCGACAGGGGACGGAGGCAGGCGGTGACGACGGGATGGGGATGGGGCGGCGACGACGGGACGGGACGGGCAGGCGGGACGACGGACGGGCGGCAACGACGGGCGGGCGGGCGACGGGACGGGAGCCAGGGCAGGCGACGGCGACGGGCGGCGATGGCGACGGGCGGCGATTTAGGGCGGGACGGGCAGGCAAGGGGATAACGACGGAGGCGGCGATTTAGGCGGCGGCGGCAGACGGGAAGAGGAGAAAGAAGCGAGAGGAGAGATGAGAAATGAATTTTTTTGAAGTGCTTTCTTATATAGAACACCCCTTTACTACCGGTTGGAGCCACCAACCAGTACTAAAGGTCTGTTTTGGCCAGGCGAAGCGGCGAGAAGCGCCCCCCTTTAGTACCGGGTGGTGGCACCAACCGGTACTAAAGACCCACCCTTTAGTACCGGTTGGAGCCACCACCCGGTACTAAAGGTGGTGCGCTGGCGCAGGTGCGGTGTGGCAAGTTTAGTCCCACCTCGCTAGCCGAGGGGCGTCCGCACTGGTTTATAAGCCCCAGTGCGGTAGCTCTCTTGAGCTCCTCTCCAAAGCAGGCCTACTGGGCCTACCTGTTATCTGCTGCCCGGTGGGCCTACTGGGCCTTTGCGGGCCTGCATCCTGGCCCAACAACACGTTGGGTTTCTAGTCGTACGCAGGCCGCTCTGGCCCAGTAGGCGGGCTTTTTATTTTCTTATTTTTTTGCTTTATTTTTTTTTGAGTTGTTTTTTGCTGTGTTTAGAGTTTCTTTGTGAATATTTTTGCTTTAGATACAAAAAATTACAAACTTTCTGTTAGTGCCGATAGTTTTCAAATTTGAATAGTTTAAATTTTGAATTATTTGAAATTTGTGTGAATCACTAGTTTGTGAATAACTTAACTTTGAAAATAGATTTTTCAGTGATTCTTTTTTCTTATGTTTAATATTAGTGTGTTTTATCATTATATTCAATTTGGTAATGCTTAGGTTATTTAAAAAATGAAATACCTTTGTAACAGATGGATTTTCATCCAAAACCCTGATACTTCGAAAGAGATTATCCATTTTGTACACGAAGTGCATCCAGTTTTTGCGTAACCCTCTCTACTTTTTTGCACATGCTATGTGGGTGAAATTATGATGCCATGCCAACTTTCAACCTTTTTTGAGTTCATTTGAAATGCATTTCAATTTCAGGGTCATTTAGCTGAAAAAATCAGTAAATGCATGAAAGAATTTGTTTGCACATAAAATTTCTTCGTGTTTCAAATGCCAAAACACATAACTACCCTAACTATTACAGAGATTCCCTCCCTGGTGTGGAACATAGAAGAAAGTGATGATAGTGAAGCCGATCACATCTCAGATCTTTGGGTGTGAAACTTTTTCTTCGCGTGTGTCCCTTTGCGCCGTAGCCATGGAAAATCTTCATCATTTAACTGGATTCTCGGGTCAATATTCACTATGAATGGAGCAATTTCATCAAACTTTTCATAATCTTCTGACATGTCTGTCTTGTCATCCACTCCCATGATGTTTCTTTTCCCTGAAAGAACTATGTGGCGCTTTGGCTCATCGTATGATCCATTCGCTTCCTTATCTTTTCTTTTTCTCGGCCTGTAGACATCTCTTTCACATAAAAAACATGCGCCACATCATTGGCTAGGACGAATGGTTCGTTTGCATATGCAAGATTGTTGAGATCCACTGTTGTCATTCCGTACTGCAGGTCTTACGTTACCCCGCCTCGTGTCATATTGACCCATTTTCACCGAAACAAAGGGACCTTCAAACCACCCCCATAGTTAAGTTCCCATATGTCCTCTATGTAACCATAATTTGTTTCCTTTCCTGTGTTGGTTGTTGCATCAAAGCGGATATCACTGTTTTGGTTGGTGCTCTTCTTATCTTGGGGATCGTGTAAAATGTATTCCCATTTATCTCGTAACCTTTGAAAGTCATTATATTCAAAGATGGTAACTAGGACAGCGAGTACATGTCATCTTCAATATCGCCATCATGCATGGCATGTTTCTGCAACCAACCGGCGAAAGTCCTCGTTTGTTCACGTATAATCCAGTCGTCAGACTGCTCCGGGTGTTTGGAGTGTAGAAAATTCTTTTGTTTCTCCGTATACGGAGCCACCAAGGCGGAATTCTATAGAACTGTGTAGTGTGTTTCAATGAGAGAATGCCCGTCCATACATATTATTTGATGCCCTCCTAGCGTGCCTTTTCCATCCAGTCTGCCCTTATGCCGTGATTCAGGAACACCAATCGGCTTAAGGTCAGGAATAAAGTCAATACAAAACTCAATGATCTCTTCATTTTCATGGCCCTTCGAGATGCTTCCTTCTGGCCTAGCACGGTTATGAACATATTTCTTCAAGACTCCCATGAACCTATCAAAGGGGAACATATTGTGTTGAAATACAGGACCCAAAACGTTAATCTCTTCGCAAAGGTGAACTAGGACGTGCGTCATGATGTTGAAGAAGGACGGTGGGAACACCAACTCGAAACTGACAAGACATTGCACCAAATCATTATGTAACCTTGGTATGATTTCTGGATCGATTACCTTCTGAGAGATTGCATTGAGGAATGCACATAGCTTCACAATGGCTAATCGAGCGTTTTCGGTAGAAGCCCCTCAATGCAACGGAAGCGTTGCGTCATAATCACGTGGCAGTCATGAGACTTTAGGTTCGGAACTTTTCTCTACCATATTTATTATTATCTTTATATTCGACGAAGCCGACGGTACCTTCATATCGGCGAGGCATTCAAAGAAGATTTCCTTCTCTTCTTTGATAAGGCGTAGCTGGCGACCCGATGTATGCCGTCTTTTCCGTGCATCGTTGCTAGTCCTAACGTGCATCTGGTGTATCTTTTGTCTTCCCATACACGCCCAAGAAGCCAAGCAGGGTCACGCAAAGATTCTTCGTCACGTGCATCACGTTGATTGCGGAGCGGACCTCTAGGTCTTTCCAATATGGCAGGTCCCAAAATATAGATTTCTTCTTCCTCATGGGTGCGCGTCTGTCAGCGTCCTTCGGAACAGGTTGTCCACCAAGACCCTTTCCAAAGATTACCTTCAAATCCTTGACCATATCATGTACATCAGCACCATTACGGTGGCGAGGCTTCGTTCGGTGATCCGCCTCACCTTTGAAATGCTTGCCTTTCTTTCTCAAGGGATGCCTGCTCGGAAGAAATCGACGATGTCCCAGGTACACATTCTTCCTACAACTATCCAAATATATACTGTCGGTATCATCCAAATAGTGCGTGCATCCGCGGTATCCTTGTTTGTCTGTCCTGAAAGGTTACTGAGAGCAGGCCAATCATTGATGGTCACAAACAGCAACGCCTTTAGGTCAAATTCTTCCTGTTTGTGCTCATCCCACACACGTACACCTGTTCCATTCTACAGCTGTAATAGTTCTTCAACTAATGGCCTTAGGTACACATCAATGTCGTTGCCGGGTTGCTTAGGGCCTTGGATGAGCACTAGCATCATAATGAACTTCCGCTTCATGCACAACCAAGGAGGAAGGTTATACAAACATAGAGTCACAGGCCAGGTGCTATGGTTGCTGCTCTGCTCCCCAAAAGGATTAATGCCATCTGCGCTTAGACCAAACCATGCGTTCCTTGGGTCACCTGCAAACTCCTCCCTGTACTTTCTCTCGATTTTTCTCCATTGCGACCCGTCAGCTGGTACTCTCAACTTTCCGTCTTTCTTACGGTCTTCTCCGTGCCACCGCATTGCCTTCGCATGCTATTTGTTTTGGAACAAACGTTTCAACCGTGGTATTATAGGAGCATACCACATCACCTTGGCAGGAATCTTCTTCCTGGGGCACGCGCCCTCGACATCACCAGGTTAATCGCGACTGATCTTATAACGCAATGCACTGCATACCGGGCAAGCGTTCAAATCCTCGTACTCACCACGGTAGAGGATGCAGTCATTAGGGCATGCATGTATCTTCTGCACCTCTAACCCTAGAGGGCAGACAGCCTTCTTTGCTTCATACGTACTCTCGGGCAATTCATTGTCCTTTGGAACCATATTCTTTATCATTACCAGCAACTTTCCAAATCCCTTGTCAGATACACCATTCTCTGCCTTTCATTGCAACAATTCCAGTGTGGTGCCCAACTTTTTTTTGTCAGCTTCGCAACTCGGGTACAACAATTTCTTGTGATCCTCTAACATGCGTTGCAACTTCTTCTTCTCCAAATCACTTGCGCAGTTTCTCTTTGCATCGGCAATGGCCCGACCTAGATCATCAGCGGGCTCATCTGATGCCTCTTCTTCAGCTTCTTCCCGCATTGCCGGCTCAGCTTCTTCTCCCATTGTTGTATCATCGTATTCAGGGAACCCATGGCCAGGATAGCTGTCGTCGTCCTCTTCTTCTTCATTGTCTTCCATCATAACCCCTCTTTCTCCGTGCTTGGTCTGAACATTATAGTGGGGCATGAAACCGGACTCAAATAGGTGGACGTGAATGGTTCTTGATGTAGAGTAATTGTGACCATTCTTACAACCAGCACATGGACAAGGCATAAAACCATCCGCCCGCTTGTTTGCCTCAGCGGCAAGTAGAAAAGTATGCACGCTATTAATGAACTCGGGAGAGCATCGGTCACCATACATCCATTGTCGGCTCATCTTCATTACACAACACCGAATAGACCAAATTAATACAAGTTCATACATAAAGTTCATATACAACTTAATTAAATGCAACATACAAATAACTCTCTAGCTAAAGAATTTAAATGCAACAACAAATGCGATCAAGATCGCAACTAAGGTAACAATTGATCCAATAGCATAATGATACCAAGCCACACTATCAATGGCATATTTTCTAATCTTTCTAATCTTCAAGCACATTTTCTCCATCTTGATCTTGTGATCATCGACGACATCGGCAACATGCAACTCCAATTCCATCTTCTCATCCTCAATTCTTTTCAATTTTTCTTTCAAATACTCGTTTTCTCTTTCAACTAAATTTAACCTCTCGACAATAGGGTCGGTTGGAATTTCCGGTTCACATACCTCCTAGATAAAAATATCTATGTCAACTTGATGGGCATAATTTGTCATAAACACGAAATGCAACAACTAGTTTTAAAGAGAATATACCACATCCGAATCATAACAAGGACGAGGGCCGGCGGGGCGGATATCAAAACCATGGCACTATGTATAACAAACAACGTCGGGTAAGATAATTATACGAGTAACTATATATCCAAATAACACAAACATCAATTTGGTAATGTAAAACATTCATGAACAAGAGCCTCACCACAAGGTGATGCGGCTGACAGGACGGTCTTGAGGCGATCGATGGTGGTTCTGACGGAGATTTAGGAGGCACTAAGTAAACCACACCTACATATGCAAACTAAGTGTTATTTTTGACCTCAAATTGCATATAAATCAAATACTAGCACATATAATTCCTCCTGTTGGGGATATAACTATTTGTGTAAGCCGCCCAGGAGGGGCCGGTGAAAGGATCGATATGGTTGACTAGAGGGGGGGTGAATAGGCAACTAACATTTTTTAAGCTTTTCTTTGCCAATTTAAACTTTGCAATAATAAAGGTTGTCTAGATGTGCAACTAGGTGGACAACCTATATGATGCAACAACACTAGCACACGAGCAAGCAAAGATAAGAACACAAATAAGCTTGTACAAGTAAAGGGATGAGATAACCAAGAGTGGAGCCGGTGGAGACGAGGATGTGTTACCGAAGTTCCTTCCTTTTGAGGGGAAGTACGTCTCCGTTAGAGCGATGTGGAGGCACAATGCTCCCCAAGAAGCCACTAGGGCCACCGTATTCTCCTCACGCCCTCACACAATGCGAGATGTCGTGATTCCACTATTGGTGCCCTTGAAGGCGGCGACCGAACCTTTACAAGCAAGGTTGGGGCAAACTCCACAACAACCGGAGGCTCCCAACAACAACAACAACACCACGAAGCTTCACCACAATGGAGTATGGCTTGAGGTGACCTCAACAAATCTAGGGTGCTCAACACCCAAGAGTAACAAGATCCGCAAGGGATAAGTGGGGAATCAAATTTCTCTTGGTGGAAGTGTAGATCGGGCCTTCTCAACCAATCCGAGAAAATCAACAAGTTTGATTGGCTAGGGAGAGAGATCGGGCAAAAATGGAGCTTTGAGCAACAATGGAGCTTGGGGGAAAGAGGTAGGTCAACAAGGAAGAAGGCGACCCTTTATATAGTGGGGAACACATCCAACCGTTACCCACTAAACAGCCCTTACTGAGCGGTAGTACCGCTATGAAAGGGCGGTACTACCGCTGAGGCGGTACTACCGCTCCTACCAACCGGTACTACCGCAAGAAGAAGAGAGGCAGGCCATCTGGCCCCAGGCGGTACTACAGCGGGAGTAAGCGGTACTACCGCTCGAGCGGCACTACGCTCCTCTGCCGCAACTAGTGCCGCAAAACCCGACACGAGAAAACACCGTCTCGAATCGAAGCAGTAGTAGTAGCGGTACTACTGAGGTAGTATAGCCGAAGCCGAGGCGGTACTACCGCTCACCGGGCGACACTTCCGCTAGGAGCGGTACTACTGCTCGAGAGCGGTACTACCGCTTTGGGGCTTGGCGGTACTACCGTTGTAGGTCGCGGTACTACTACGGCTTGCAGGCGAAACCGGAATGAAAGAGAGAGGGAAGCTCAAAGATGCGAAGGGAAGGCAGCGGGTATGATAAGGATGTATGCGTGTTGATTCCACCTAGCCTTACCAAAGCGGATCCCCTCTTAATAGTACGGTGACTCCTACGAAACTAGTCCACCAACAACGAACCGCAGGAGCTACACCGTCTTGAATAAAACACCGAGGGGAGAAAATCGTCTCGTGCCAATGGATGATCTTCTGAAAGAACTTAACGCACACGATTAGTCCGCAAAAGCATTGTCATCAATCACCAAAACCACTAGGGAATAAATATGCCCTTACAATCTCCCCCTTTTTGGTGGATAGATGACAATACGGGATTTGCATAAACACGGAATATAGTAAGCATACAAACCCGACGGTCCTAACATGTAGTTGGGCTCCCCCTCGATGTGTGCTATTTAGATAAGTGCTTTGGACTGCATAGCACACATACTCGGATCAAAGCTCCCCCTACATTTTAGAGACCAAAAATCTAAGCATGGTGTATGAGAGCAGCATAGATGATATAACAAGAAAGGCACGCAACTCATGAGCTAGATAGACATAGATAATGATACTGAAGGGGTAGGGTAGCATATGTCTCACACCATATGACTCGAAATTACGAACTTAGGTCTCACGGACAAACCAACCAAAGCAAGCCAACTAAAACACGAATAAGACAAGACACACGAACGAAAGAGACACAACTCGCAAATCCCTAAGCTCTCTCCCCCTTTGGCATCGAGACACCAAAAGGAGAGGGAGCGCTGCTACGGCCCCAGGTGAGAGCAAGTGAGGAACACACGCATCAGAGCCCAGCAGAATCATCGGCACCACCGTCGTCAGTCTGGAAGTGCTCGGTCTCAGAATCGGTCCATGGGCAGTGCTGCTGAATCCACTCCTCCTCCTCAGTAAGCTGGTCCTCAGATCCACTCTGGACGGTAGCGCCCAACTGACGCATGAGCTCCTTGTGACGACCTCGGGCCTTCTTCTCTGCCACGTGAGCCATGTACTGACCGTGAGACTCCATGCAGAAGAGCTTCTTTACCTTGGCCTTGAGCTTCTGGGCCCAAGATGGCTCTGTCCCAGAGGGCACGTAGTCATCATCCTCATCCTCGCCTCAGCCTCCTTTTCAGTCTCCATAGCAGCAGCAGATGACGGAACACCAGTCTTAGGGGCTTGAGTGCCCCAGTTATCCTTCTTCCTCAGACGCTTGACATCGTGAGAGACCAAGTCTCCAAGCTCCAGCGCTTCCTTGGGATAGACATGATCCCAGGCCTTCTCAATGAGCAGCATAATGAACGGACCATAAATCGGGCATTTGTGCTCGGAGATGGCAGAAACCAGCTCAGACCACATAACATGAGAGATATCCAAGGTCTCTCTGGTGCTCTGCCCCTTCTCCCGCTGACGGAAGATAAGCATGTCCACAAGATAAGAGTGAACCTGGTCCAGATTCCCGATGCGAGGGAAAAGAGTTTCTCTGAAGATATGGTGAAGTATATCCAGATAGGCGGGCAGCTCATAGGTCTCCTTCTTTGTCTCGGGGTTGATCTTGAGTGCAGAGGGCCCTGAGCTTGCTTGTGAGTGGCGATGGCTCGAAGGTGGGGGCGAAAGCCGACATCGACTCAAGTCCAAGGTCTTCCACCCCAATCAACTGCATGAAAGCTTTCCACTTGGTGACAAACAACTTGCCATTTGTCATCCGGTCGAGTCCTGTCCTCATCAGTCCCAAGGTGAACCGTGGCATAGAACTAGGCCACAACAGCAGCATCATAGTCCTTGTTGAATTGCATGATCCACGAGAATGTTCAGCTGAGTGCACATCTCAAGAGCTTCACCAAAGTAGTCGGGATCACTCTTCATATGCTCGATGTCGATGGAGTGCGTTGACATATAGATTCTTCTTGGCCTTGAGAACATCAAAATAGATGGCAAGCGGAACCTATTCGAGCGGACGGTTGACCAAAGTGGGATCTTGGGCGTCCTCATACGGGTTCTTGTCGGCGCCTTGCCCAGAACTCCTTGGGCTGCATCTACGCACAGATTTTCCCGGCTTTGACTTGACCCCAGTCTTCTTACGCATTTGGGGAGGAGGTGGAGCACTAGAAGATCCTCCGGCAGGCTCGGTGGTCTTGGTGGCGCTTGGGCGAGTACGACCCGGGGTTGACACGACGAGCTTGAGGCTCAGGAACCTCATCACCTGGAACCACACACACAAAACACGCAAACAACCAGAAGAAACGAGTATAAGCCACAAGAACGAACAAAGAGGATCACACAGAGGTAGGAGTAAGATGGATTTTGGTAGAGGACGGTAGTACCGTGACCCTGGAGCGGTAGTACCGCTCCAAGCGGTAGTACCGCTCCGGAGAGCGGTAGTACCGCTCCGGAGAGCGGTAGTACCGCTCGGGGCGGGGAAACAGCCGTTTCCTACTACCGTGGTCAGATCCGGTACTTCCGTCCTACCAAATTCAAAAATACTCCAACCAAAAACTAATCCAAACTGCCTAGAAGCCTTCTCCATCCTACTCAAGCCTAGATTTGGCCAAGAATCTAACGATGCAACCGCTAATGCCCCTAAGAAGCTAGATTGAAAACCTAGAAAAAAAGAACAAGAGAACGGGGGCAATACCGGCATCCATGGCAAGAGGACGAGGTGGGGATCGACTCCACGAAGGGAATGGAGAGAGACGGCCCGGAGAGGAGATCCGCGGAGCCCTCCATGCGCCGATTCTTTGGAGAGAGACAGGAGAGAGGGCGAGCGAATGGGTATGGGGGAGAAGAGACTCCCCCTGCCCCCGAAATAACCCCCCCACGCCTCCCAGCGGTAGTACCCATGTTGGAGAATGGTAGTACCGCTGAAGCGGTAGTACCGCTTACCAGCAGCGGTAGTACCGCCAGCAACCAAAAGAGAGGCCTCCTAGGCAAACAAAATGAAGAAGAATACACCGAACAGAACAGAAAGGCGATGACAAGATAGAGCCCATCAAAACAAAACACACGAAACACGAACCGGAACCCACTCCTTCAAAGCAAACAACACAAAAGGAGCAAGCTTAGGCCTCTCTCGAGAGAGGGCGGTGGCCGGAGCCACCTATGTTTGAGTCAATTGGTATGGCACATGAAGAATTATCCTTGGGTCCATGACCAAAACTCCTCTTTGAAGCACACAGCGCCATCAACAATGGCTAAAGTGAAAGAGTTGATCGTTTTATGCATAAAGGGGGGAAGGAGAGTTCATTAATAGAACAACACTCCCCCTATGTCCATGCCTACACCTAAACTAGACATTACATTGAGTGTGGTGGGAGTTGCACGGGTTCAAGTCACATTGCTCAAATCAATGATATTTAGCTCATGCCTTAACTCGCGAAATCTTGCTTCATCCAAGGGCTTCGTGAAGATATCTGCAAGGTTATCATGAGTGTTGACATACTTGAGCTTGATCTCCCTCGCCTAATGTGATCCCGGATGAAGTGATACGAATCTCAATGTGCCGTCTTGAAGTGTTGCACGGGTTGAGAGAAATCTTGATGGCACTTTCATTATCACACCAAAGAGGCACTTTGTCACAATTGACACGTACTCCTTTAAAGTTTGCCTCATCCATAGGAGTTGAGCACAACAACTACCGCCGCCACATACTCCGCCTCGGTGGGCTAGAGAGACACACAACTTTGCTTTTTGGAAGACCAACTTACCAAAGAGCAACCAAGAAATTGGCACCCTCCGGAAGTGGACTTCCTATCCACTTTGTCTCCATAATCGAATCCGTAAATCCTTCAAGCTTGAAGTTTGCTCCTATTGGGTACCATAAGCCAAAGTTTGGGGTATGAGCCAAATATCGAAAGATTCGCTTGAGCGCCACATAGTGACTTTCCTTCGGTGCGGCTTGAAACCGTGCACACATACCCACACTCAACATGATATCCGGTCTAGATGCACAAAGGTAAAGTAGAGATCCAATCATGGAGTGATATACCTTTTGATCCACCGCTTTACCATTGGGATCAATGTCAAGTTGGCACTTGGTAGGCATTGGTGTAGTAGCCGGCTTGACATCACTTAGCTTGAATCTTTTGAGCATGTCTTGAGTGTATCTGGCTTGGTTGATGAAGGTTCCTTCTCTTCTTTGTTTGATGTCGAAACCAAGGAAGAACTTCAACTCTCCCATCGAAGACATCTTGAACTTGGAGGTCATGAGAGCGGCAAATTCCTCATTGAAAGCTTTGTTAGGAGAACCAAAGATAATATCATCAACATATAGTTGGCATACAAACAACTCCCCATTGACCTTCTTAGTAAAAAGATGAAGGAAATATGCCCTAGAGGCAATAATAAAAGTTATTATTTATTTCCTTATATCATGATAAATGTTTATTATTCATGCTAGAATTGTATTAACCGGAAACATAATACATGTGTGAATATATAGACAAACAGTATGTCACTAGTATGCCTCTACTTGACTAGCTTGTTAATCAAAGATGGTTATGTTTCCTAACCATGAACAAGGAGTTGTTATTTGATTAACAAGGTCACATCATTAGTTGAATGATCTAATTGACATGACCCATTCCGTTAGCTTAACAGGTTGATCGTTTAGTATGTTAATGCTTTCTTCATCACCCATACATGTTCCTATAACTATGAGATTATGCAACTCCGTTTACGGAGAAACACTTTGGTACTACCAAGCGTCACAGCGAATGGGTGATTATAAAGGAGTACTACAGGTGTCTCCAAAGGTACTTGTTGGGTTGGCGTATTTGAGATTAGGTTTTGTCACTCCGATTATCGGAGAGGTATCTCAGGCCTTCTCGGTAATGCACATCACTTAAGCCTTGCAAGCATTACAACTAATGAGTTAGTTGTGAGATGATGTATTACGGAGCGAGTAAAGAGACTTACGATAGAAGATTGAACTAGGTATTGGATCTTGACGATCAAATCTCGGGTAAGTAACATACCGATGACAAAGGGAACAATGTCGTTATGCGGTTTGACCGATAAAGATCTTAAGTAGAATATGTAGGAACCAATATGGGCATCCAGGTTCCGCTATTGGTTATTGACCGAGAATGGTTCTAGGTCATGTCTACATAGTTCTCGAACCCGTAGGGTCCTTACGCTTAACGTTCGATGACAGTTCATTATGAGTTTATAAGTATTGATGCACCAAAGTTTGTTGAGTCCCGGATGTGATCACGGACATGACGAGGAGTCTCGAAATGGTCGAGACATAAAGATTGATATATTGGAAGCCTATGTTTGGACTTGGAATGGTTCAGTGAAAGCAGGATATTACGGAACACGGGGGTTACGGAACCCCGGGGTATATGGGCCTTCATGGGCCTCAAGGGAGAAGGAGAAGGGCGGCCAAGGTGGGCTGCGCCCCCTCCCCTTCCAGTCCGAATAGGACAAGGAGAGGGGTGGCGCCTTCCCTCTTTCCCCTCCCAATCCTACTCCAACTAGGAGAGGGGAGTCCTACTCGGTGGGAGTAGGACTCCTCCTTAGTCGCCTCCCCTTGGGCGGCCACCTCCCCTTGTCTCCTTTATATCACGGGGCAGGGGCACCCCAGACACACAAGTTGATCTACGGATCTTTCCTTAGCCGTGTCGGTGCCCCTTCCACCATATTCCACTTGGTCATATCGTCGCGGAGCTTAAGCGAAGCCTGCGCGGAGAAGTCATATCGTCGCGGAGCTTAGGCGAAGCCCTGCGTCGATGGAGCATCAACATCGCCACCACGCCGTCGTCTTGTGGAACTCATCCCGACACTTTGCTGGATCGGAGTCCGGGATCGTCATCGAGCTGAGCGTGTGCAGAACTCGGAGGTGCCGTACATTCGGTGCTTGGATCGGTCGGATCGTGAAGGCGTCGACTACATCAACAGCGTTGTTATAACGCTTCGCTTTCGGTCTATGAGGGTGCGTGGACGGACCTCTCCCTCTCGTTGCTATGCCATCACCATGGTCTTGCGTGATCGTAGGAAATTTTTGAAATTACTCGTTCCCCATGATGGTATCGAGCCTGGTTTTATGCGTTGATGTCATGTGCGAGTAGAACACAAGTGAGTTGTGGACGATACAAGTCATACTGCCTACCAGCATGTCATACTTTGGTTCAGCGGTATTGTGAGATGAAGCGGCCCGGACCGACATTACGCGACGCTTCGCGAGACTGGTTTCACCGCTCCGAGCACTCGTTGCTTAAAGGTGACCGGCGGGTGTCTGTCTCTCTCACTTTAGTTGAATCGAGTGTGGCTCGCCCGGTCCTTGAGAAGGTTAAAGCGGAGTCTATTTGACGAAATATCGTTGTGGTTTTGATGCGAGGTAGAACGGTTCTTGCTCAGCCCGTAGCAGCCACGTAAAACTTGCAACAACAAAGTAGAGGACGTCTAACTTGTTTTTGCAGGGCATGTTGTGATGTGATATGGTCAAGGCGTGATGCTATATTTTATTGTATGAGATGATCATGTTTTGTAACGAGTTATCGCAAGCTGGCAGGAGCCATATGGTTGTCGCTTTATTGTATGAAATGCAAGCGCCATGTAATTGCTTTACTTTATCACTAAGCGGTAGCAATAGTCGTAGAAGCAATAGTTGGCTAAAGCGACAACGATGCTACGATGGAGATCAAGGTGTCGCGCGGTGGCGATGGTGATCATGGCGGTGCTTCGGTGATGGAGATCACAAGCACAAGATGATGATGACCATATCATATCACTTATATTGATTGCATGTGATGTTTATCCTTTATGCATCTTATCTTGCTTTGATTAACGGTAGCATTATAAGATGATCTCTCACTAAAAAATTATCAAGAAGTGTTCTCCTGAGTATGCACCGTTGCGAAAGTTCTTCGTCTTTGAGACACCACGTGATGATCGGGTGTGATAGGCTCTACGTTCAAATACAACGGGTGCAAAACAGTTGCGCACCTTGGAATACTCAGGTTAAACTTGCGAGCCTAGCATATAACAGATATGGCCTCGGAACACGAGAGACCGAAAGGTCGGCGTGAATCATATAGTAGATATGATCAACATAGTGATGTTCACCATTGAAACTACTCCATCTCACGTGATGATCGGACATGGTTTAGTTGATTTGGATCACGTAATCACTTAGATGACTAGAGAGATGTCTGTCTAAGTGGGAGGTTTTAATATGATTAATTAAACTTAAATTTATCATGAACTTAGTACTGATAGTATTTTGCTTGTCTATGTTTCTGTAGATAGATGGCTCGTCTGTTGTTCCGTTGAATTTTAATGCGTTCCTTGAAAGCAAAGTTGAAAGATGATTACAGGATCGGGTCCGTAACTTGAGGATTATCCTCATTGCTGCACAGAAAAATTAAATCCTGGAAGCACCGTTGGGTGACAGGCCTGCTGCGAATCTTGAGCGAAGTTGTGAGCGTCGGCAAAGCGAGCTGATGACTACTCTATAGTTGATGTGCCATGCTACGGCTTAGAACCGGGTCTTCAACGGCGTTTTGAGCGTCATGGAGCATATGAGATGTTCCAGGAGTTGAAGTTAATATTTCAAGCAAATGCCCGAATTGAGAGATATGAAGTCTCCAATAAGTTCTATAGCTGCAAGATGGAGGAGAATAGTTCTGTCAGTGAGCACATACTCAAAATGTCTGGGTATAACAATCACTTAATTCAGCTGGGAGTTAATCTTCCGGATGATAGTGTCATTGTGAAATTCTCCAATCACGCCACCAAGCTACAAGAGCTTCGTGATGAACTATAATATGCAAGGGATGACTAAGACAATTCCTGAGCTCTTCGCGATGCTGAAAGCCGCGGAGGTAGAAATCAAGAAAGAGCATCAAGTGTTGATGGTCAGCAAGACCACTAGTTTCAAGAAAAGGGCAAAGGAAGAAGAAGGAAACTTCAAAAGAACAGCAAGAAAGTTGCTGATCAAGAGAAGAAACCCAAGTCTGGACCTAAGCCTGAAATCGAGTGTTTTCTGCAAGCGATGGACCTTTGAAGCGGAACTTCCCCAAGTATTTGGCGGATAAGAAGGATGGCAAGGTGATCAAAGGTATATGTGATATACATGTTATTGATGTGTACCTTACTAATACTCATGATAGTACCGGTATTTGATCTGGTTACATTGCTAATATTTGCAACTCGAAACAGGAACTACGGATAAGCGAAGATTGGCTAAGGGCGAGGTGACGATCTTGGCGTTGGAAATGGTTCCAAAGTCGATGTGATCGCGATCGGCACGCTACCTCTACATCTACCTTGGGATTAGTTTTAGACCTAAATAATTGTTATTTGGTGCCAGCGTTGAGCATGAACATTATATCTGGATCTTGTTTATTGCGAGGCGGTTATTCATTTAAATCGAGAGAATAATGGTTGTTCTATTTATATGAGTAATATCTTTTATGGTCATGCACCCTTGAAGAATGGTCTATTCTTGTTGAATCTCGACAGTAGTGATACACATATTCATAATGTTGAAACCAAAAGATGCAGAGTTGATAATGATAGTGCAACTTATTTGTGGCACTTGCCGTTTAGGTCATATCGATGTAAAACGCATGAAGAAACTCCATCTTGATGGGCTTCGGAATCACTTGATTATGAATCACTTGGTACTGCGAACCGTGCCTCATGGGCAAGATGACCAAAACGCCGTTCTCGGAACTATGGGCGAGCAACTGATTTGTTGGAAATCATACATACCGATGTTTGTGGTCCAATGAATGTTGAGGCCTTGGCGGGTATCGTTATTTTCTCACCTTCACAGATGATTTGAGCAGATATGGGTATATCTACTTAATGAAACACAAATCTGAAACATTTGAAAAGTTCAAAGAATTTCAGAGTGAAGTGGAAAATCATCGTAACAAGAAAATAAAGTTTCTACGATCTGATCGTGGAGGAGAATATTTGAGTTCTGAGTTTGGTTTACATTTGAAACAATGTGGAATAGTTTAGCAACTCACGCCACCGGAACACCACAGAGAAATGGTGTGTCGAGCGTCGTGTCGTACTTTACTAGATATGGTGCGATCTATGATGTCTATTTCCGATTTACCGCTATCGTTTTGGGGTTATGCTTTAGAGGCGGCCGCATTCACGTTGAATAGGACACCGTCAAAATCCGTTGAGACGACGCCTTATGAACTGTGGTTTGGCAAGAAACCAAAGTTGTCGTTTCTTAAAGTTTGGGGATGCGATGCTTATGTAAAGAAACTTCAACCAGATAAGCTCGAACCCAAATCGGAAAAATGTGTCTTCATAGGATACCCAAAGGAGACTGTTGGGTACACCTTCTATCACAGATCTGAAGGCAAGATTTTCGTTGCTAAATTCGGATCCTTTCTAGAGAAGGAGTTTCTCTCGAAAGAAGTGAGTGGGAGGAAAGTAGAACTTGATGAGATAATCTGTATCTGCTCCCTTATTGGAAAGTAGTTCATCACAAGAAATGGTTCTGTGACAACTACACCAATTAGTGAAGAAACTAATGATGATGATCATGAAGCTTGAGATCAAGTTACTACTGAACCTCGAGGTCAACCAGAGTAAAATCGCACCGAGTGGTGCGGTAATCCTATTCGGAAGTCATGTTACTTGACCATGGCGAACCTACGAACTATGAAGAAGCGATGGTGAGCCCAGATTCATAAAATGGCTGGAAGCCATGAAATCTGAGATGGGATCCATGTATGAGAACAAAGTATGGACTTTGGTTGACTTGCCCGATGATCGGCAAGCCATTGAAAATAAATGGATCTTTAAGAAGAAGACCGACGCCGATGGTAATGTAAGCATCTACAAAGCTCGACTTGTTGCAAAAGGTTTTCGACAAGTTCAAGGGGTTGACTACGATGAGACTTTCTCACCGTAGCGATGCTTAAGTCTGTCGAATCATGTTAGCAATTGCCGCATTTTATGATTATGAAATTTGGCAAATGGATGTAAAACCGCATTCTTGAATGGATTTCTAGAAGAAGAGTTGTATATGATGCAACCAGAAGGTTTTGTCGATCCAAAGGGTGCTAACAAAGTGTGCAAGCTCAACGATCAATTTATGGTGCAGTGCAAGCCTCTCGGAGTTGGAATAAGCGCTTTGATAGTGTGATCAAAGCATATGGGTTTATCTGAGACTTTTGGAGAAGCCTGTATTTACAAGAAAGTGAGTGGGAGCTCTGTAGCATTTCTGATATTATATGTGGACGACATATTATTAATTGGAAATGATATAGAATTTCTGGATAGCATAAAGGATACTTGAATAAAAGTTTTTCAATGAAAGACCTCGGTGAAGCTGCTTACATATTGGGCATCAAGATCTATAGAGATAGATCAAGGCGCTTAATTGGACTTTCACAAAGCACATACCTTGATAAAGTTTTGAAAAAGTTCAAAATGGATCAGGCAAAGAAAGGATTTTTACTGTGTTGCAAGGTGTAAGATTGAGTCGGACTCAATGCCCGACCACAGCAGAAGATAGAGAGAAAATGAAAGATGTTCCTATGCTTCAGCCATAGGCTCTATCATGTATGCAATGCTGTGTACCAGACTGACGTATGCTTAGTTGTAAGCTTGGCAGGAAGGTACCAAAGTAATCCAGAGTGGATCCTTTGGACAGCGGTCAAGAACATCTGAAATATACGAAAAGGACTAAGGATATGTTTCTCGTATATGGAGGTGACAAAGAGCTAGTCGTAAATGGTTACGTCGATGCAAGCTTTGACACTTATCCGAGACGATTCTAAATCGCAAACCGGATCGTGTTTTTATTAAGCGGTGGAGCTGTCGGTTGGTGCAGTTCTAAACAAAGCGTCGTGGCGGGATCTACATGTGAAGCGAGTACATAGCTGCTTGAAGCAGCGAATGAAGGAGTCGGATGAAAGAGTTCATTTCCGATCTAGGTGTCATACCTAGTGCATCGGGACCGATGAAGATCTTCTGTGACAATCTTGGTGCAATTGCCTTGGCAAAGGAATCCAGATTTCACAAGAGGACCAAGCACATCAAGAGGCGCTTCAATTCCATTCGGGACCAAGTCCAAGTGGGAGACATAGAGATTTGCAAAATACATACGGATCTGAATGTTGCAGACCCGTTGACTAAGCCTCTTCCACGAGCAAAACATGATCAGCACCAAGACTCCATGGGTGTTAGGATCATTACTTTGTAATCTAGATTATTGACTCTAGTGCAAGTGGGAGACTGAAGGAAATATGCCCTAGAGGCAATAATAAAGTTATTATTTATTTCCTTATATCATGATAAATGTTTATTATTCATGCTAGAATTGTATTAACGGAAACATAATACATGTGTGAATATATAGACAAACAGTATGTCACTAATATGCCTCTACTTGACTAGCTTGTTAATCAAAGATGGTTATGTTTCCTAACCATGAACAAGGAGTTGTTATTTGATTAACAAGGTCACATCATTAGTTGAATGATCTGATTGACATGACCCATTCCGTTAGCTTAACAGTTGATCGTTTAGTATGTTAATGCTTTCTTCATCACCCATACATGTTCCTATAACTATGAGATTATGCAACTCCGTTTACGGAGGAACACTTTGGTACTACCAAGCGTCACAGCGTAAGCTGGGTGATTATAAAGGAGTACTACAGGTGTCTCCAAAGGTACTTGTTGGATTGGCGTATTTGAGATTAGGTTTTGTCCTCCGATTATCGGAGAGGTATCTCCAGGCCTTCTCGGTAATGCACATCACTTAAGCCTTGCAAGCATTACAACTAATGAGTTAGTTGTGAGATGATGTATTACGGAACGAGTAAAGAGACTTACGTAGCGAGATTGAACTAGGTATTGGATACCGACGATCGAATCTCGGGTAAGTAACATACCGATGACAAAGGAACAACGTATGTCGTTATGCGGTTTGACCGATAAAGATCTTCGTAGAATATGTAGGAACCAATATGGGCATCCAGGTTCCGCTATTGGTTATTGACCGAGAATGGTTCTAGGTCATGTCTACATAGTTCTCGAACCCGTAGGGTCTGCACGCTTAACGTTCGATGACAGTTCATTATGAGTTTATAAGTATTGATGCACGAAGTTTGTTGAGTCCCGGATGTGATCACGGACATGACGAGGAGTCTCGAAATGGTCGAGACATAAAGATTGATATATTGGAAGCCTATGTTTGGACTTGGAATGGTTCAGTGAAAACAGGATATTCTGGAACACCGGGGTTACGGAACCCCGGGGGTATATGGGCCTTCATGGGCCTCAAGGGAGAAGGAGAAGGGCGGCCAAGGTGGGCTGCGCACCCCCTCCCCTTCCAGTCCGAATAGGACAAGGAGAGAGGGGCGCCCTCCCTCTTCCCCTCCCCAATCCTACTCCAACTAGGAGAGGGGAGTCCTACTCCGGTGGGAGTAGGACTCCTCCTAGCGCCTCCCCTTGGGCCGCCACCTCCCCTTGTCTCCTTTATATCACGGGGCAGGGGCACCCAGGACACACAAGTTGATCTACGGATCTTTCCTTAGCCGTGTGCGGTGCCCCTTCCACCATATTCCACTTCGGTCATATCGTCGCGGAGCTTAAGCGAAGCCCTGCGCGGAGAAGTCATATCGTCGCGGAGCTTAGGCGAAGCCCTGCGTCGATGGAGCATCAACATCGTCCACCACGCCGTCGTCTTGTGGAACTCATCCCGACACTTTGCTGGATCGAGTCCGGGGATCGTCATCGAGCTGAGCGTGTGCAGAACTCGGAGGTGCCGTCGTTCGGTGCTTGGATCGGTCGGATCGTGAAGGCGTCGACTACATCAACAGCGTTGTTATAACGCTTCCACTTTCGGTCACACAGTGCGTGGGCGGACACTCTCCCTCTCGTTGCTATGCCATCACCATGGTCTTGCGTGATCGTAGGAAAATTTTTGAAATTACTACGTTCCCCAACAAAAGAGTGGGATCGATTTGCCCCACTTCGAAACCACGATCTTGTAGCAACTCGGTAAGGTGGTCATACCACGCACGTGGGGCTTGTTTAAGGCCATAGAGTGCCTTATCGAGTTGATACACATGATCCGGAAAGTAGGGGTCCTCGAACCGGGGGTTGCTTGACATAGACCAACTCATTAATAGGACCATTAAGGAAAGCACTTTTCACATCCATTTGTTGCAACTTAAAGTTGTGATGGGAAGCATAAGCAATCAACAAGCGAATGGATTCAAGGCGAACAACGGGAGCAAAGGTTTCACCGTAGTCGATACCCTCGACTTGGGAGTAGCCTTGTGCTACCAATCTTGCCTTGTTGCGAATGATGTTCCCATGAGCATCTTGCTTGTTCTTGAAAATCCACTTGGTTCCAATGGCGTTGTGGTTCTCCGATGGTCTTGGCACCAATCTCCACACCTTGTTGTACTCAAAGTTGTTGAGTTCTTCATGCATGGCATTGAGCCAATCCGAGTCTTCAAGCGCCTCATATACCTTTTGAGGTTCAACACAAGAGACAAACGCGTGATGTTCACAATAGTTTGCCAATTGTCTACGAGTGCTTACCCCTTTTCTTAGGCTTCCAACCACATTCTCCATGAGATGGCCTTTGGTTGTGAGTTTGGAAGCAATCTTGGCGGCACGACGCTCTAATTCCTCTTCGGAGGTGAGATGAGGAGGGGTGACTTGATCATCTCGAGCGCCGTCTTGTGCATGAGCTTCATCTTGAGCATCCTCGGGGGAGAGAACTTGACCTTGGGCATCATTTAAGGTGATATCATCGTCTTGAGCACGATCTTGCCCTTGGTCTTGTTCTAGAGGTTGAGGGCCTTCACTTTGTTCTTCGGAAGCATGTGGGCCTTGGGTTGGTGATGGCTCCACTTGAGTGGAGCATTGTCCTTCTCCTTCGGCCACAAGGGGTTCCTCAATGGGTAGGATGAAGCCAACTCCCATTCTTCTTATGGCTTGGGGAGGAATTTCATCACCTACATCACAAGTGCCACTTTGCCCCACTTGGGAGCCGTTATTCTCATCAAACTCCACGTTACGTCTCCTCAATAAGTCCCGTGGATTTATTGAGGACACGATAACATGAGAGTTTGTAGCATAACCAACAAATATGCCCTCATGAGCTCTAGCTTCAAATTTAGACAAGCGAACACCTTTCTTGAGAATGAAACACTTACACGAACACCGGAAGTACTTGAGGTTGGGCTTGTTGCGGTGAGTATCTCATAAGGAGTCTTGTTCAAGCCTTTGCGGAGATAGAGCCGATTGGATGCATGACAAGCGGTGTTGATGGCTTCGCCCAAAAGTTGTATGGAGACTTGAACTCCGCCATCATGGTCCTTGCCGCATCCATCAACGTCCGGTTCTTTCTCTCCGCCACACCATTTTGTTGAGGGGTATATGGTGCAGAATATTGATGCTTGATTCCCTCATCACTAAGAAACTCATCAAGGTGTAGTTCTTGAACTCGGTGCGTTGTCACTTCTTATAGTCAAGATCTTTGCATTATGTTGGCGTTGAGCTTCATTTGCAAAGACGATGACGATTTGTTGGGTCTCACTCTTCCTCTTGAAGAAATACACCCAAGTGTATCTTGAATAGTCATCCACGATCACCAAGCAATACTTTCTTCCTCCAAGACTATCAAATGATGGTGGCCCAAAGAGATCCATGTGAAGGAGCTCCAAGGGTCTCTTTGAGTATATGATAGTTGTGGGAGGTGAGCCTTCTCATGAAGCTTTCCTTCAATACAAGCCTTCGCAAGCACGGTCTTTGGCAAAACTAACATTTGTTAGTCCACGAACATGGTCCCCTTGAGAAGACTTTGCAAAGATCTCATATTGACATGGGCTAAGCGGCGATGCCAAAGCCATCCCACGTCAACTTTAGCCATTAGGCATGTCGCGGTCTTAGTGGGTCGCTCGAAAAGTTAATCACATAGAGACCGTTTTCGACATGCCCAACAAAAGCTACTTTAAGAGTCTTGCTCCACAAGAGACCCACAGTATCAATGTCAAAGAAAGTGGCAAAACCCATGACTGCAAGTTGACGAGCGGAAAGCAAATTGTATGCAAGGGACTCAACAAGCATGACTTTCTCGATCGTAAGATCATGAGAAATGACAACCTTGCCGAGACCCAATACCTTAGAATGTGATGCATCACCCCACTCGACATCGGTGGGCATAGATGGAATCTCTTGCACGTCCACCACCATGTCCTTGCTTCCGGTCATATGATTTGTTGCTCCACTGTCAAGCAACCATGATCCCCAGGAAGCAAACCCTACAAGAGATCAATGCTTGGTTTTAGGTACCCATTTGGTAATGGGTCCTTTGATGTTAATAACGAGGGTCTTAGGAACCCAAATAGACCATTCAATGTACTCATAAGAAGAACCAACAAATTTAGCATAAACATGCCCATCACTAGCACGACACAACACATAAGAGGGGTTAAAGTCGCCGGCTATGTTCGTGGGGATGACGTTGTCCTTCTTGACATTGCCACCCTTTGTCACAAAAGTTTGCTTGAGAGGGGGAGGTTGCTTGGTCTTGTCATTCTTCTTCTTGTTCTTGGGCTTGGGCGCGAACCCAATCCCCTCCTTGGCCACAACTTCCTTTTGATTACTCAAAAGGTCGTTAAGGTTATTCTCACCTTGAATGCATGTGACAAGGCCCTTTTCAAGTTGCTCCTTCAACTTAGCATTCTCCTCAACAAGATGCACATGCTCACAACAAGGGTTAGTAGCATTTGCATTATCAATCAATATCATATGAGGAAAAGTGGCTTTCTCCTTGGTTAGCTTCACTTGGAGTTGATCATGAGACTCTTTGAGACTAGCATGAGCACCCTTCAAGACTTTGTGAGCCTTGTCGAGAGTGTCAAAGTCCTCGTTGAGTCTAGCAAGATCAACTCCAAGTTTTGCCTTCTCGGAACTAAGCACACGAGACACAACAAGAGCATGATCAAGGTCTTTCTTTAATTTAGCGTGATCATCGTTGTGTGACTCCTCAAGAGCCAAACGAAGGCCACGCTCTTCCTCAAGAGCATTGGAAAGATCCGAAATCTCATCGGCATAGTCACGACTATGCCCTTCCATCTTAAAGATGGTTTCTTCATGAGTCTCGATCATGACATTGGCTTCACCAAGTTGTTCCAAGAGAGCAACGAAGTGCTTCTTGGATTTGCCCTTGAGTTTACTCATAAAGATCTCAAATTCATTTTCCTCTACATTAGTCCCCTCATGTTCATCAATGCAATCCGTCAAAGAATGATTGATGATGGTGGTTTTGATGTTGGGTGTTACCTTGTTGGTGGCTTTAGCCATAAGGCACTTGGCGGTGATGTTTTCATTGGGTGAACCGAAGAGAGACACCCGAGGAGTCATTGCAATAGCCACGGAGGCCATGGCAACCGGTTCACCATCCTCATCATCATCATCCTCCTCATTGTACTCTTCTTGAACCACCAAGGCTTTGTGAGGAGTCTTCTTTGGAAAGTTGCTCTTGTTGGGGAACGACTTGGCCTTGTCCTTACGGATGAACTTGCCACCATTGTCTTCCCTCTTCTCATATGGACATTCCGCTACAAAGTGACTCACATTGCCACAATTGAAACACGTCCTTACTCGTTGCTTGCCCTTAGGGCCACTTGAGTTGCTCTTGTTGAAGTTGGGCCTTGAGTTCTTCTTGCTCCAAAATTGTCTTGAAGCAAGGGCCATGTGTTCATGATAATCATACTTAGTATCTTGAGGTTGCTCTCTTCTTCTTCCTCCTCTCCATCTTCTTGACACAAATCTTGGCCTTCAAAGCGAGGTTGGGCTTCTTTGCCCTTTGAGAGCGAAGCACCGCATTGTCGGCGGTCTTGTCCAATATGCTCATAGCCACAAACTCATCCAACACATCACTTGAGGACAAGGTGTGGAAGTCCGATCGTTGGCGGATGACGGAGGACATGGCTTTGTGGTATGGCATCATTGCTTTGAGAAATTTGCGCTTGATCCGGTTGTCATCGGTGTCCTTACTTCCATGATCCCCGAGGGAGACGGCAAGCTTGGTTACTCTCGATAGAGCTCACGAGGTTCTTCTTCTTCCTTCATTACAAACTCATCGGCCGTCTTGGACCACTTCATAATTGGACCGTTGAATGCTTGCGCTTCCTCGATACATGGAAACCACCTTGAGCCAAGCATCTTTGGCACGGATGTAAGGCGGAGATGAGGGAGGTCTTCGGAAGGATTGCTTCTTGGATGATGAAGAGCATTCTCATTGAATTGATGGTCCACGACCTCTCTTGGAGAAAAGTTGCTCGGATCATGCGGATAGAAACCTTCTTCAATGATTCTCCAAAGGTTAGTGTTCACATGATTTAAATGGCGCTTAAAACGATAAACCCAAGAATCAAAATCCTCCTTTTTATCAACCTTAGGTGGTGGACCGGCATGATTCAAATGAGTGGAAGGAATCGGCCCACCATAAACGGGAGGTTGCACATGGGCAAAGATGCCGGTGCCATTCTTACCACTAGACGAGGGGGCTTTCTCACTCGTAGCTTCCCCCTTATCGGAGTTAGCATCCGCTCCCGTGTTGGCGGGATCACCCACTTTCACGGGTGCGGTGGAAAGTTTAAGCCCTTCTAGGAAATCCTTAAACATGTCCTTGACCTCGCTCGTCATGGAGGTTTTCAATGTGTCCAACGCCACATTGAATTCCTCACGAGATCGAGTACTCCATCTCCGTAGATGATGTCGGATTCAAGACCGAGTGCTCCCCACATCATCTACGACGTCAACTCATACTCTTGGACGGTAAAGTCCTTAAAAGAGACGACGCTCGATACCAATTGAAAGGATCGATATGGTTGACTAGAGGTGGGGTGAATAGGCAACTAACAATTTTTAAGCTTTTCTTTGCCAATTTAAACTTTGCAATAATAAAGGTTGTCTAGATGTGCAACTAGGTGGACAACCTATATGATGCAACAACACTAGCACACGAGCAAGCAAAGATAAGAACACAAATAAGCTTGCACAAGTAAAGGGATGAGATAACCAAGAGTGGAGTCGGTGGAGACGAGGATGTGTTACCGAAGTTCCTTCCTTTTGAGGGGAAGTACGTCTCCGTTAGAGCGGTGTGGAGGCACAATGCTCCCCAAAATGCCACTAGGGCCACCGTATTCTCCTCACGCCCTCACACAATGCGAGATGCCGTGATTCCACTATTGGTGCCCTTGAAGGCGGCGACCGAACCTTTACAAGCAAGGTTGGGGCAAACTGCACAACAACCGGAGGCTCCCAACAACAACAACAACACCACGAAGCTTCACCACAATGTAGTATGGCTTCGAGGTGACCTCAACAAATCTAGGGTGCTCAACACCCAAGAGTAACAAGATCCGCAAGGGATAAGTGGGGGAATCAAATTTCTCTTGGTGGAAGTGTAGATCGGGGCCTTCTCAACCAATCCCGAGCAAATCAACAAGTTTGATTGGCTAGGGAGAGAGATCGGGCAAAAATGGAGCTTTGAGCAACAATGGAGCTTGGGGGGAAAGAGGTAGGTCAACAAGGAAGAAGACGACCCCTTTATATAGTGGGGGAACACATCCAACCGTTACCCCACTAAACAGCCCCGCACAGAGCGGTAGTACCGCTATGAAAGGGCGGTACTACCGCTGAGAGCGGTACTACCGCTCCCTACCAAGCGGTACTACCGCGCAGAAGAGAGAGGCAGGCCACTGGCCCCAGAGCGGTACTACCGCGGGAGTAGAGCGATACTACCGCTCAGAGCGGCACTACCGCTCCTACTGCCGCAACTAGTGCCGCAAAACCCGACACGAGAAAACACCGTCTCGAATCGAAGCGGTAGTAGGCGTGGTACTACTGAGGTAGTATAGCCGAAGCCCGAGAGCGGTACTACCGCTCACCGGAGCGGCACTTCCGCTAGGAGCGGTACTACCGCTCTGGAGAGCGGTACTACCGCTTTGGGGCTTCGGCGGTACTACCGTTGTAGGTCGCGGTACTACCGCTGGCACAGGGCGAAACCGGAATGAAAGAGAGAGGGGAAGCTCCAAAGATGCGAAGGGAAGACGACGGGTGTGATAAGGATGTGTACGTGTTGATTCCACCCTAGCCTTACCAAAACGGATCCCCTCTTAATAGTACGGTGACTCCTACGAAACTAGTCCACCAACAACGAACCGCAGGAGCTACACCGTCTTGAATAAAACACCGAGGGGAGAAAATCGTCTCGTGCCAATGGATGATCTTCTGAAAGAACTTAACGCACACGATTAGTCCGCAAAAGCATTGTCATCAATCACCAAAACCACTAGGGAATAAATATGCCCTTACAGCCGGGTTACACAAATAAGACTCATCAGGAAGAAGGCCAAAGACCAAGCACGAAGATGGCGGTTAAATAAAGGGTCTAAGGCCTACAGGCGGCTTAAGGCCCACAGTGATAAACCGCCATGATGGCATGACTTGTATCATAAAGGTAGATTTAACTAGTCACCAAGCCGGAACCTGTTTATGAGCCGGCCGAGACTCTATAGACCGCAGGGCGTCCACCCGTGTATATAAGGGGACGACCCGCTGGCGGCTTAGGGCAAGAAACAACTCATCGAGAGCCGGGCATAGCGTATCTCGCTCCCTGGTCATCGAAACATCAAGCAATACCAACCCAACTACACGTAGGCCTTACCTTCACCGTAAGGGGCCGAACTAGTATAAACTTCTCGTGTCCTTTGTCGATTAACCCTTTAAGCTTCCTAGTTGCGATGGCTCCATGACTAAGTCCTTATAAGAGGACATCTGCGTGACAATTTCACGACGGTTGGCGCCCAATGGGGCCAGCGCACGGTGGATTTGAGTTCTTGAAGGGCAGCGAAGGGCTCAAGGGATCGCAGATGTGCGGATGACCAAGAGTCGTCGCGGCAAGATCTACATCGACAACGAAGGCTGGGGCCCGACGCCGACTCAATTGAGTACGGGTGCGGGTCCCCTTGGCGAATCCACGTCTTCATCGGCGGATTGGCGGGCGGGCCCTGAGCGGACAAGCGCGATCGACCTCGTCGAGGCGGCTCAGCGCACGCGAGACCGCCCGAGTTCAACCCGGCATGAAGCGTGCCTTCATGGGCTGCATCCACGGAGAGGAACTTTCTAAAGGATCTGAAGATGGTGGTGAGACGGTCGTCCTCTCTGACGGTGATTCGCCCGCCGGTTCAACAGATTCGCTGTATCAAGTACAAGAGGGCATGCTTGGGGGCTGTTCTGACGGCTCTAGTATTCCGGACTCCTATGAGCCGCCAAGCTGGGCAGGAGTCTTCATGGCTGGTACTCAACCCGGTCAAAACTCAACGGCTGCAACAGCAATAACGTCCGGGTCAGGAGCGGCCGGGGCAGGAGGCCCTGTGCGCCCGCCAGCTCAGGTGCTGATGGATCTCATGGATAAGCTGACGGCCCTGTTAACCGCCACGGTTATTCCTACAAATCAAGATGAGCATAACGCGGAGGTGGCAAAGGTGCGTGAGGAGATAGCTCGGGCCAAGGAGGCCTTGGCAGCTGAGGACACCAGGTTAGCTACAGAACGGGCGGCTTTGGATGCACGGGCGTAGAAACCCCAGTCAGAGGCTTTCCTACTTAATATGAGCCTGAACGCATCTAATGAGGTGATGAGAAGGAGGCACCAGAAAACTCAATCCCGTTTGCCTCCGGTTTACGACCCTCGGAACCTTTTCGCTACACCCGGTGCCGGCCCTAGCAACCCGCCCGAAGCAAATCAGTTTATGACGGCCGGAGCGGGAGGACCGGCTCAGCCTCGAGAGATGGCACCTCCTCATGGGAGTATGGCCCCGCTATGTACCAATACCACCGGGTCATTTTTCCAACCCCATGGAGAACTTAATCGCAGCATCGGCGCGTTTGGCGGCTCTCCCAGTGGACGGTGATGATCCGACGGCGGTGGAGACCAGAAGGATCAGAGACCTCGTCCAGACAGCCCTAGCTCAGCAAGAGACTTATTCTTACAGCCGGGACATGATTCATTCAACTCCTCCACCTTGGTTAGCTCCGGCTCGTCAAAACCGGAGTCCGAGTTACAGCAGGCACATGGAGTCAGAAGCTTTGTCAAGCAACGCCCATCGCTGTAACCGGCCCGGTGGATATAACCCGGTGCAGGACCGGATACGTCAGGAGGACAAGCGGGCGGCTCAGCTAGCGGCTCAACAAACGGCTCATCGGGACCTTCCAGATTATCCCACAACTTCCGTTGAGGCGGGAGTGGCTACCAGAACCGATGGTGTTCCTTGCTTAGTGCCGGCTTTACGCAATGTACGTTTACCCAAGGACTTCAAGGGACCTCGGAAGGTGCCGAATTACACGGCCGACTTGCAGCCCGGGGCATGGATCGAAAGTTATGAGATGGCCATGGAGCTGTTGGAGGTCAGTGATGCAGCAATGGCTAAGTACTTCACCATGATGTTAGATGGAACGGCCCGATCTTGGTTAAAGGGCTTGCCACCCAGTTCCATTAGCTCATGGGCAGAATTGAAAGCCCGATTCATCCAGAACTTCAAAGACACTTGCAAGCAATCTATGTCGATTGTGGATCTGACAAATTGTAAGCAGGAGGAAGGTGAATCCACGACTCATTGGGTACGCTGGGTCAAGGAGATAATACATTCGTCTGACAAGATGGATGCCGGTTCTGCAGTCCTCATGTTGGAGAAGAGCTGCCGCTTTGAGCCGCTGAGACAGAAACTGGGGCGCCTTAAGCGTGATTGCAATGATATGGGTACGCTGATGGCAGCTTTAGTCAAATATTCTGATTCTGATAGTACCAAGGATCCTGCGTATGATGAGGAAAAGACAGGGAAGGGAAAGAAGAACGGCAATGAAAAGGGTCAGCAGCATAACCCAATGAATCAAGGAGGCAATAGGCGTAAGGCTGAGGGTAACCCGGAGTTTCTAGCCAATGCCAATGCACAGGGTAACAATCAAAGACGTAAGGGCAAGCCGCCCCCTCGATCTGGCGGGTCAGGCCCATCTCTTGAGCAGTTACTCAATGAGCCTTGCCCGAGACATAGCACCCGGGAACGACCCGCCACTCACTTATGGAAAGACTGCGCGATCATGAAGGCATTCAAGAATTCCAACATGTTTGATGGGAATCATGGGCCGGGCGGCGGCTCAGGAGCCAGCGGCTTTCATGGCCCGGGCGGCGGTTCAAGTTCCGGCTTTCAAGGAAATCAAGGCGGCTATAATCAACAGCAGTCTGGTCAAGGGGGACAGCAGCAGCAGCAGTCAGGTTATCAAAGCCACCCGAAGCAGCTGAATGGTGGGCAGTATCATGTGTTCACCACTAATTTGTGCAAACGTGACCAAAAGGTTCATAAGAGGGCCGTGAATTCTATTGAGCCGGCGGTTCCCCGTTATTTGAGTGGTCAGAACAGCCCATTGTATGGAGCTGGGAAGATCACCCCCTCCGGGTTGATAATCTGGGTCAGTTGGCCTTAGAGGTAGCACCTCAGGTTGGTGGATATAAATTCACTAAGGTACTCATGGACGGAGGTAGCAGCATCAATATCCTCTATTATGAGACCTTTCGCGCATGGGATTGGTGATAAGGACTTGAGGGCGCCCAACACATCTTTCATGGAGTGGTGCACAGTAAGTCGGCTTACCCAGTTGGCAATATTGAGCTGAAGTGGCCTTTGGAGATGAGTATGATTCTAGAGCTGAGAAATTAACTTTTGAGGTGGTCAAAATCAAGAGTCCATATCATGCTCTGTTTGGTCGGCCGGCTTATGTCAAGTTCATGCCACGGCCGTGTTATGTTTATCTGCAGCTTAAGATGCCGGGTCACAAGGCACCATCACCATGCATGGAAGTCGAAAGGTAGCCCTGGAATGTGAGGAAGGCGACACGGCTTATGCTGAGTCTGTTTTTGCAGCAGAGGAGCTGAAGTTTTATCAAGACAATGTTGACCCGGCGGATATGACCTCTCTAAAGAAGCCAACCGCCGAGCATGACCCGGCGATGAAGTTTAAGTCGGCTGCTGAAACAAAGCTTGTTGATTTTACTCCAGGCGATTCATCTAAGCAGTTCGATGTCGTACCAATTTGGATCCTAAATAGGAAAGCGCTCATCGAGTTCATCCGTGAGAACCGGGACATCTTCGCATGGAAACCTTCTGACATGCCGGGTGTACCGAGAGAACTCGATGAGCACACTCTCAATATTGATCCGAAGTATAAGCCGGTCAGGCAGTTTCTTTGACGGTTCAACGAAGAGAGACGGAAAGCTATTGGAGAGGAAGTCGCCCGGCTCTTAGCGGTTGGGTTTATTGTGGAAGTTTTTCACCCGGAGTGGTTGGCTAACCCGATGCTCGTGCTCAAGAAGAACGGCACCTGGTGGATGTGTGGATTACACGGACTTAAATAAGGCTTGTCCGGCTGATCCCTTTGCTCTCCCCCGTATTGATAAAATCATTGATGCTATGGCGGTTGCGAGCATTTGAGCTTTTTGGATGCTTACTTCGGTTATCATTAGATCAAAATGGCAGTTAAGGACCAGGAGAAGACGGCGTTCATCACTCTGTTTGGAGCCTTCTGTTATGTATCTATGCCATTTGGGCTCAAGAGTGCTCAGGCGACTTATCAGCGATGTGTACAGAACTGTCTCCACGATCAAATTGGGCGCAATGTTCATGCTTATGTGGATGACATCGTGGTGAAGTCCAGAGAGAAGGAAACCTTGATATCTGATTTGAAAGAGACCTTTGATAATCTCCGGGTTTATAAGATGATGCTTAACCCGACAAAGTGTGTATTTGGTGTACCTGCAGGCAAGCTCTTGGGTTTCCTGGTTTCAAACAGAGGCATTGAAGCTAATCCGGAGAAGATCAAGGCAATTACCTCTTTGGCTAAACCGGCATGCATCAATGATGTTCAGCGACTAGCGGGTCGTGTTGCAGCTTTAAGCCGGTTCATAAGTCGGTTAGATGAGAAGGCCCTACCACTATATCAGATGATGAAGAAAACAGACACTTTTGTCTGGAGTGATGCTGCTAATACTGCCTTTGAAGATTTAAAGAGACAGTTGTCTGAGCCGCCGGTCCTTGCGGCTCCCATTGATAAAGAGCCATTGCTGTTATATGTGGCTGCTAACTCACGAGCTGTCAGTGTTGCCATCGTGGTGGAGCGTAAGGAGGCTGGGAAGGAGCATCCGGTTCAACGGCCGGTTTATTACATCAGTGAGGTGCTCATAGAGTCCAAGCAAAGGTATCCGCATTGGCAGAAGCTTGTTTACGGAGTGTTTATGGCAAGCCGGAAGCTGAAACAGTACTTCCAAGGTCATCCAATAACTGTGGTAAGTTCTGCCCCCTTGGGAGACATCATCCAGAACAGGGAAGCCACAGGACGAATCGCCAAGTGGGCCATTGAGCTTGGGCCTCATGATTTGAAGTACATGCCACGTACTGCTATTAAGTCTCAAGCCTTGGTGGACTTTATTAATGTTTGGACGGAGTTACAGGCACCTGAGGAGAAGCCAGATAACACATATTGGACTATTCACTTTGATGGGTCCAGGCAGTTGGAAGGTTCGGGGGCTGGAGTCGTTTTAACTTCCCCTCGAGGTGACAAATTTTGTTATGTGCTCCGGCTTATGTGTCCTTGTACTAACAATGCAGCTGAGTATGAGGCCTTACTCCATGGTCTCAGGATGGCCAAAGAGATGAATTTGAGCCAGGTAAGGTGTTTGGGTAACTCAGATCTTGTAGCTCAACAAGTATCAGGCAAGTGGGATTCTAAGGATCCCTTAATGGCGGCTTACCAAGTGGAGCACACTGATCGAAGGAAGAATGAGGCGGCTGATGCTTTAAGCCGGCTGGGATCTCAGCGTAAGCCGGTGTTGCCTAACACCTTTCTCGATGTTTTGCATAATCCTTCTGTCAAGATACCTACAGAGGAAGAACTAGCAGTGCCAGACCCGGAGGTACAGCTGGTGGCAGCCCTGCATGTCATCCCGGATTGGACAGTGCCGTATTTGGCCTATATGACCCGGGGAGAGTTGCCTGAGGATGAGACTTTGGCGAGAGAAATCATCAGGCGATCCAAATCTATGACGATTGTTCATGGCGAGTTACATCACTGCAGTGTTACTGGGGCGTTTCAACGTTGTGTGTCTCCTGCGGAGGGTCAGGAGATACTTCGTGAGATCCATGAAGGAGACTGTGGTCATCATGTTGGCTCACAATCTCGTGTTGCCAAAGCTTTCCGTCATGGTTTCTATTGGCTGACGGCTCATGCTGATGCGGAGGATCTGGTTAACAAATGTGACGGATGTCAAAAATTCTCACGACGAGCTCATGTGCCGGCTCAAGAGTTGAGGATGATTCCAATTACTTGGTTGTTCAAAGTCTGGGGGCTTGACATGGTTGGACCTTTCAAGAGGTCTAAGGATAAAAAGACACACCTCCTGGTGGCAGTGGATAAGTTTACAAAGTGGGTTGAGGCAGAGCCGGTCAGTAAGTGTGATGCAGCCACGGCGGTTCAGTTCATGAAAAAGGTGATCTTTCGTTTTGGTTTTCCACACAGCATCATAACTGATAATGGCACTAATCTCTCCAAAGGTGCCATGGAAGAGTTCTATCAACGAGAACATATCCGGCTTGATGTTTCGGCTGTTGCTCATCCTCAATCCAATGGTCAAGCAGAGAGAGCTAATCAGGAGATCCTGAAGGGTATTAAACCCCGGCTCTTAGTCCCCTTACAGGGAACTCCGGGTTGTTGGGTGGAGGAGCTACCCTCTGTACTGTGGAGCATCAACACTACGCCTAACAGATCCACAGGTTATACACCTTTCTTCATGGTGTACGGAGCAGAGGCAATCCTGCCAAGTGACATCCGGCACGACTCACCCCGCGTGGCGGCTTACGTTGAGGCTGATAACGAAAAAGCTCGTTAGGATGCACTTGAGTTGTTGGATGAGGAGCGAGACTTGGCAATAGCCCGCTCGGCGATTTACCAGCAAGACCTGCGCTGCTATCACAGCCGCCGGGTTAGAAGCAGAGCCTTTCAGGAAGGCGACTTAGTGCTCCGGCTCATCCAGGATCAGTCTGATATGCACAAGCTATCCCCTCCTTGGGAAGGACCCTTTGTGGTCAGCAAGAATCTGAACAACGGGTCATACTACCTCATCGATGTTCGAGAGCACAAAGACTCACGTAAATCGGAGGAAGAGACCCGTCGGCCGTGGAACATCGCTCATCTTCGGCCTTACTATACTTGAGCCACCGACTCTCAAGATGTATATATTTTGAAACTGTATATATTATATAAAGCAATAAAGCAGGACCTCTGTCCTTTTCACCCTCAAAGGTTTATATGTCTTCTTTATCAGGTGGTGGAAACAACCAACAGGGAGCGGATCATATCTGAATCCGGCTTTCCCTTTGGTCCAGTCTATGATCATATCTGAATCTAGCCATGATCACTTGGGGGCTTCCTGTTCAAACATAGGTCGTATTCGAACCAAAGAGAACATAGCTGTCGATACCCACTTGATCGGCATACTGCCAAACCCACTTGGGGGCTTCTTGATCATATTTGAATCATAGCTTAACCTCTTTTGGGTCTGACGTGTATCGTATTGAATCAACGTCATTAAACAACTCTTATGGTCACTTGGGGGCTTCCTGTTCAAACATAGGTCGTATTCGAACCAAAGAGAACATAGCTGCCGATACCCACTTGATCGGCATCGCCAAAGCCACTGGGGGCTATATGATCGTATCCGAATCTTAGCTTAACCCCTTTGGAACGGTTCACTGATCGTATTTGAATCAGAGGCCTTTGAAATTAAGTTTACTATTCATTATACTTTGTAAGTGTAAATATTATTAAGGGCCAGGTGAACATTATTTGTGCCAACTTTCAGGAGTTAAACTCACTCTCATGATTTGGGTCACTAAGCCGGCGAGAATACCAAAAAAGATCGCAGGTATGCTATTTTGATTATAATCATAAACCGGCCTTTATATGATGTTTTGGTTCGTACTACGGGTTATCAATACTTTATGTGACCCCGGATGCGATAAGTTGCCAAGGGAATTCTGTTTGTTTTATATCCAGGATAAGGCAAGCGAGTTTTTAACATCAAGGAAAGATCAACATAAGCTGGAAGTATATAGCGATGGCGGCTTATGAAAGTATTAAGCGCCACAAACATGCGCGAAGGCATGATAAAAATTGAGAGGTTTTTCTACCCTATTACAAGACTCCCCGAGTCTGAATAATGAAGCATTGTTTTCGCAAAATCATAAACGCCTGGCGGTTCACTCCTTTGGTGGGCTTGAAGATTCCGGGTTATCCTTCTCCGCCTCTCCGTCTGCTGCCCTGTCCTGGAAGGTTGACGAGGCCCAGTCAATGCCGCTTAAGGCTTCAAACTCAGCTTCATCATCTATTAAACCGGCTGGGTCAACTTCAGAGGCAAAGGTGTGCTTACGAGTTGGAGGGATCAGGCTGACGTCATCATAGTGAGGTGTTGGAATTCTCCGGTTCTCGCTGTCATAGCCCGGCTGATACTTGGTAAGGTCAATATCGTTCCCAATGATAGCAGCAACAGGACGTATGACTTTCACACAAGCGGTAAAGTCTGCCTCGTCAAATAAAGAGCCGTCTTCCTTCAAGCTGGGATATCCAAGAGCAACGTCTGCCAGGTCTAATTCTGGAAGCAACGCCTTGGCCCGACTCAAGGCAGCTATAGCCCTGGTTCTGGCAGATGCCCGTCTTAGCTCGTGGATCCGCTGGGGTAGCACGGCAAGCCGCTTTAGCACATCTTGCAGGAGATGGGGAACATGATTTGATAAAGCCACAACGGCCAAAGCATGTTGTGACCCGATGTACAGTTGCTCCACCAGAGTGTAAACCGCCTTCAGCTTGATCAACATGTTCTGCTTGAGGTTTGTGCTCCTGGGGCCTGCGTTCGTAAACATAAGGTGAGCTGGAGATGACAATTAAAATAGTCATCAAAGGAAGGATTGCAATATTCAAGGTTATATATAGTAACTTACCGAAGATTGCTGAGACCATTTGAGATATATGGCGCTTGAAGCCGGACAGCTCGGCTGTTGCTTCTGCAAGTGACATTTCTGCTGTCTCGGCCCGGGTCACCAGTGAGGCCTTCTCATCAGCCCAGATTTTCTTCTCCGCATCAAAATTATTCTTCAACTTCTCTTGTTCAGAGACGCTTAATTCAAATTTGGAGTTGGCCTTTTGAAGTTCAAGTTCTTGAGCTGCCAGGCGGCTCTTCAGGTCAGCAATCTCCGACTCAAATTGACTTGTGGTGGCCTGCATTGATGCCGGGTTATAGTCAGAATCATGGTAAGATATCATTAAGTCCCAAGCACTTTGCAAGCAAAGGTACTTGACACTTGGGGGCTAATGTATGCTGAAGAAATTTAACGTACAATGCCGGTTCATGGAAATTAAGTCCCAAGCACTTTGCAAGCAAAGATACTTGACACTTGGGGGCTAATGTGTATTGCAAATTCAAGGTATCATGTTACAACCGGGTTAAATATCTTCTTTATAAACCAGACAAAGCAGTGCTAGGCAGGTTTCTAAGTCTACAACATATTTATTCATAAGCAATAGACTTGGGGGCTGATCTGATGAAATACGGTTAAGAAAAGTAACATAAGTTGTACCTAAGATTTTTGCTGTATTTGCTTCACCATATTAACTTCCAGGTCACGGCTGCTATGTACTTGGTTGATATAGCCAGAGACTATATCTCCAATACTTAAATGAGTATAGTCAGCAATATCTAGCTTGGCCTTTCGGCGTTCCAGAAGCTCCTCCTTGGCAGAGCACTTGGCCAGGACAGTGGGTTGCCCCGGCTCAACAAATTGAGTCTTCAGAATCTCAATTTCCGGATCAATTGTCTTGGCCGGGCTAGGAGCTTCCGGGTTATCAAAGCTGTTGAGAGTATCTTCGGTGGGAGGATCAGAGGCTGGTACTGTAATGTCAGAGGCTGGTTCATGCGGCGGCTGATGGGTAGAACTGTCAGGAGCGGCTGTGCCAAGCTCCGGTTCAGTCATGACCGGGTCTTGGGACGGCTTGCTCTTTTTTGCCCTCTTACAGGTTTTCACTTGTATGCTGTGGACAAAGTCAGAAGGATGAGTACAAAAGCAAGAGTAAAGTAAAGCATAAGGTAAACAAAATTATATTACCCAGGGGCAGTTTTGAAAGCCGGCATGTTAGATTGCATAGACTTGTCGGAGGAAGGAGAGGTATCCTGATAATTGGAGTCAGATGAATTGAGAGGTTGACGAATTAAACCCGCCAAAGGGTAAACAGAACGTAAATCGGAGATAACCTCAGCCCGACGCTTCCTGGTTACGTCAGGTAAGCCGGAGGAGAGCTCTATATCCTTGCTGGTCCGGGTCTGCCTCTGGCTTTCAAATTGTTGTTGCTTCAAAAGAAATTGAGGATCTTGGTAAGCCAAAGGATGTGAAAATCTTACTTTCCGGGTTATTCTTCGAATTTTCTGACGCGGCAGGGGCTCGGAGTCGGAGGATATTATAGTTACCTCTTCCTCGACGGCTTGGTTGTTCCCCGTGTCTTCCTGAAAAGATTTAATGTTAGCAAGGTAATGATAAAGAGTCAAAGGATTTAAAAAGTTACCTCTTCTTCATCATCATCAGTATCGTCAAGTTTAAACATATCTGAAGCGCTTGGCTTCCTCTTCTTCGAAGTTCCAGTCTTGGCGGCTTTCCTTTCGGCTCTTTTTGCCGCTCTGGCTTGTTTGGCCACCTCATGGTTATACTTGACCTTCCAGAAGTTATCATTGGCCTGTGAAGAATGATAAGGGGTTATGAATAAAAGTAAGGTATAACACAGTAAGGAGTAATTATTGAGGTTGATGACTTACTGCAGGGGCCGGGTTCTTCTTGCAGAAAGGAAGTAAGCCAAAGGCATTACTGGTCACCGTGCCCTCTTTCAGCAACGTCTGGGTCGTACCATCCACTACATCATCTGGTAAGTCGTCGGGACTATGACGCAGTGGGTCATTCTTCTTGCCTAAGTAAGTGCACATTAAGCCGAGGTGACGGCTTAACGGAATCACTCGCCAAGCGACCCAGACTCGAACCAGGTCAATACCATCTAAGCCATTTCCCAAAAGAGCTTTGATTTTACTAATGGTGGGAGCGAGTGGCAGACGTTCAACAGCAGTCAGTTTATCCGGCAGCGGGTGGTTGGAATCAAGGCGCAAGGCGCGGAAGCTAGGCAGAGGATTTTTGTCAGCCGGAGAAGTATCCTCGCAGTAGAACCATGTCTGATTCCAATCCTTTGGATGAATCGGTAGTTTAGCATAAGGAAAAAGGAAGTCTCTCCGCCGCTGAATCGAGATGCCACCAAGTTCCAGGATGGGCCCGTTGGCGTGTTCGTTCTGCCGGTTTAAGTAAAAAAATTCTCTGAATAAAAGTAAGCTGGGTTCTTCCCCAAGGTACACCTTGCAGAAGACTTGGAAGTTGCAAATATTTGACACGGAATTGGGCCCGATGTCTTGAGGTCTGAGGTCGAAGAAATGTAAAACATCCCTGAAGAATTTTGAACCGGGTGGAGCAAAGCCCCCGGTTCATGTGATCAGTAAACACGATCACCTCCCCTTACTTGGGTTGAGGCTTCTCCTCTGACGGGTTAGGAGCACGATAAGACATGACCTCTCTCTTGGGCAGATGGCGGATTTCACAAAGTCGGACAAAGTGCTTTACATGTGATGGATTTGACCCAGTTGCAGGTCACAGGAGCTTTGGGAGCCTTGGGTGCCATTGTATAAATTGAAGCCTATGACAAAATAAGAAGTTCCGGTTCAAATTTAACCCGGAGGAAAACATTTTAAGTCTATTCAAAATGGCGACTTAAGAAGGGGCCTAATGACATATGGGTAACTATGCAGCGATATTTAAGCCGCTACAGGTATCAAAGGCAGTTAAATTTTCTTAAGCTGCGGGAAGCAAGCAAAGCTGACAATCAGTATTGTCTTCTTAAACCGGCTACATGAGCTACCGTGTGAAGCAGATTTAACAGATACAGTTTTTTGGCTAAGTATGGAACAAACAGGTTTCACAAGTTGCAGCTATTATTTTGGATCAAACGGCTGTTCTGAAAGGAAAATTTTCTAGAACTAGAACTGACACAGATGAAGCTCATAGGCTCGAACGGGGCCTCTGTGCAATGGAAAGGGATCTATGTGCATTTGGAAACGGGTGCGAAACAGCTACCGCAGCAGTTTTATATTGTCTAAAGATCAGAAAAAGGCGTCGGAGGTAGAATCTATCAAGGGTTCGTGACAGACGGCGACGAACACCGACGAACTCGAAAATCACTAATGCAGATCTGAGGAACAGGGATGGAAAAACTTACAGATGCAGAGTTGCTGCGGAGATCCGTCGCGTTTTTCTGGTCAAGTCAGGTTGATGCAGCGGCCTGAGTTGGTGAAGACGAGGAGATCCGCGGCGGCGGTGGCGGAGCTCAAACGACAGGGAGACAGCGAGTGGAGGAAGACGACCGAGAGGGGAGAATGAAAAAGACCTAGGTCGTGCCTATTTATAAGGAAAGGCCGACTGAGATGGCGCGAGGAACGAGGAGACCAGACATCATTATCCAGCGGCCCCGATGCCTCGGTTTTCGGAATGGTCAGTAAAAGCAAAGATCCGTTGGAGGATATGGCGGAGTAAAAAATGAATTTAAGTAAAGATGACGTCACGACGGGTTAAATCGGATCCAGAAGATGACGTCATTGCGGGTTAAAAAAACCTTTGCACAGGCAGAAGGCTGAAGGTTTATTTCTTAAGGTATTTTAAGATTGACATGAACCGGTTCAAATCAATCTGGGGCCTAATGTTGGGGATATAACTATTTGTGTAAGCCGCCCAGGAGGGGCCGGGTTACACAAATAAGACTCATCAGGAAGAAGCCCAAAGACCAAGCACGAAGATGGCGTTTCAATAAAGGGTCTAAGGCCTACAGGCGGCTTAAGGCCCATAGTGATAAACCGCCATGATGGCATGATTTGTATCATAAGGTAGATTTAACTAGTCACCGAGCCGGACACTGTTTATGAGCCGACCGGGACTCTGTAGACCGCAGGGCGTCCACCCGTGTATATAATTAAGGGGACGACCCGCTGGCGGCTTAGGGCAAGAAACAACTCATCGAGAGCCGGGCATAGCGTATCTCGCTCCCTGGTCATCGAAACATCAAGCAATACCAACCCAACTAGACGTAGGCCTTACCTTCACCGTAAGGGGCCGAACTAGTATAAACTTCTCGTGTCCTTTGTCCCGATTAACCCCTTTAAGCTTCCTAGTTGCGATGGCTCCACGACTAAGTCCTTGCAAGAGGACATCTTCCGTGACAATTCCACAACACCTCCCAAATTACTAAACTCTCAAATTAATCACTATACAAAGCATTGCAAGAGCTAATCTAGCAATGAGAGATGAAAGGACAAAGTTGCTAACCTTTGTGATCATTTGAATGGATGGGGGCCTTCAAATCTTGACAAACTTTGGGCAAAATGTGTGATGAGCTCGAGGAAGAGACGGGAAGAACAGGGGGGAGAGGGGAAAGGGGAAGAACAGAGCGAGCTCGGGTGGACGAAGGGTTTATGTAGGACGACCTTTAGTACCGGTTCGTAACACAAACCGGTACTAAAGGTGCTCGAGGGGCCCCAGACTGACAACATCCTGCCACCACTCACTTTAGTACCGGTTCGTGGCATGAACCGGTGCTAAAGGTTCGCCATGAACCGGTACTAATGAGAGCGGCCGGCTAGCTGTTGGAACCGGCACTAATGGACTCATTAGTGCCGGCTCAAAATCAAACCGGCACTAATGTGATTCACATTTGACCCTTTTTCTACTAGTTTTGAAAAAAAATAAAAAAAATTGTTAGCAATGGCGCACCAGGGGATAGTGCGCCATTACTAGTTTTAACTAGTAATGACGCACTATCCACTGGTACGCCTACTAACATGTTTTTTTATATTATTTTTTCCAAAACTAGTAATGGCACACCACACATCAGATGCACCATTAGTAACCCTGGTTACTAATGGCGCATTCTTAGGTGGTGTGTCATTACTAACTTTCTGAGGTGGCCAAAAAATTCACCAAATGCACCCCCCTGACTACCTTTTCAGTTTCAAAAAAAAGAAAATGATAGAAATGTCAAAAAAAATAAAACAAAATAAGATTCCCATGTGATATGTGGTCTAGTTGTTAGCAAAATTTACAAACATGAATTTTTTACTTTTTTGCAAAATCTCTTGAGAATTTGTAAAATGGGCATAACTTTTGATCATCTACTCAAAAAGTTACATCCGAATTCAACAGGGGGAACCCCGTTGAAGATTTTTAGAATCCTCAAAAACCTAACCGAAAAAAGTTACAGGGCTTTCAAGATCTGGAAAGGCAAAAAAAATAAAGAAAATCAAACTCAGTAATGGCGCACCTGCCAATGATGCGCCATTACTATCTTCCTGCCTTCAAAATTCAAACTATATCAAAAAAAATAAAAAAAGTTAGTAATGGCGCACCTGCCCAAGGTGCGCCATTAATATCTTCCCGCCTTCAAAATTCAAAATAAATAAAAAATAAAAAAATTAGTAATGGCGCACCTGCCCACGGTGCGCCATTACTATGCCGTATATATGGCTGGGCGGGGTCCTTTCCTCCTTACCTATTCATTTTTCTCCTCCACTCCACCTCTCCTCCACTCCACCTTCTCCTCTCCTCCACTCCATCTCCCCTCTTCTCCTCCACCATACTCCCCTCCTCCTCTCCGGCGACCTCCTCCTCCTCCTCCTCTCCGGCGACCTCCTCCTCCCTCCTCTCTTTCCCTCCCCTCACGGTTTCTCCTCCTCCCTCCTCTCCGGTGATCTCCTCCTCCCTCCTCTCTGGTGAGCTCCTCCTCCCTCCTCTCCTCCCCTCCCCTCACGGTTTCTCCTCCCTCCTCTCCGGTGAACTCCTTTCCGGCGACCTCCTCCTCCTCTCTAGCGATGTAGGCGAGCTCCTCTTCGATGACCTCCTCCTCCTCCTCTCCGACGATGTAGGCGAGCTCCTCTCCGGTGACGTCCTCCTCCTCCCTCCTCTCCTCCTCACGGTCTCTCCTCGGCCCTCCTCTCCGGCGAACTCCTCTCCGGCAAAAGAACGTACAAGATCCAAAAACGAGAACAAAATTTGAAAAAATATCATGCAAAAAAAACGAGCTAAAAAATCACGATCCAGATCCAGATTCAAAATTCAAAATAGTAATGGCGCACAGTGGGGTTTAGAATGTGCGCCATCACTATTTTCCCGCTTCCAAATTCAAAAAAAATCAACCAAAAATAATAATAATAAGTTACCAGTGGCGCACCTGAAAAGGTAGTAATGGCGCACTACCAGGTGCGCCACTATTATCTGATATACTAATGGCGCACCAGAGGTGCGCCACTATTATCTGGTATACTAATGACGCACCAGAGGTGCGCCATTAGTACTTGTTACTAGTGGCGTGGTGATAGTGGCGCATCTATAGTGCGTCATTAATGATAAAAATAGATGCGCCACTAACATGCCTTTTTCTAGTAGTGTGAAGTCCTTCGTGGCAACATGAAATTGTCATACAAACCCGTGGCTTTAGTGAACGATGCCAAAGCATATTCGAGGAGAACCAACTGATGCTTGCACGCTTCCATGACTAGCAGCATGTCACCTACATACTGAATGATCGGGAAATCATGGTCCTCAAAAGTCGAAATGAACAGTTACAACAGATCATCTGCCAGAACGAATATAAATAAAGAAGAGGCCAGGCGGCTCATATCCAGGACATGCAAATAGTGCTGTTGAAATTTAAGGGCGGTTTGGTTTCCAGCCACATATTGTCACACTTTACCACACTTCACCTTAGACAAATTTAACCAAGTTAGGTGGGTAAGAATTTTTTAGCATGTCACCTTAGGCAAATTTGTCACACTTTATCACACCTCACCTTACCATACCTTACCTTAGGCAAATTTGACCAAGTTAGACAAGTTTGGTTCTAGCCGAGTTTGGTTCTAGACACACCTAACGCAAGAATTTTTTTTATGAGCAGTGAATCTCACATGTCATAGACACAAAAAGTATGACAAGATTCCCTTAGACAAGACAAAGTGTCCCTAACAATTTGAGCAACTCAATTTAGGAAAGTTAGGCAAGTATGGCAAATGTGGCAAAAAGTAATGTGGCAACATAAGGCAAAGATAGTCACAATCCAAACAGCCCCTTAGGCTCCATTGATTTCGATACGGTGTCGTCTATCGCGCCTAGCGCTGCACCACCTCCACCCGCGGCTTTCTCCTCGCCCACCACGCCCGACAGCCTTCCTCCCCCTGCTCTACAGCTACAACTACAATTGCAGCGACGACCTCGAGTCCCTAGACATCATCCCCTTCGACCACCGGGTAGGGGTCGCCGCCGCCGACCGTCTCCAGTTCGTCGCGTGAATTGGTGACCCTTCCGTCCGCCCATACATCTCATGCGATGGCTTCCTCGTCCTCTTAATCGGCCAACAACATTTATGCATCATCAACCCGACAACCCGCCAATTCGCTGGCCTCCCAATTCTTAGTAGCATCAGCACCCACCAACCCGTCGGGAGGTACCCCCATAGCCCAACCGGCGAGTACAGGATACTGCTGGCTCCTGATGATCCAGATGACTCCTACCAGGTCTACACTCTAGGCTCCAGCGAGCCGCCCAGGCACATAGACATAGAGGGCCCCTATGTGGAGGACTTGTCACCCGGTACACCTCTCCTGTTCCGTGGTAGCCTGCATTGGTGCATACGCAGCATGATAATTGTATTCAACACCACCACTGAGTCTTTCCGGCAGATGCTCGCTCCAGATGTTCCTGACAGTGTTGACCGGTATGTTATGGATATACTTTATGGCGCGGTCCTGTTTGAAATGGATGGAATGCTCAGCATGCCCATTCTTAATGGTGAATTTACCAGCATTGGTATCTGGGCCATGCAAGACTATGAAAATGAGGTCTGGACCTTAAAATATCAGGTCAAATTGCCACTTGCTGATCTCACCGTGCAGTTTGGAAAGTTTAACCCATGTATGCATGGAGTACCCGCTTTTTGGGATGCTGACCTGATCATCCTGGTCCAGTTTGGTGATTCGCTATTTCAGCTTGACATGGATGGCAAGTCGGTTGCCAATTTGCGCAATTGCAGAGGCCTCTTTCCTACTCGACATCAACTTAAGCAAACTCTTGTTCATCGTACCATCTTTCCAACACTAGAGGGTTATGTTGTCAATGCTTCACCTTTCATCTGACTAAAAGTATAACACCCGGATAATCATGCTACAGTACTCTCATGTTAACGATGGCACACCATCCCGGTTATTGTTGCTAATCTCACGTCGGATCAAAACTATTCAAATCTAAATTTGAATTAACGGCAAACCACCAAAGTTTTCAAACATTAAAGTAAAAATGTTCGGATTGTGTCAATTATTGCATAGGTAATTATGGTGAAGTAAACACCTTTCTAGAAAATGCCTAAATACTTAAAATGAATTAAAACATAAAAGAAAATAAAGAAAAAGGAAAAAACAAAAACAAAACCAGAAAACTAACAAAAAAGGAAAAGACCCCCCTGGGTCAACCAGCCTAGCTACCGCCGCCAGCCCAATTAGCCCAACCCCCCTCCCCTCACTCCCTTATCCCTCCCGAACCCTAACCGACCACCCCGTCACCCCATTCCCCACCCCCTCGATTGGATCTCCATCGGGAGCCCGATCCTCGCCCCTCCACCCCGACGCCTTGGCCGGCGCCCGGAGCTTCCCCCAGATCGCCTCCTCCTCCCGTCGGCTGCTTCCCTCCCCGACGCGTCCCGACCTCCTCCCCACGCCCCACTGCCCTTTTCCCTACGGCCACCGTGAGCTCCTCCGGCCTCTCCTCCTCTCTCCCTCGCACGCCACAACGCCGTCCGCGCCCGCGGACCTCTCCACGCCCCTGCTCTGGTCAGGCCGGCCCTGCTCGCTGCCGCGGCTCGCCTCGCCTTGCCGCACGGCCCCGCCACCCACCGATCGCCCGCCCGCGCCATCGACCACCTCGGCCTCCTCTTGCCTGCTCGCTGTTCCGCTGTGCTGCCCTCGCCTCGCCGCTTTCCCCACAGCGCCCGCGCTGCAAGCGCTCCAGCGGACACCGGCGTCCCACCTCCCGCTCCGCGCGCGCCGCTCTTCTTGTCGCCGGTGCGCGCTCTGCCCCCCCTGCGTCCTCCTACGCCGCCTCCGCTCCGCTCGCGTGCCCCTTCCTCCGTCCTCCCGCGTGCGCTGCTGCCGCCCCGCACCGCGTCTGCCTCTGCTGCGCCCGCGCTCGGCTCCCATCGCCTCCCCTACTACGGCCACCTCGGCCATGGCCTCGCCCTCTCCTGGTGCCGCCGCTGGCGTTGGCGCGGCGCCTGCTGCCTGCACCGGCCGCCTGCGGCGCCAGCTGGCCTTACTCGGGGCGATCGCCCGCGCCCGCCGCCGGCGGCGTGCGGCGTGGCGCCTCGCGCCCTCTCGAAAGCATCGCGCCCGTTCGGGCTAGGCCCGCAACCGCGCCCAGCGCCTGCTTCCCCTGTGCCCGTTAAGGCCCTGGGCCACTGGACAACGGGGCCAGCCCCTAGAACGTTTTAATAATAAAAAGAATTGAAAAAACAATAATAAATAAAAACATTAATTAAGTAATTAATTAACTTAATTAATCCTGATTAGATTAACCTAATCACTAATGAAACTAATTAATCGGTTTTAGTTAATCTTAGTCAATGACAGTGGGACTCACGCGTCAGTTGGACCCAGTCAACCGACTGTTGACTGCTGACATCACCCTGATGTCATGCTGACGTCATAATGGCATTTTCAAATCAAATTAATTCTGATAATTCTAGAAAATGATTAAATCCTTTTTAAAATTAATATAAAATAAACCGTAGCTCGGATGGAAAAACTTTGTACATGAAAGTTGCTCAGAACGATGAGACAAATCCAAATATGCAGCCCGTTCATCTGCCACACGTCCCTAGCATAGTGAACCTGCAACATTTCACCTCCGGTTCATCTGTTCGAAAACGCGAAACACCGGGGATACTTTCCCGGATGTTTCCCCCTTTCGCCGGTATCACCTACTGCCGCGTTAGGGCATACCTAGCATCGCTCATTGTCATGTCATGCATCATCATGCTTGTGTTTGCATTGTATTTATTGCTTCTTCCCCCTCTTTTCTCCGGTAGACTACGAGACCGACACTGCTGCTGCCCAGTTCGACTACAGAGTTGACGACCCCTCCTTCTTGCCAGAGCAACCAGGCAAGCCCCCCCATTGATCACCAGATATTGCCTATTCTACCCTCTACTGCTTGCATTAGAGTAGTGTAGCATGTTACTGTTCGGTTACTCCAATTCTGTTGCATAGCCTATCATTGTTGCTACAGTTGTTGATACCTTACCCGCAATCCAAAATGCTTAGTATAGGATGCTAGTTTATCATATGTGGCCCTACATTCTTGTCAGTCTGCCATGCTATACTATCAGGTCGTGATGACCAGGAGTAGTTTAGGAGGATCCCAGGCAGGAGGCCTGCGCCTCTTTCGACCTGTATCCCAGTTTGTGCTAGCCATCTTATGGCAACTTATTTAACTTATGTTTGTACTCAGATATTGTTGCTTCCGCTGACTCGTTTATGTTCGAGCACTTGCATTCGAGCCCTCGAGGCCCCTGGCTTTTAATATGATGCTTGTATGACTTATTTTACTTTTAGAGTTGTGTTGCGATATCTTACCGTGAGTCCCTGATCTTGATCGTACATATTTGAGTGCATGATTAGTGTACGATTGAATCGGGGGCGTCTCAAAAAGATTATGCTGTGAAGACTTAGCCTTTCATCGGAGGCCGTTGGTGCTTCTTATCAGCTTCGCTCTCCTTATCCCTATGAGCTCTAGTATGTATTAGTCAGATCCACTATGAGTCCAGTACCTTCTTTGTAGATGTATTAAAAATTATGATGAAGAAGCTTGGATTATTCCATGGTTGTGTTATATTTCATTGAATATACTTTTGGGCAGAAGTGGCTACAGTGAGTGTTGGTGCTAAATCACAAGTCATTTCTGACTTGTGTCTCTGTTTTCTTGAACTCACTAGTAAGTTTGCACGTGCAACGCACGTAACATAATTTATAATGAAAACATTATGTATTTGATGCATATTTCCCTTTGTCGTTTTTATCGAATGATTTAAATGCCTCATGCCCAACAGTATGAGTGGTGTTAAACGATCCAAAATAATGACATCATATAAAATAATTAGTATTATGATACGATGCAAAATATACCTGATCAAGGGTGTCGGATCCAAAACATACACACCACAAAATAGTTAGTATGATGATTATGCACAAAAAAAGTATGTTGATACGATGCAAAATATACCTCTCAGGATTGCCGAACAAAATATCTCCCATGAAGTATTCCATAAATTGAACATTCTGAAGACCACAAGATAAAACTATTATAAGTGTTAATAGTTTTATAAAACTATTATCATTTAATTCTTTTTATAAAACTATGAAAATAATAATGACTGAATATTTATTGAAACCATTGTGACGGTATAAAAAATCGCACCATACAGCCAATACAGCCAAACTGAACACGTCCGATAAAAAAAGAATTAAACAAATATCCAATGCTAATATAAACCAAATAACAAAAAGGCTAGTGATAATTACCAAAAAAAATAAACAACGCCTGGCGCTATATATTAGTATTACTTCATTATTAGCACTTGACTAAAGAGCCATCGATAAAGAAAAAAAAAGAGAAAGAACTGGACACGCGACGCTCCTTGCCTCGTGCATCCCTCTTACACCTCACACATCACCAAACCTTATCCTATTCCTTCCACTGTCTCCCCACCGCTCCTAGAAGAGCAAAAGAAAAATAAAACGCTAGCAAAAGGCCGGCGCTACCACCCACCACAGGACAGCCAGCCACTGCCGTCCTCGTTGCTCCCGGTGGTCGGCGTGCTGCTGCTGCTCCGGAGGAACGCTTACCTGGAGCAGGAGCTCGACCTTCGCTTCCGCGTCTTCCACTCCTGGGACCCCCCTCCCGACGGGCGCGCCGAGTTCCTTCGCGCCAACGCCTCCGCCATCGGCGCCGTCGTTGGCAAGGCCGATGCCGCATCGATGCGCCGCCGTCCTTCTCTGCGGGGACCGACCGCGTCGACCTCCCTAGTGCCGGGAGCACCGGATCCGCGTCACCAACACCCCCGACTTCCTCACCGACGACGTCGCCGGCCTCGCCATCTCCGTGCCAAGGAAGACCACGCAGGCTGACCGCTACGTGCGCGCCTGCTTGTGGAAGGCAAGGGTGACTACACAGTCACCACGCGGGTTGGTTTCCGATGCTTTCCAGTTGATTTCCGTTCATATTTTTCTATCCAGTGCATTCTTTAGTGATTCCTTAATATAAAAGCAACATAAATACAGTATATCTTAATCCATACTTTTAGTGGATACATGGTCTATGGCACCAAGTTTTTACTTACTGGTGAGACATCGCCCATCGAGATGGCGAGGCTTTGATTTGACATACACATACCTCTATGTAGCCCAAATCGCTAGGGTCAAATTCTTCCATGATGAGCGTTGTGTACTCATCCGCTCGCTCCTTGATCTTGGAAAGTTTGTTTGCTGAGGCACTAAGGGCGATAATCTGCGAAAGCGTGTCATCATTTGCTTAATTAATACCGGAATATATGCTTCACATTTACACACTAAGACTATATTTTCAGTTTGGGCTCTTGTGACTGACCTCCTTAACATCCTCAGATGTGATTCTTCCATCAGCATTTTGTCAACCCTGAACAAAGTGCACATATATATCAAGAGTGAAGGAAACCATGACAAAACATTTAGCATAAGTGAACTACTAACATGTCGATGCATGTTTGGTGCAGTTGTCAAAACCCTGATGACTGAGTTGCTCCCAGAACTCTTTCAGCTCTGCCTTGGTCAGCACTTCACTATCCCTCCCTTCCTCGCGAGTGAATCGAACATCTGCACTGCAAACTCGTTGGGCCCTTCATCCCTCATCCCTGCACACACAATCAAAAGTAATCACAACTTGCTATACTACAAATTATATCCAAGGAATACTCACTGAAACTGTTCAAGTTACCTACCAATGCATTTCCCAAATCTGGAACGGAGCAGGACACCATCAACGTGTAGGTGATTGAATGATTTCTCCGCAGCGGCAACTTTGGCAGTCACAAGCTGCAAGCCCTTGAGTGCCACTGCAGCGGTACTCTTGCTTCTGTCGTATCTCTTCCTTGCGTCAGCCACGCAACCTCCGCAAGCACTGGCCTGACGCCTTGGACCGACACTGAATCACGTTGTACATCGAGCGTGATCTCTACAACCTAGTCGTTGTCTCTGAACAGGTGGTCTATGTGGCCTATTGCTGCTTGAACCTTCTAAGCTTCAACTGTGTGTTTTGGATCAGTGTTGCAGTGTCAGAATCAGTGGGTCGCTTGCCAGCTTCAGTGTCAGCCATGTCCTTCTTTACCTACCTCTAGGACAACTTCTCCCTGCTCAAAGGAGAAGTTGGTCACTAACTGTCTTTTTCAGCGAATCAAAACTCACAGCAGACGTGTCTCCACAAACAGAAAGGTAATTAAAAATAGAAGTTACATTGTGTACTTGTAATAACTTAAGAAATATGAATAGAAATTACAAGAGAAGAGATCTCTCTTTCTATTTCCCAAGTGCTCAGATCTAGCTAGCTCAATCAAGGACTCATCTCTCCATGGAGGGAGTTAAGCGGCATCATCCACTGGAGTAAACAGAAATTGGACCGAACCCCAAGTGGAGAAACAAACATACACTAACTAACCATCAACCACAGAAGAAAAAAAGAAACTCTCTTTTTTACCTCAAAGGAGAAAAGAGCAAAATTTATACCTTAAACCCAAGAGAGATTTTGGGCCCCAATTGGAACCGGGAGCAAAGAGAAGCCTTAATAAATATTCCCTCTGTCTCAAATATAAGAGATTTTCACCACTTTTGAGACATAGGGAGTACAAACCAAGTTGTCTGGGACCTAAACACACGAGGGCAAACACCAACCAACACTGCCACTTGGCACTGGTCACTGGTGTCTGCTCTACTCCGAAGGCGACTCGCTGATTTCGTGACAAATGACACAGGGGAAATTGGTTAGTGTATGGTTGCACTTCAGCTATAGGAAACTTAAGGGAAAAACCAGAATATTCATATTTTTTCTCTTTGAATCAGATCTAGAGGTATTTTCTAAAAGAAACTTCGAGGAGAACAGAAACAACAGTAAAAAACTGTCGGCAACTCCAAAAGAAGATGGTGGTGACTGAGAGTTAGCGTCCGGAGATTTACATACATGTTCGTTGTGCATTCAGTGAATCACATACAAGTTTAGTTCAGTTTGTTTGCATCAAAATAGAAACCCTTCCAAGCTTCTAGCACTACCCTACCACTTTCCAATTATTATTTTGGCTATGTTGATATAACCAGTGTTCTTATATTTTCTTATGCTGTGTCAATAGCATTTCTGGTGAATTTTACCTGCATAAAACTTTGTATGTGTGTTATGTCCTTTCAAGAATACTCCTGTACTTACATGATGTGGGTTATTCAGGTTATTATTTGGTGGCCAGATCTCATGAGAGGTGCTTTGTCAATTACATATTTGCATTGGCCTACCAATAAGGTAAAGTATTCTCTCTGATCTATTCCTTTTGTCTTGTTTGCACCAATGTTGAAGTGCATAAGCCCCTTGGTAAGAAACAACTAACCAGGAATCCTAATGTGCAGTGTGCACTTAAGTTTTGTAATAAAACATTATAGATCGTGGTGTCCTGTAGGTAACAAAATAGACAACTAACCAGTAATCCTAATGTGCAGTGCCTACTCAATTTTTTAATGAAACATTATAGATCATGGTGTCCTGTAGGTAAGAAATTATATTATAGATCATGGTAACAATTTATACTGCACAAATCGGCGGTGTGATGGTGAAAATTTCCTTTATTTTCTTCCGATCATAAGATGTGCAAATTGCAATGATGTAACCTATACAGGGGAAGGGCTGGAAGTACGCCAATGGAAGGGCGCGATGGTGACCTATGTCCTTGAGACGGTGCAGCCACCAGGGTGAGGACGGTGTGGACACCGGAGCTAGGGCAACGCGCTGATATGGGCCGAGATGACCTTGAGACGGCGGCCACCGGGGCGGCGACGTCGTGGACACCAGATCAGGGCAGCTCGCCGGGACGGGGAGGTGTCCTCGAGACGTCGGCCCGACCACCAGAGCGAGGACGACGTGGACACCAGATCTAAGGCAGCTCGCCGAGACGGGGAGGTCTCCTCGAGACGGCGGCCACCAGGGTAGTTCGTGGCCTGGTGGCGGCGTTGATCACGGGCGTAATGTATTTTCCTGAAGGTAGCATCGTTGGGATGTCCAGCATCCCATGCGGGGGCAGACGCTGGGGCAGTCTGTCGGTAGAACATTTGCTCTGAACCGTTGATCTGATTGACAGACGATTGATGTAACGTGGACACTTGGATGTGTTTAAGTTGGTTTGATCGGACGGGGCTGGTTATCCCGTGTGCACTATTCGGTGTGGCTATAGGGGAATTCATGTTTGCTTTTTTAATAGTAGTATAGATATAGATGAGTGGAGTTCCTTTTCCCCTTTATATGGTCGCCTCAGTAGTATGCGATAGTTAGCAATCTAGCTGCCTCTTGTCTCTGTTTATTGAATAGAATAATTGACTTGTCTTTTTATGTGCTATACTTTTCTAGAGATTACCTAGTTGTGTTTTCAAAACTAATTATTTAGCAAATGTACATTTGATTCCTATATCGTGTTTTTTTTAGCAGAAGGTGAAATGAGGCAGATTATCCTCTTGTTGGCTGCTAATCATTTCAAGGAATTAATACTATCATAGTACTATTCCTTTGACAATTAGGATCACCTATGTAGATCTGATAACAAAGATGAGAAATGGACTAAGTAGGGCTGGTGTTTTTGCCTTTCTAACTAGTGTTTTATTAACTGCAGCTTCTGCTTATTAGTTTGAGCATTATGGATTATTTGCTGTTGACTGCATTCAAGAAACTATGGCACCCGATTTCAATCCCCACACAATACTGTTTGATATCTTGCCTAAAAGCTGTATTGTTGTTAGGCTAGTGCAAGCAGTCGGCTGCCATCATAGGGAAAACGTAGCTCAGCTCACAGTCACGTATGCTCTCAGCTCAAACCATGTCTTGAGCTGTGGAGGGCCATCTATTGCTAGTTTGTAAGAATAGTTCACTGTTAGGTATATTGAGGAAAAAATAGTTCACTCGTGTAGTTTGCTAGAAAGAAAGAAGATGAGTTGAGTCTGTGTGTGCCAGTGAGCTCATCTATTGTTGTGGTCGTCGACATTTTGTTTGCGGAGATGTGTGTGCAGCCCAACTGCATAACTGGTTGCCAGATCCCTAGGTCTGTAAGGAACTGGTGATCCATGCAGTGGAGTCGTGGGTCTTGTTATTTCACCCCCCTTTGGTGAAACAGAGCATGACGCCACCGATTTCTTGTACTTACTGTGTGCAACTATGCTGATGCTCAAAATAATTACTGTTAACAGCAGGCGTGCTTATGCTAAAAAAGAAGAGACGACAAAACATGTGAAATTATTGGGTTTGCGTGCCGTGCAATAAGAAGAGACGTACCCTGTAGAGTGTGACATTTGTGGGAATGTGTCTGAAGACGCTCACCATGCCTGCTACTGTGTGTTGTGACCTCGAGTTTTCGGAACGACCGCCTGAAGATGCATTCAGAAATTTAGGCCCTGACGGGGCTGTTATGTTCTTGCTGGTGCCGGTTTGTTGGTTGGTCACCGCGTGTTGGTAAGGCTTGGCATGACGAGGCCCTGGTACTAATCAACAGCCTTAGTTCAGCTCAACAGTTTGAGTTTAGTATGTGAACGATTGTCGTCTCTGTCGATAACTTTGGAAAGGCATGGGCTCGTGGCCCCGTCCTAGTTTATATTTATAGTTGACAACGGCCCATTGTGGAGATTGGATATCAAACTTTCCTTATGGTTTTTCTCTTCCCGGTACCTATGGTCACAAAAGAATCCTCTGTTGAATAAGGCTTGGCATTGACAGAAGAATCCTCTTTGAGTGCGCAAATACTAAAGGCTGTTTACTTTCCACAGTGCAATTTGTTGGATGCAGAGATGGGCTCACGTCCATCACAGATCTGGCGAGCAATTCTAGATGGAAGAGATATATTAGCTCAAGGAATAGTTCGAAGGATTGGTGATGGAGATACTACACACATATGGAGGGATAATTGGATCCCTCGTGATAGTTTCAAGAGGCCTTTGGTGTCATTAATTCCTAGTCCTCCAGAAAGGGTAGTAGAACTCATAGACAATACTTCGGCGCAGTGGAAGGAAGGGCTGATTCGCACTATTTTTACTCCTTTTGACGCCGAGGAGATCCTTAAAATTCCAGTTTGTACGAGGAGACTGCCGGATTTCTAGGCATGGCATGAGGAAAGTACAGGAGTGTTTACCGTCAGGTCGGCTTATCGGATGATCCTCAGAACGAGGACGAACAGGGACAACTGGTGGCACGGCAATGAGGAATCGTCCGCGGGGCAGGAGGAAAAGGTATGGAGCATGCTGTGGCATATTCAAGTTCCTTCCAAACTCCGAATGTTTCTTTGGCGTCTGGCCAGGCACTCTATGCCCAGTGGTGAGGTTTTGCATCATCGTCATATGGCTGATACGGACTCATGCCCGCTATGCGGAGCGAAGGATACATGGAGGCATGCGCTCCTTACTTGTGCGCTGGCTAGAAGCGTTTGGGCCTTGGCACCCGAGGAGTTGGTCGAGAAGCTCATCGAACACCAGCAAGAGAGTGCCAAAGATTGGCTGTTTGCAGTGCATGAGAGTCTGGATGGGAAAGAATTCATCCGAGTGGTGGTAACGGCTTGGGCGATATGGGGAGCTAGAAGAAAGGCTACACATGAGGATATATTTAAGTCTCCGCAAGCAACTAATGCATTTATACGGAGCTTTATCTCAGAATTGGATATCATAAATGGGAGGAGTCAAGACAGGAGGGGACACCAACCGGTCCGAGCATCCTCTTGGCAGCCACCTATATTGGGAAGTGCAAAATTAAACGCTGCGGAGCAGTTTCAAGAAGGGGAGCACGGGTCAGCAGCAGCAATTTGTAGGGATCAAAACGGTGCTTTTTTGGGAGCTTCGGCGATGGTTTTCAATCATATTGATGATCCCCCCACACTAGAAGCGTTGGCAATAAGGGAAGCTTTAGCACTTGCTGATGACATGTACATTCGACGTGTCCATGTTGCTTCGGACTGCAAGGTGGTCATCGATGACATGAAAGGTGACAGCCGTGCTTCTTATGGAGCAATCTTGAAGGAAGTGGCAGTTAGATCTTCTTCTTATATTTCATGTGTTATAGTTCATGAATTTAGGAGCTCAAATTTTGAAGCTCACAACCTAGCGAAACATTCTCTTACTCTTGGGTTAGGCCGCCATGTTTGGTTAGGTCATCCAGGAGACCTTTCTTTCGTCCCTGTAAACATTGTGACGGGTTAATAAAGTTTCACGTGGTTGTCTAAAAAAACCTATGATCACAGAGGTTGTTGAAGCTTTTTAAGCTCAAATTATTTATTAAATATAATATATTATTAATTGTTGGGATTGTTGGGGAACGTAGCAGAAATTCAAAATTTTCCTACGTGTCACCAAGATCTATCTAAGGAGAAACCAGCAACGAGGGGAAGGAGAGTGCATCTACATGCCCTTGTAGATCGCTAAGCGGAAGCGTTCAAGAGAACGGGGTTGAAGGAGTCGTACTCGTCGTGATCCAAATCACCGGAGATCCTAGTGCCGAACGGACGGCACCTCCGCGTTCAACACACGTACAGCCGGTGGCGTCTCCCACGCCTTGATCCAGCAAGGAGAGAGGAGAGGTTGAGAAGACTCCATCCAGCAGCAGCACTGTGGCGTGGTGATGATGGAGGCGTGGCAATCCAGCAGGGCTTCGCCAAGCACCGCGTGAGAGGAGAAGGAGAGAGGTAGGGCTGCGCCAAGAGGAGATAAACTCATGTCCGCAGCCCCAAAACCTCAAGTATATATAGGGGGGAAGGGGGCTGCGCCCCCTTTAGGGTTTCCACCCCAAGGGGTGCGGCCAGCCCTAGATCCCATCTAAGGGGCGGCCAAGGGGAGAGAGGGGCGCCCACTAGGTGGGCCTTAAGGCCCATCTGGACCTAGGGTTTGCCCTCCCCACTCTTCCACGCCTTGGGCCCCTTGTGGGGCGCACCAGCCACACAGGGCTGGTCCCTCCCACACTTGGCCCACGCAGCCCTCCGGGTTGGTGGCCCCACTTAGTGGACCCAGGACCCTCCCGGTGGTCCCGTGCGTATCGAAAAAACCGAAACTTTTCCGGTGACCAAAACAGGACTTCCCATATATAAATCTTTACCTCCGGACCATTTCGGAACTCCTCGTGACGTCCGGGATATCATCCGGGACTCCGAACAACATTCGGTAACCACATACAAACTTCCTTTATAACCCTAGCGTCATCGAACCTTAAGTGTGTAGACCCTACGGGTTCGGGAACCATGCAGACATGACCGAGACGTTCTCCGGTCAATAACCAACAGCGGGATCTGGATACCCATGTTGGTGAAGGAAATATGCCCTAGAGGCAATAATAAAGTTATTATTTATTTCCTTATATCATGATAAATGTTTATTATTCATGCTAGAATTGTATTAACCGGAAACATAATACATGTGTGAATACATAGACAAACAGATAGTCACTAGTATGCCTCTACTTGAGTAGCTCGTTAATCAAAGATGGTTATGTTTCCTAACCATAGACATGAGTTGTCATTTGATTAACGGGATCACATCATTAGGAGAATGATCTGATTGACATGACCCATTCCGTTAGCCTAGCACTTGATCGTTTAGCATGTTGCTATTGCTTTCTTCATGACTTATACATGTTCCTGTAACTATGAGATTATGCAACTCCCGTTTACGGAGGAACACTTTGGTACTACCAAAGCGTCACAACGTAACTGGGTGATTATAAAGGAGTACTACAGGTGTCTCCAAAGGTACTTGTTGGGTTGGCATATTTGAGATTAGGTTTTGTCCTCCGATTGTCGGAGAGGTATCTCGAGCCTTCTCGGTAATGCACATCACTTAAGCCTTGCAAGCATTACAACTAATGAGTTAGTTGTGAGATGATGTATTACGGAACGAGTAAAGAGACTTACCGGTAACGAGATTGAACTAGGTATTGGATACCGACGATCGAATCTCGGGCAAGTAACATACCGATGACAAAGGGAACAACGTATGTTGTTATGCGGTTTGACCGATAAAGATCTTCGTAGAATATGTAGGAACCAATATGGGCATCCAGGTTCCGCTATTGGTTATTGACCGAGAATAGTTCTAGGTCATGTCTACATAGTTCTCGAACCCGTAGGGTCCATGCGCAAGGTTTCGATGGCGGTTATATTATGAGTTTATGAGTTTTGATGTACCGAAGGAGTTCGGAGTCCCGGATGAGATCGGGGACATGACGAGGAGTCTCGAAATGGTCGAGGCGTAAAGATTGATATATTGGACGACTATATTCGGAGTTCGGAAAGGTTCGAATGATTCGGTATTTTTGGAGTGGGAGAGTTACGGGAATTCGCCGGGAGAAGTATTGGGCCTTATTGGGCCTGCGGGAAAAGAGAGGGCTGCCTAGGGCAGGCCGCGCCCCATGGCCTAGTCCGGGTGGACTAGGGGGGGGCCGCACCCTTCCCTCTTCCCCTTCCCCAAGTCCTAGTCCAACTAGGAGAGGGGGAGTCCTACTCCGGTGGGAGTAGGACTCCTCGGCAGCGCCTCTCTAGGGCCGGCCGCACCCCCCCTTGCTCCTTTATATCTGGGGCAGGGGCACCCCATGACACACAAGTTGATCTCGGATCTTGCCTTAGCCGTGTGCGGTGCCCCTTCCACCATATTCCACCCGGTCATATCGTCGCGGAGCTTAAGCGAAGCCCTGCGCCGGAGAAGTCATATCGTCGCGGAGCTTAAGCGAAGCCCTGCGTCGGTGGAGCATCAACATCGTCACTGCGCCGTCGTCTTGTGGAACTCATCCCGACACTTTGCTGGATCGAGTCCGGGATCGTCATCGAGCTGAGCGTGTGCAGAACTCGGAGGTGCCGTGACGTTCGGTGCTTGGATCGGTCGGATCGTGAAGGCGTCGACTACATCAACAGCGTTGTTATAACGCTTCGCTTTCGGTCTCACGAGTGCGTGGACGGACACTCTCCCTCTCGTTGCTATGCCATCACCATGGTCTTGCGTGATCGTAGGAAATTTTTGAAATTACTCGTTCCCCAATGATGGCAACCCTCGGTATTTGATCTTGGTTCGGTTGCTAAGAGTAGTAACTCGAAACAGGAGTTGCAGAATAAATAGAGACTAGTTGAAGGGGAAGTGACGATGAGTGTTGGAAGTAGTTCCAAGATTGATATGATCATCATCGCACACTCCCTATACTTTCGGGATTAGTGTGGAACCTAAATAAGTGTTATTTGGTGTTGAGCATAAATATGATTTGATCATGTTTATTGCAATACGGTTATTCATTTAAGTAAGAGAATAAATTGTTGTTCTGTTTACATGAATAAAACCTTATATGATTACACACTCAATGAAAATGGTTCATTGGATCTCGATCATAGTGATACACATATTCATAATATTGAAACCAAAAGATGCAAAGTTAATAATGATAGTGCAACTTATTTGTGGCACTGCCGTTTAGGTCATATTGGTGTAAAGCGCATGAAGAAAACTCCATGCTGATGGACTTTTGGAATCACTTGATTATGAATCATTTGATGCTTGCGAACCGTGCCTTTTGGGCAAGATGACTAAAACTCCGTTCTCGGAACAATGGAACAAGCTACTGACTTATTGGAAATAATACATACCGATGTATGCGATCCAATGAATGTTGATGCTCGTGGCAAGTATCGTTATTTTTCTGACCTTCACAAGATGATTTGAGTAGATATGGGTATATCTACTTGATGAAACATAAGTCTGAAATAGTTGAAAGGTTCAAAGAATTTCAGAGTGAAGTGGAAAATCATCGCAACAAGAAAATAAAGTTTCTGCGATCTGATCATGGAGATGAATATTTGAGTTCTGAGTTTGGTCTTCAATGAAAACAATGTGGAATAGTTTCACAGCTCACGCCACCTGGAACACCACAACATTATGGTGTGTCCGAACGTCGTAACCGTACTTTATTTTGATATGGTGCGATCTATGATGTATCTTACCGATTTACCACTATCGTTTTGGGGTTATACATTAAAGACAGCTGCATTCACGTTTAATAGGGCACCATCTAAATCCGTTGAGATGACACCGTATGAACTATGGTTTAGCAGTAAACCTAAGCTGTCGTTTCTTAAAGTTTGGGGTTGTGATGCTTATGTGAAAAAGTTTTCACCTGATAAGCTCGAACCCAAATCGAATCGTCTTCATAGAATACCCAATGGTAACTATTGGGTACACCTTCTATCACAGATCCGAAAGCAAGATATTTGTTGCTAAGATGGATCCTTTCTAGAGAAGAAGTTTCTCTCGAAAGAAGTGAGTGGGAGGAAAGTAGAACTTGATGAGGTAATTGTACCTTCTCCCTTATTGGAAAGTTGTTCATCACAGGAATCAGTTCCAGTGATTCCTACACCAATTAGTGAGGAAGTTAATGATGATGATCATGAAACTTCAGATCAAGTTGCTACCAAACCTCGTAGGTCTTCCAGAGTAAGATCCGCACCAGAGTGGTACGGTAATCCTATTCTAGAAGTCATGTTACTAGACCATGATGAACCTACGAACTATGAGGAAGCGATGATGAGCCCAGATTCCACGAAATGGTTTGAGACCATGAAATCTGAGATGGGATCCATATATGAGAACAAAGTGTGGACTTTGATGGAGTTGCCCGATGATCGGCAAGCCATATTATATAAATGGATCTTCAAGAGGAAGACAGATGCTTGATAGTAGTATTACTATCTACAAAGCTCGACTTGTCGCAGAAAGGTTTTCGACAAGTTCAAGGTGTTGACTACAATGAGATTTTCTCAACTGTAGCGATGTTTAAAGTCTGTCCGAATCATGTTAGCAATTGCCACATTTTATGAAATCTGGCAAATGGATGTCAAAATTACATTCTTTAATGAATTTATTAAAGAAGAGTTGCATATGATGCAACCAGAAGGTTTTGTCAATCCTAAAGGAACTAACAAAATGTGCAAGCTCCAATGATCCATCTATGGACTGGTGCAAGCATCTCGGAGTTGGAATACACGCTTTGATAAGTTGATCAAAGCATATAGTGTTATCTGAGACTTACGGTGAAGCCTGTATTTACAAGAAAGTGAGTGGGAGCACTACAGCCTTTCTGATAAGTATATGTGAATGACATATTGTTGATCGGAAATAATGTAAAATTATTCTGCAAAGCATAAAGGAGTGTTTGAAAGGAGTTTTTTTTTAAGAAAGACCTCGGTGAAGCTGCTTACATATTGAGCATCAAGATCTATAGAGATAGATCAAGACCCTTGATAAGTTTTTCAATAAATACATACCTTGACAAGATTTTGAAGTAGTTCAAAATGGAACAGTCAAAGAAAGAGTTCTTGCCTGTGTTACAAGGTGTGAGATTGAGTAAGACTCAAAACCCGACCACGGCAGAAGATAGAAAGAGAATGAAAGTCATTCCCTATGCATCAGCCATAGGTTCTATAAAGTATGTCATCTTGTGTACAGATCTATTGCATACCCTACCACTAAGATTGGCAAGGAGTGCAATAGAGATCTAGGAGTAGATCAATGGACAGCGGTCAAAATTATCCTTAGTAGAATAAGGATATGTTTCTCGATTATGGAAGTGAAAAAGGTTAAATGCGTAAAGGTTACGTCGATGCAAGTTTTAACACTAATCTAGATGACTCGAGTCTCAATCTGGATACATATAGAAAGTGGGAGCAATTAGCTAGAGTAGCTCCATGCGAGCATTGTAGACATAGAAATTTGCAAAATACTTACGGCTCTGAATGTGACAGAGACCGTTGACTAAAATTATCTCACAAGCAAAACATGATCACACCTTAGTACTCTTTGGGTGTTAATCACATAGCGATGTGAACTAGATTCTGACTCTAGTAAACCCTTTGGGTGTTGGTCACATGTCGATGTGAACTATGGGTGTTAACCACATGTAGATGTGAACTATTGATGTTAAATCACATGGCGATGTGAACTAGATTATTGACTCTAGTGCAAGTGGGAGACTGAAGGAAATATGCCCTAGAGGCAATAATAAAGTTATTATTTATTTCCTTATATCATGATAAATGTTTATTATTCATGCTAGAATTGTATTAACCGGAAACATAATACATGTGTGAATACATAGACAAACAGATAGTCACTAGTATGCCTCTACTTGACTAGCTCGTTAATCAAAGATGGTTATGTTTCCTAACCATAGACATGAGTTGTCATTTGATTAATGGGATCACATCATTAGGAGAATGATCTGATTGACATGACCCATTCCGTTAGCCTAGCACTTGATCGTTTAGTATGTTGCTATTGCTTTCTTCATGACTTATACATGTTCCTGTAACTATGAGATTATGCAACTCCGTTTACGGAGGAACACTTTGGTACTACCAAGCGTCTGGCGTAACTGGGTGATTATAAAGGAGTACTACAGGTGTCTCCAAAGGTACTTGTTGGGTTGGCGTATTTGAGATTAGGTTTTGTCCTCCGATTGTCGGAGAGGTATCTCGAGCCTTCTCGGTAATGCACATCACTTAAGCCTTGCAAGCATTACAACTAATGAGTTAGTTGTGAGATGATGTATTACGGAACGAGTAAAGAGACTTACGGTAGCGAGATTGAACTAGGTATTGGATACCGACGATCGAATCTCGGGTAAGTAACATACCGATGACAAAGGGAACAACGTATGTTGTTATGCGGTTTGACCGATAAAGATCTTCAGTAGAATATGTAGGAACCAATATGGGCATCCAGGTTCCGCTATTGGTTATTGACCGAGAATAGTTCTAGGTCATGTCTACATAGTTCTCGAACCCGTGGGGTCCGCATGCGCTTAAGGTTTCGATGATGTTATATTATGAGTTTATGAGTTTTGATGTACCGAAGGAGTTCGGAGTCCCGGATGAGATCGGGGACATGACGAGGAGTCTCGAAATGGTCGAGGCGTAAAGATCGATATATTGGACGACTATATTCGGAGTTCGGAAAGGTTCGAATGATTCGGTATTTTTCGAGTACCGGAGAGTTACGGAATTCGCCGGGAGAAGTATTGGGCCTTATTGGGCCTGCGGGAAAAGAGAGGGCTGCCTAGGGCAGGCGCGCGCCCCATGGCCTAGTCCGGGTGGACTAGGGGAGGGGCCGCACCCTTCCCTCTTCCCCTTCCCAAGTCCTAGTCCAACTAGGAGGGGGAGTCCTACTCTCGGTGGGAGTAGGACTCCTCAGCAGCGCCTCTCTAGGGCCGGCCGCCCCCCTTTCTCCTTTATATATACGGGGCAGGGGCACCCCATGACACACAAGTTGATCTCGGATCTTGCCTTAGCCGTGTGCGGTGCCCCTTCCACCATATTCCACTTCGGTCATATCGTCGCGGAGCTTAGGCGAAGCCCTGCGCCGGAGAAGTCATATCGTCGCGGAGCTTAAGCGAAGCCCTGCGTCGGTGGAGCATCAACATCGTCCACCACGCCGTCGTCTTGACGGAACTCATCCCGACACTTTGCTGGATCGGTCCGGGATCGTCATCGAGCTGAGCGTGTGCAGAACTTCGGAGGTGCCGACGTTCGGTGCTTGGATCGGTCGGATCGTGAAGGCGTCGACTACATCAACGCGTTGTTATAACGCTTCGCTTTCGGTCTCACGAGGGTGCGTGGGCGGACCTCTCCCTCTCGTTGCTATGCCATCACCATGGTCTTGCGTGATCGTAGGAAATTTTTGAAATTACTACGTTCCCCAACAGTTGGCTCCCACATGTTCCACGATGATCTCATCGGATGAACCACGATGTCAAGGACTCAATCGATCCGTATACAATTCCCTTTGTCTAGCGGTATTGTACTTGCCGAGATTCGATCGTCGGTATCCCGATACCTTGTTCAATCTCGTTTCCGGCAAGTCTCTTTACTCGTTCCGTAACACATCATCCCGTGATCAACTCCTTGATCACATTGTGCACATTATGATGATGTCCTACCGAGTGGGCCCAGAGATACCTCTCCGTCTGCGGAGTGACAAATCCCGATCTCGATTCGTGCCAACCCAATGCAGACACTTTCGGAGATACCTGTAATGCACCTTTATAGCCACCCGATTCGTTGTGGACGTTTGGTACACCCAAAGCATTCCTACGGTATCCGGAGTTGCACAATCTCATGGTCTAAGGAAATGATACTTGACATTTTAGAAAAGCTTTAGCATACGAACTACGATCTGTGCTAGGCTTAGGATTGGGTCTTGTCCATCACATCATTACGCTAATGATGTGATCCCGTTATCAACGACATCCAATGTCCATGGTCGAGAAGCTGTAACCATCTATTGATCAACGAGCTAGTCAACTAGAGGCTTACTAGGGACATGGTGTTGTCTATATACCCACACATGTATCTGAGTTTCCTATCAATACAATTATAGCATGGATAATAAACGATTATCATGAACAAGGAAATATAATAATAACTAATTTATTATTGCCTCTAGGGCATATTTCCAACAGTCTCCCACTTGCACTAGAGTCAATAATCTAGTTCACATCGCCATGTGATCAACACTCACAGGTCACATCGCCATGTGACTAACATCCAAAGAGTTTACTAGTGTCATTAAACTAGTTCACATCATCATGTGATTAAGACTCAGTGAGTTCGGGGTTTGATCATGTTTTGCTTGAGAGAAGTTTTAGTCAACGGGTGCGCAACATTCGGATCCGTGTGTACTTCGCAAATCTCTAGGTCATATTGTAAATGCTGCTTCCACGCTCCACTTGGAGCTATTCCAAATGGTTGTTCCACTATCGTATCCTGTTTGCTACTTAGAGTCATTCGGATAGGTGTTAAAGCTTGCATCGACGTAACCCTTTACGCGAACTCTTTATCACCTCCATAATCGAGAAACATGTCCTTATTTACTCCAAGGACAATTTTGACCGCTTTCAATGATCCCCATTCTGGATCATTCTTGTACCCCTTAGTGACTCATGGCAAGGCACACTTCGTGCGGTACACAGACATAGCATACTATAGAGCCTATGTCTAAAGCATAAGGGACGACCTTCGTCCTTTCTCTCTTTTCTGCCGTGGTCGAGCTTTAAGTCCTAACTTCGTACCTTACATCTCAGGCAAGAACTCCTTCTTTGACTGATCCATCTTGAACACCTTCAAGATCATGTCAAGGTATATGCTCATTTGAAAGTACCATTAAGCGGTTTTGATCTATCCTCATAGATATTGATGCTCAATGTTTAAGTAGCTTAATCCAGGTTTTCACTTGAAAAACACTTTTCAAATAACCCTATATGCTTTATAGAAATTCTACATCATTTCTGATCAACAATATGTCAACAACATATACTCATCAGAAATTCCATAGTACTCCCACTCACTTCTTTGGAAATACAAGTTTCTCATAAACTTTTGTATAAACCCAAAATCTTTGATCATCTCACCAAAGCGCACATTCCAACTCCGAGATGCTTACTCCAGTCCTTAGAAGGATCGCTGAAGCCAGCATACCTTTTAGCATCCTTAGGATCGACAAAAACATTCTGATTGTATCACATACAATCTTTCCTTACAAAACTGGTAAGGAAACTCGTTTTGACATCCATCTGCCAGATTTCATAAATGCAGCTAATGCTAACATGATTCCGACGGACTTAAGCATCGCTACGGATGAGAAAATCTCATCGTAGTCAACTCCTTGAACTTGTGAAAAACTCTTTGCCACAAGTCGAGCTTCATAGACGGTGACATTACCGTCCACGTCCGTCTTCTTCTTAAAGATCCATTTATCTCAATGGCTTGCCGATCAACGGGCAAGTCCACCAAATTCCATGCTTTGTTCTGATACATGGATCCTATCTCGAATTTCATGGCTTCTAACCATTTGTTGGAATATGGGCCCACCATTGCTTCTCCATAGCTCGTAGGTTCATTGTTGTCTAGCAACATGACATTCAAGACAGGATCACCATACCACTCCGAGCAGTACGCGTCCTTGTCGCCCTACGAGGTTCGGTAGTGACTTGATCTGAAACTTCATGATCACTATCATAAGCTTCTACTTCAATTGGTGTAGGGGCCACAGGAACAACTTCCTGTGCCCTGCTGCACACTAGTTGAAGTGATGGTTCAATAACCTCATCAAGTCTCCACCATCCTCCCACTCAATTCTTTCGAGAGAAACTTTTCCTCGAAAAAGGACCCGTTTCTAGAAACAATTACTTTTGCTTCCGGATCTTGATATAGGAGGTATACCCAACTATTTTGGGTGTCCTATGAAGATGTATTTATCCGTTTTGGGTTCGAGCTTATCACGATGAAACTTTTTCACATAAGCGTCGCAGCCCCAAACTTTTAAGAAACGACAACTTAGGTTTCTCCAAACCATAGTTCAAACAGTGCCGTCTCAACGGAATTACGTGGTGCCCTATTAAAGTGAGTGCAGTTGTCTCTAATGCCTAACCCATGAACGGTAGTGGTAATTCGATAAGAGACATCATGGTACGCACCATACCAATAGGGTGCAACTATGATGTTCGGACACACCATCATACTATGGTGTTCCAGGCGGTATTAATTGTAAAACAATTTCCACAGTGTCTTAATTGTGTGCCAAAGCTCGTAACTCAGATACTCATCTCTATGATCATATCATAGACATTTTATCCTCTTGTCACAATGATCTTTAACTTCACTCTGAAATTACTTGAACCATTCAATAATTCAGACTTGTGTTTCATCAAGTAAATATACTCGACATCTACTCGAATCATCTGTGAAGTTAGAACATAACGATATTCACTGCATGCCTCAGCACTCATTGGACTGCACACATCAAAATGTGTTACTTCCAACAGGTTGCTACCTTGTTCCATCTTCTTTGAAACCGAGGCTTTTCAGGTCATCTTGCCCATGTGGTATGATTTGCATATCTCAAGTGATTCAAAATCAAGTGAGTCCAAACGATCCATCTGCATGGAGTTTCTTCATGCGTATACACCAATAGACATGGTTTGCATGTCTCAAACTTTTCAAAAATGAGTGAGTCCAAAGATCCATCAACATGGAGCTTCTTCATGCGTTTTATACCAATATGACTTACATGGCAGTGCCATAAGTATGTGGTACTATCATTACTATCTTATATCTTTTGGCATGAAAATGTGTATCACTACGATCGAGATTCAATAAACCATTCCTTTTAGGTGCTAGACCATTGAAGGTATTATTCAAATTAACAGAGTAACCATTATTCTCCTTAAATGAATAACCGTATTGCGACAGACATAATCCAATCATGTCTATGCTCAACGCAAACACCAAATGACAATTATTTAGGTTTAACACCAATCTCGATGGTAGAGGGAGCGTGCGATGCTTGATCATATCAACCTCGGAAACACTTCCAACACGTATCGTCAGCTCACCTTTAGTTAGTCTCCGTTTATTCCGTAGCTTTTATTTCGAGTTACTAACACTTAGCAACCGAACCGGTATCTAATACCCTGGTGCTACTAGGAGTACTAGTAAAGTACACATTAACATAATGTATATCTAATATACTTCTATCGACCTTGCCAGCCTTCTCATCTACCAAGTATCTAGGGTGGTTCCGCTTCTGTGTCCGTTCCTCTCATTACAGAAGCACTTAGTCTCGGGTTTGGGTTCAACCTTGGGTTTCTTCACTAGAGTAGCAACTGTTTTGCCGTTTCATGAAGTATCCCTTGTTGCCCTTGCCCTTCTTGAAACTAGTGGTTTTACCAACCATCAACAATTGATGCTCCTACTTGACTTCTACTTTCGCGGTGTCAAACATCGCGAACACTTCAAGGATCATCATATCTATCCACGATATGTTATAGTTCATCACGAAGCTCTAGTAGCTTGGTGGCAATGTCTTTGGAGAAACATCACTATCTCATCGGAAGATTAACTCCCACTCGATTCAAGTGATTGTTGTACCCGGACAATCTGAGTACAAGCTCAACGATTGAGATCTTCTCCCTTAGTTTGTAGGCTAGAAAACTCGTCGGAGGTCTCATACCTCTTGGCGTGAGCACGAGCCTGAAATCCCAATTTCAGCCCTCGTAACATCTCACATGTTCCGTGACGTTTCAAAACGTCTTTGGTGCCTTAATTCTAAGCCGTTTAACATTACCGAACTATCACGTAGTCATCAAAACGTGTGTGTCAGATGTTCGCAACATCCACAGACCACGTTCGAGGTCCAGCACACCGAGCGGTGCATTAAGGACATAAGCTTTCTACTGACCGCATAATCGCTACTGTCAACTTTCAACTATATTTTCTCTAGGAACATATCTAAACAGTGGAACTAAAACACGAGCATACGACATAATTTGCAAAGATCTTTTGACTATGTTCAGGATAATTAAGTTCATCTTATGAACTCCCACTCAGATAGACATCCCTCTAGTCATCTAAGTGATTACATGATCCGAGTCAACTAGGCCGTGTCCGATCATCACGTGAGACGGACTAGTCATCATCGGTGAACATCTTCATGTTGATCGTATCTACTATCGACTCATGCTCGACCTTTCGGTCTCGTGTTCCGAGGCCATGTCGTACATGCTAGGCTCGTCAATTTAACCCTAAGTGTTTTGCATGTGTAAAACTGTCTTACACCCGTTGTATGTGAGCGTAAGGATCTATCACACCCGATCATCACGTGGTGCTTGAAGCGACGAACTTTAGCAACGGTGCACAGTTAGGGAGAACACTTCTTGAAATTGTTGTAAGGATCATCTTATTTACTACCGTCGTTCTAAGCAAATAAGATGCATAAACATGATAAACATCACATGCAATCAAATAGTGACATGATATGGCCAATATCATTTTGCTCCTTTGATCTCCATCTTGGGGCTCCATGATCATCATCGTCACCGGCATGACACCATGATCTCCATCATCATGATCTCCATCATCGTGTCTTCATGAAGTTGTCTCGCCAACTATTACTTCTACTACTATGGCTACGGTTAGCAATAAAGTAAAGTAATTACATGGCGTTGTTTAATGACACGCAGGTCATACAATAAATAAAGACAACTCCTATGGCTCCTGCGGTTGTCATACTCATCGACATGCAAGTCGTGATTCCTATTACAAGAACATGATCAATCTCATACATCACATATCATTCATCACATTCTTCTTGGCCATATCACATCACATAGCATACCCTGCAAAAACAAGTTAGGCGTCCTCTAATTGTTGTTTGCATGTTTTACGTGGCTGCTATGGGTTTCTAGCAAAACGTTTCTTACCTCATAAAACCACAACGTGATATGTCAATTGCTATTTACCCTTCATAAGGACCCTTTTCATCGCATCCGATCCGAAAGTGGGAGGCGGCACCCTCTAGCCACCTTATGCACCAAGTGCATGTCATCGGTGGAACTGTCTCACGAAGAAATGCGTGTAAGGTCGGTCCGGGCCGCTTCATTCCACAATACTTGTCGAAACAAGATTGGACTAGTAACGGTAAGCATATTGAACATCATCAACGCCCACAACTACTTTGTGTTCTACTCGTGCAAAGAATCTACATAATAGACCTAGCTCATGATGCCCTTTGTTTGGGAACATAGCGAAATTCAAAATTTTCCTCGTGTCACCAAGATCTATCTAAGGAGAAACCAGCAACGAGGGAAGGAGAGTGCATCTACATACCCTTGTAGATCGCTAAGCGGAAGCGTTCAAGAGAACGGGGTTGAAGGAGTCGTGCTCGTCGTGATCCAAATCACCGGAGATCCTAGTGCCGAGCAGACGGCACCTCCGCGTTCAACACACGTACAGCCGGTGGCGTCTCCCACGCCTTGATCCAGCAAGGAGAGAGGAGAGGTTGAGAAGACTCCATCTAGCAGCAGCACAACAGCGTGGTGATGATGGAGGGCGTGGCAATCCAGCAGGCTTCGCCAAGCACCGCGTGAGAGGAGAAGGAGAGAGGTAGGGCTGCGCCAAGAGGGAGATAAACTCATGTCTGGCAGCCCCAAAACCTCAAGTATATATAGGGGAAGGGGTTGCGCCCCTTTAGGGTTCCACCCAAGGGGTGCGGCCAGCCCTAGATCCCATATAAGGCGGCCAAGGGAGAGAGAGGCGCCCACTAGGTGGGCCTTAAGGCCCATCTGGACCTAGGGTTTGCCCCTCCCCACTCTTCCACGCCTTGGGCCCCTTGTGGGGGCGCACCAGCCCACCTGGGGCTGGTCCCCTCCCACACTTGGCCCACGCAGCCCTCCGGGGTTGGTGGCCCCACTTGGTGGACCCCCGGGACCCTCCCGGTGGTCCCGGTACGTTACCGGAAAAACCCGAAACTTTTCCGGTGACCAAAACAGGACTTCCCATATATAAATCTTTACCTCCGGACCATTCCGGAACTCCTCGTGACGTCCGGGATCTCATCCGGGACTCCGAACAACATTCGGTAACCACATACAAACTTCCTTTATAACCCTAGCGTCATCGAACCTTAAGTGTGTAGACCCTACGGGTTCGGGAACCATGCAGACATGACCGAGACGTTCTCCGGTCAATAACCAACAGCGGGATCTGGATACCCATGTTGGCTCCCACATGTTCCACGATGATCTCATCGGATGAACCACGATGTCAAGGACTCAATCGATCCCGTATACAATTCCCTTTGTCTAGCGGTATTGTACTTGCCCGAGATTCGATCGTCGGTATCCCGATACCTTGTTCAATCTCATTTCCGGCAAGTCTCTTTACTCGTTCCGTAACACATCATCCCTTGATCAACTCCTTGATCACATTGTGCACATTATGATGATGTCCTACCGAGTGGGCCCAGAGATACCTCTCCGTCACACGGAGTGACAAAACCCAGTCTCGATTCGTGCCAACCCAACAGACACTTTCGGAGATACCGTAATGCACCTTTATAGCCACCCGATTCGTTGTGACGTTTGGTACACCCAAAGCATTCCTACGGTATCCGGAGTTGCACAATCTCATGGTCTAAGGAAATGATACTTGACATTTTAGAAAAGCTTTAGCATCTGAACTACGATCTGTGCTAGGCTTAGGATTGGGTCTTGTCCATCACATCATTCTCGCTAATGATGTGATCCCGTTATTAACGACATCCAATGTCCATGGTCGAGAAGCGTAACCATCTATTGATCAACGAGCTAGTCAACTAGAGGCTTACTAGGGACATGGTGTTGTCTATATACCCACACATGTATCTGAGTTTCCTATCAATACAATTATAGCATGGATAATAAACGATTATCATGAACAAGGAAATATAATAATAACTAATTTATTATTGCCTCTAGGGCATATTTCCAACAGGGATGGCTGAGATGGTCTAAGGCGGCATTTTAAGTATGTGCTCCGAAAGGGCGTGGGTTCGAATCCCACTCTCAACAAATCAATTTCTTTTTTTTTGTCTCTAATAAAATCGTGTTCCCCTTTGATTTTTGTCATGGATTTTCCTTGTTCCTAGCGTCCAGCTCCAACCGTATCGGGATCAATAATCCTACGCCTACGTAAACAAGCTACGAAGGGCTACGTAAATTTCCTATCTAAACCTATCGGGCCCCCTGATTTTAACGGGGGTGGGCCTCATGCTCCCACAACGATCCACTAATATTGTTCCACATCAGCCATTACGTAAAACGTTCACGTAACTTTACGTGGATCTAGCAAAGCCCGGGCGGGATATAGCATGTCATCCGGAAATCAGGAATTGTTTTTCATGTTGGCCCAGAGTGATAGAAGGATCTCTTGCATGCAGTAATGAGCCGGCTCATTAGCGTTAGTAAAACATGAAAAAAGAGGAAGATAAAAATAGAGCAAGCGGGTACTTAGGGCCTGTTCGGAAGTAAGCGGGTACTTAGGGCCCATTCGGAAGCTCTCCGTGAGCCAGCTTCCTAAAATCTCCGAGAAGACCGCTCCGTGGAGACGTGAATCCTCCAGTGCAAAAATATCGGAGACGAGGAGCAGCACCAGTCTAGCTTCGAAAAAATCAGAAGTGGGAGTTCCTCAATATTACAGCTAGAATGCCACCCCGAAATGATTTTGCATACCGTTTCGATCAGAGCAAACATGCCTTGAGCGACCGCGCGTCTCGCTAACCGAGCACTTGGCCAACAGAACCTGGCCCAAGTAGTGGCCAAACAGGCCTTAGCCTGGTTTCCTGGGTTACCAGCCAATGTATGCGAGCAGAAGCGGTTGCAGCCAGCCGAACGATTCGCTGCTCCTTTGAGAAGCTAGCTGCCTGAATACGGAGCAGGAGCCAGCGATTTTGGGAAGCCAGACAGCCTCCGAACGGGGCCTTAGGTGAAAAGAATGGAGTTTTTTTATTTCTCCATTTTTTTCGTTTTTGTTGACTTGTCTGGTTATCTTATTTTTCTCCGGTTTTCTTTTTTGTCATTATACTTCGATTTATATATTTTTTTGGGTTTCCTTTGTTTCTTTCATGGTTTTTTATCCACTTTCATTTCTTTCTCATTTTTATTTCTTTCTTATTTGGTTTTTTGTCTACTTCTTAGTTTTCAATGATTTTTTGTTTTTCTTTGTTACTTTGTGGGTTTTCGTACTTTTTTCAATTTTTTTGCATTTGTTTCTTCGGTTTTATTTTTTGTTTCCTTTTTTTCTTTGGTTTCTTTTGTTGGATTACATTTTTTCATTGTTCTTTCTTTTTTGGTTTATAATCTACATTTTTCATATCAAGAACATTTGTCAGATACTAGTTTAACAATTTTCATATATGAGGTTAACGATTTCTGAAGACATGGTCAATATTTTTATACACATTTTCAACTTTTTTAAATGTTTGGTTAACATTTTCATATATAAGATTAACATTTTTTAATAAATGGCAGCATTTTTTCACTCCACAGCTTTAAACATTTTTCAAATGCTTGATTAACATTTTTAAATACCAGATTAACAGTTTTTACCACCTAACCAACATTTTTCTATACATATTGAACATTTTTCAAATGCTTGATTGTTTTTCTTTCAAATGTAATATTAATATTTTTTTAATACATCATCAACATTTCTTATATATACATTTAACATTTTTTATACACGTTTTCAACATTTTTCAAATGCTTGATTAACATTTTTCAGTTACAAGATTAACAATTGTCTAGCACATGGTCCACATTTTTCTATACACACTTTCTACATTTTCCAAATGCTTGATTAACATTTTCAAATACAAGATTAACAATTTTCTAGCACATGGCCAACATTTTCTCTATAAACACTTTTAACATTTTTCAAATTATTGATTAACATTTTTCAAATACAGGATTAACATTATTTAACACATGGCGATATTTTTCTATACACATTTAATATTTTTCAAATGTTTGATTAACATGTTATCTATTGCAATATTAATATTTTTAATACATTGACAATTTTTTCTGTATACATTTAACATTTTAAAATTATATATTTTTTATTCTTTCTTCTCCATGGTCAACATCTTTTCCCTTTCTTCTTCTCCATCTTTTCCTCGGTTTTTTTTTCATTTTTTTGGTTTATTTTGTTTCTTTTTCGGGTTTTTCTTTGTTTCTTTTAGTTTTCATTCTACTTTTGTATATGCACATTTAACATTTTTCTATGGATATTTTAGTTATTTTTTAAAAAATTCTTGATTAACAGTTTTCAAATAAAAAGATATCAATCCCGTGCACCATTCCATCATCTAAAAAAGGAGACGCCATCATGTGATACTCTAACACCAATATAGTACATGCAGCCATCAACGCAGAAATTTCCCAATATAAATATACGTTGGTTAGCGAATAACATAGGACCACAACACGAAAAGCCCACCAAATCACTGCATTACAAATAAATATAAAAAGGGTTAGTCTAGCGAGCGATCATGCGCTCGCAAGCCATCCCGAGCAGTCGACCTAAAATGGATTTTTTCCCCTAATCTATAAATGGTAATAATTTGTCCCCTTTAATTGATAAAAAAATCTAATTCATCTATTAGGAAAATACCATGTAAACAGAAAAGTGTTATAAAAGCATAAATGTGATTGGTGTGAACGCATTTAATTCAAGTTTTTAATTTTTTAAAAGTCATAACTTTCAAAACCGCGTGTCGGGGATATACCCCGCGGTATGACCCGGCCGGGAGTATGACCCGGCCGGACTTGATGCTTCATCGTAACCCGCCGGAAGATTGGCAACTCATGAGCCTGGCGACTTAATGATGGCCCTGACGGCGGGTCAGACGGATGACAAGGGCCCAAGGCCCAGTAGGCTGGGACGTGTTATTATGGGCCGGCTTAAGAGAAAAGGCATAATGAATATTTCCCTTACAAGCAATAAGACCCGGACTTGTATCCGTTTTGTAATAGATAATAGACTAGTCCTAATCCTACGAGGACTCTACATGTAAACCGCCCCTTCAACTTATATAAGGAGGGGCAGGGCTACCCAAAGAGGAACAAGCAAGAAGAAACGATCTCTAGGGCTAGACACAAAGAGCCGTCTTATACGGCGACTCCCTCATGATCATAATGAGACCTAGCCACAAACAGCATGTAGGGTTATTACCGGATGATGTTTCCCGGGGCCCGAAGCTGTCTAAATCCTTGTCTTGTGTGTTGATCCGCCTCACGTCTCTCGGTTCCGACCAACCCCTTCAAGCTACCGCATAGATGCGTTGGCCTCACGACTAAGTCCTTACAAGAGGACATCTGCCGTGACGATTCCACGACACCGCGCGTCGAAATTAAGATTGTTTTCACCGTTGGAACCCTCGCGACGTGCTCTTCAAAACTAGATCCCGCATGGGTATGTTTTGACAAACTTTTTGTGTGCAACTTAGTCTCCGTTTGGTGCAACTGTTTAGTCGTTGATGTGCAGACAGTCGTTGTGCAATTTTTTTCTCTAACCATGAACATGCAGTTTTCACTGATGACAACACCCCATACTGCTCAATAACACTGAAATGTGTAATTTCGTCTGCTGCCCCACTAACTACCCTGACCAATTGCTTGGTAGCCGCCGTGCGTGTGCAATCCCACGGTCGCGCATGAGGGACTATCTTATAAGAGTGTACTAATCCGCAGTTCGTGTGTGGGCAACTATATTGGCTATGGTGTACAATTCCGCAGTCGAGCGTGAGCAACTACCCCATTATGCTTGCGCAACTCCCGCCGCAGTGTGTGTGCAACTATCCGAACGAGAGTGTGCAACTCTGCGGCCACACATCTACGACTATGCCGATAAGAATGCGCAACTCCGCGACCGATCGTGAACACCTCCCATAGCAATTCAGTACGACTATGCGAATGAGATTGTGCAACTCTGTGGCCAACTATGCCGATAAGAGTGTGCAACTCCGTGGCCATGACTGTGCGACTTTGCGTAGAAGAGCGGCAACTCCGCTATCGCACATGTGTGACTATATCGACTGCAGGTTTATATATACTGCAATTTTATAAAATCAGATACTTTTTGAACAAACATTGTTGAATTTTATATATACTGCAATTTTTGTGCACAAATAAATAAATAAATTCCTATACTATGGACAAAAAAAGGCATCGATTTGAATTTATTTTTTTCCTAGAGCATTATGAGTGTTTATTCTTCATGAAAATTTGCAGGAAGGTAGAATAAACAACACTGTGTGTTGACAAAATTAATAAACCAATAGTTGGTTTGTAGACATCCATCCAGTGCCAAGGTGACATGCATCCACATCGAGTGAGAACCGAGAGCACATCAAAGCACGCGTGTAAAATTCAAAGATGAAACACCTTTTTTTTTTTTCCCGCAAAAAAAAAAAGAAACACCTTTTTTTTTTCACAAAAATATGGAACGCCTCCTATGACTTAGGAGCACATTCTTATTTAGGTCCAGTCGGCCTAAATAGATGCAAGGGCAGCCCGTTTAAGCCCAGTTCCAAGGCATTATTTCTTTCTGGTGTGTGAGACTGAGAGGAGAGCAAGACCTACCTCCACTCCCCTCAACGCCGCCGTCTGGCGGCCATGGCGGATCCTCTCCAACGCAGCCTCCCCGACGAGATCTCTATCTGGGAGATCCTCGTCCGCCTCCCTCCCAAAGCTCTCCTCCGCTGCCGCGCCGTGTGCCGCGCCTGGCGCAGCGCCACCTCCACCCGCGACTTCCTCCTTGCTCACCACGGACACCAGCTCACCCTTCCCCTCCTCTACGGCTGCACCAACGTCGGCGTCCAAGGCGAGGTCCTAGACATCATCCCCTTCGACCACCGCCCAGGGCTAGCCGCCGCCGACCAGCTTCAGTCCGTCGCGCGACTTGTGCTTGGCCTCTCCTATCCTTGTGTGGAGGCCTCCTGCGACGGTCTCCTCCTCCTCTCCCTAGGCCGGAGAGACTTCTTCGTCTGCAATCCGGCAACTCGTCAGTATGCTCCACTCCAACAAATTTATGGCTACGTGCTGCTGGGGATGTACCCGCACAGCCCAACCGGCGAGTACAGATTATTGCTCTACTGGGACGAGGATTTAATTTATCCAGATCTGGCACCTGGCACACAAGATGGCTCCTATGTCTTCACATTAGGCTCCGGCGAGCCGCCCAGGTACACAGGGTACCCTGATTCAGGCATATTGATGTTTAGCAACTCCATTTTATTCCATGGTAGCTTGCATTGGCACATAGACAAGGATGCGAGCACAAGCAACATGATAATGTTATTTGACACCACCTCTGAGTCCTTCCGGCAGATGCGCGCTCCGGTTGTTCCTGGCCACGCTTCCCTGTTTGAGATGGATGGAATGCTCGGCATGTCCAGCTTTAATCATGCAGCCACAACCATTGATATCTGGATGTCACAAGACTATGATAGCGAGGCCTGGGCCTTGAAATACCGTGTTGATTTGCCCGTTACGGATCTCACTGCGCAGTTTGGAAAGTTTACCGAAACTTGGAATGTGGTGGTCACTTGTTGGAATGGTGATGTGCTCATGCTGATCAAATTTGGTGAGTGGCTACTTCAGGTTGACTCGGATGGCAAGTTGGTTGGCAGTTTTCATCGCAAATCATTCCGTTTTACTCAATTCCAGATCAAACAAACTCTTGTTCCACATACCTTCTTTCCGACACTAGCGGGTTATGCTGTGAACACTTTGCCTTTTGTATCACCGGATGATTATGTTGTGGACAGCTAGCCTTTCACCCGAGGGCTGTTGAGTGTGGTGGTGCTTGTTAATGACCTAGCTCTCTGTATCCACATGACCTGTAGTATGTATTTACTGGATCTGATATGAGCCCGCTAGTTTCTTTGTTGATGTGTAAGAACTTATGATCAAGAAGCTCTGACCTTACATGATTTCTCCCTTTATATAGTGATCTTCTTAGTACTCAATACTACTCCCTCCGTCCCATAATGTAAGACGCTTTTTGACACTACACTAGAGTCAAAAAACGTCTTACATTATGGGACGGAGGGAGTAGTTATCAATTCTACCTGCCTCTTGTCTCTGTTTATTTAACTGATGAATTGACTCGAGTCTTCTTTATTAGAGACTACTTGGAGGTCTTCTTAGTACGCAAATTTAGGAGTAAATATACATATGCTTCATGAATCCCGATTCTATCTTTTCCTTTTTCTACTCTTAGAGATTAGCTGGTGGTCTTCTTAGTAAAGTTGCACCTGAGTTCTATGATATTCTCTGTTTTGGATTTTTTTTTACAAGAGCTTGAAGCACTGGTTTGATTTAAAGATTGCATCATAGTCAACTATTGGATGAAATGTTCTCTTTGTGTTCATTCTTGTTCACGATTCATTTCATCTGGTTAGGAATCATAACACATTAAAATTCCACCTTTGTGTCGCATCATTTTTAATTATCTTTTATCATTTCACTTTAGCTGCTAGCCATTTTAAAGAATCAATGATTCATGTGATGTTCAATCTAGACATAAGCTCGTGTACTGATAAGTAGAAGAAATGTTTATCTTGGCCGCGCTTTAAGCTTGTGTTTGATCAATCCGACACCAGCCAAAATTAAGTCTCATCATCTTAGACTGCATGTGCATTAGAAGAGCAGGCATTCACCACCCGTGCATACTAGCGTTCCTTGCTTTTTCCACGCCGTGTGCTGCTAACTCCAATCAACATAGCCAAATCACTCCTATTAGTAGGCAGAAGTTGATGTTATTCCTCACAGGCATGTGCTAGTGTAACTACAAGGGGTGTACAGGGTTTATGCTGAATGCACATAGTGGTCTGTATTTCTAACAGTTTGTTATAGTCAGTGACTAAAACTGCACATATGCTGCACCCTTCTTATCATTTTCAGTGACTAAGCCTGGTATTATGGTCCAGTTTGAAATCGTACTTACACATCCATGCTACACAATCAAGTGAGCAGGATATCTATATATAAAGCAACACTACAACAACTCTAAACTTCCAAGAGCAAGAGTAGTACATTTTCAGAGATGTATAGTTCAGATCGACTGTGCAGTCAGCAATCAAAACATATTTTCTTGCAGCTATATGTATTTGCTACTGACTCATTTCCCCTCTTCTCTCAGTTTAAAATATGGAACATGGCACAATGATGTATCCCCTGTTTCTAACTTGCACTGGAATCTGAATTCAGTGCATGTGCATGTATGCAGCCAAAATCTGAGAAGAGTGGGAACAGGCATACCGAACAATCATCCATGAATATCCAGTGACAATTACAACTTAGACTTAAATTGTGTTTCTCTCACCCATACATCAGAATTGTGATTGTCATGTGTCCATTGGATCTGGTTAGGTATTGAATTGTCATGTTATAGTTCCTTATCTCTCTGTAGCCGGTGCAAGGCCATGTCCAGTACCATTTGTCGAAAGTAGATTGCTCAATTTATCACAGCATGTATGCTGTACCATTCCTGTAGGGTGATTCTCCAGTTGCTCACATCACTCGTAGGTCCACTATGAGCCAGCTAGTTTTTTGTTGATGCATAAAAGTTATGATCAAGAGGCTCCAACTGTTAATGGTTGCATGAAATTTATATTGCTGTGAATATCCTTTTCGGCAGAGGGTCGTACCATGCATGTTGAAGCTAAAATTACTAAGGTGTTCTTGTCAGCGTTGGAAATATTTATTAAGCTGACCTGCCTCTTGTTTCTTAGAGACTATCAGGTGGTCTTCTTAATTCAATAAAATTAGCAAATATACTCCCTCCGTCCGGAAATACTTGTCATCAAGATAAATAAAAGGGGATGTATCTAGATGTATTTTAGTTCTAGATACACCCATTTTTATCCATTTTGATGACAAGTATTTCCGGACGGAGGGAGTACTTGTTTCTGTTTTTTGTCGTAACTGATGATGAAATGAGGCATACTTTCCACTTCTTTTAGTAAGCAAGTTGCACCTGGTTTTTAGAAGAGTTTGGAGCACTGCTTGTCAAATTGAATGATAAGATTGTAGTAAACTTTTGAATGCAATGTTTTTTTGCAATTCGTTCTTGTTCTTGATACCATAGCAAATATATGCTTTTAAACCATATATCTTTCTATTGCATCATCTTGAACTGTATTTACCATTTCACTTCATCATTTGGAATCATATTTAACATTTCACTTCTTAGCTGCTAACCATTGTAAGAAATAATGTTTCATGGGATGTTGATTCTGACATATGCTCGAGAAATAGAACTTGTAGTGATAAGCAAAAGAAAGGTTTGTCATGGTCCTGTACTAGTCGTCAGGCATGTTTATATGAAAAAGAAGATGCCGGCCATGTTCATTGTTTCCTCATCAAGTTTTCTCTTGCACGAAAGCACCAGGTATTGTGTTGCAAAAAAGTTGCAAGAAGAGTAATTAAGTTGAAAAGCTGCTCTGATCGTTTGCTACTGCATGTAGTATATTCTTTCAGTAAAGCATGTTATGCAACAGTAGTAGTAGGGAGTACTATCAAAGCTCTGTTTGAGAGTGTGGTTAGAACTTAAAAGCCCAGCCCTACCCAGTGCATTTCTATTATTTCTCGATTGACCTCCGCGGTTGCGACGACAAGCTGTTCCCTGAGTAACAACTGTATTTTTTATCCCTGAAATCGCTTCATGGCCAGACTCTTCAGTAAAGAATTCAAACCATGAAAGGACATGGTTAGCTGATGCTTGTCTGATCTGGGATCGCCTATTGCTTTTGATACTGAATTAGCAATATTGTTGGCTGATGGTGTGCAACCGATTTCGATACTTCATTAGCAGTTCCCTCTGCTGGGAGGGTGTGTACTGTAGACGGTGAATATAATGTTTCTCTAAAAAGCAAATCCAACTAGCCAGTGCTAATTTTTTTTAATGATCTATGTTGTGAGGAGCTAATAATGCTGAAAGTATGAAAAACTGTCATGAGTGGACATGAAATGCATGTGGATGCTGTGGTAAAGGAAGCATTAGTAATAGTAGGTGGCTCCAGAAGTCCAGTTTGTATTGCATTTCAACATCTAATTCTCAAAGTTAACCAACAGGAAGATCTTATTATGAACTTGATCACAACAGCCTGCCGGTTGAAGAAAGCATCAAGAGGAGAGGAAAACCCATAAAATGCATCCCAATCCAGGAAGAATCTCCATCTGATAGCTGTAGTAAGCTGCGGATGATGAAGTAATTGTGCTAGCCACTGTTAAGGATGGGAGACAGCACAAGAGATGTGTGATGAAAATGCAGCTCAACTCTGCGACAGCTGCCTGTATGTGTGACAGGCATTGTTTGTGTCCTGTGGCCGTGGCAGCTTCCTACCAAAGATGTTGCTTGATCAGATGGCCTCATTTTCAGGTTCATGAGCTGTTAGTGGTGACTGGTACTACTAGCTAGGGTAGCAAAAACGGACGTGTTCTTCTCCTGCTTAGCAGATACTGAATTCTCAGAGGATTACTACAAGTGCCGATGCACTCTTATGCTAGCGTGTACTTATTCCCGGTACCTCACAATCCTAAGTATGAATAGGCATCCTTTTCTTTTTGACATAAGTAGCTACCCATTGATGTGAGATTAGTGGCGGAATCATTGAGACACATATGCCTGTGCTCCAAGCATACATATAGTCCGCGATGTTCTTCTGGAAATAAAGTCGGGGAAGGTAAAGAAGGCCAGCATGGTGTGCTTGCTTGCTTGGTCGCTATAAATGGATCATGTGGCTCTGTGCAATTATTTATTCAGAGCAAGAATCAAGAGACACAAAATCTTGGTGAACTTCTAGCATTTGAAATGCCGTCACCTAATTTCGTATCTTTTGGATGAAGATAACAACATCAATAGTAATAATCGACAGGGCCAATGTAGTACATACATATCTTCATTTTAAGAGGCATCTTTTATGTGAAGGATACTGATAGAAGATTTAGACGATATAAACTTGATGGTTTTCTTTTTCTATGTGGGTCCTTTGATTTGTAGTATTAAATCTTATGAGATTTTTTGTTAAGGATTTTGTACACCATATTTCATTAAAAATCTATCTACACAGCCTCTTGGAAAAGATTATCTTCAGAGTGCTCTCCATTATTTTAATTTTATTTATTTTGGTGTAATCAAACAATCTTTGACAAAAAGTCGATCCCATTGGATTGATGTGAATCTGACAATGCATTTCTGCGGTTTTCTGTATTCCTGCATTTTTTAATCCAACAAATCAAGGTCGTTACAAGATCGCTGGCAAGGATTAATTTGCAAACATAATACTACTGTATTTTGACTGATTTTACTAATATTCTTTACTTTGTTCCTGGTTGTATGTTCTTGTGGTTTGGATACTTCTTCAAGTCTTCATGAGAGAATCTCTAGCCTTGAGTGGAGTTATGTACCGTCAAGGGGCGGGTTGTTCTTTCCGCTCTCTCTCCCTGACTTAGGCCGTGGTGGTGGTAGCAGCGGATGATCTACCCTACTCCCTGGCTCATTTGAGGTCCCCCTCTCCCTCCATCTATCACTACAGTGAGGGTGGGGAACCTAGGGCTTTGGTCTGGTGGTGGTAGGGTTAAGAACAAACTTAGGGTTTGTTTCAAATCAACGGTGACAAGACGATGCTATCACCATCTACATGGAGCAAGATCTCCCTGCCTCTCCGCCATTCTGGTAATGTGTCTTTGTATCGACGAGAGGCGTGTGGGAGATGCACTAGTAGAAAACAAGGCTTTGGTTGGGGCCTGGCCAACCCATTAGTCCCGGTTCAGTCACGAACCGGGACCCATGAGGGGCATACGTCCCGGTTCGTGCGCCCAAGGGGCCGGTCGGGCCTCGGGAGGCATTTGTCCCGGTTCGTGTGGACCCATTTTTCCCGGTTTTAGGCACGAACCGGGACCAATGGTCCTCGCTCCTGGCCCACAGCCATTGGTCCCGGTTCGTGTCTAGAACCGGGATAGAAGGGGGGCCTTTAGTCCCGGTTCCAGCCACGAACCGGGACCAATGAGGTGGCTATATATACCCCTCGCCTGCGAGCAGAGCACTCCACTGCTCTGTTTTTCTGGCCGGCGAGGGGAGAGCGTTGTGGTGCTCTAGCTCACCTCCTATGCACATGAGGTGTTCGATGAAATGCCCGAGCCACACTAGTTAAGCTTTCTCCTCTCGAAGCTCGACCTCCAAGCTCATTTTCCCTGAGATTTGTCTAGGTTTAGCGGTCTGTCACGCCCCGTCCCCGTCTTCACCGCCGTCGATCGGCCGCGCCGATCTCGTCGTCGGCACCATCGTGGTGAGCCTCTTGTTCTTATCTTCTTTGTGAAAGAAAAAAAATTCTTAATTTAGATAGATACTTGTCTAATTTTCTTACTTTTATTATTGCTTGTTATTATATAATGCGATGGTTTTGGTATCCGCCCCCGTCGGCCCTCGTCCTGGCTATGATTCGGATGTGGTATATATTATCTTTTATAACTATTTGGTTCATTTATTGTTTATGATAATTATGCCGACCAACGTGGCATAGATTTTATTTATCTAGGAGGTATGTGAACCGGAAATTCCAACCGACTATATTATCGAGAGGTTAAATTTAGTTGAAGAAGAAAAAATTACTTGAAGGAAAAAATAAAAAAAATTGAGGAGGAGAAGATGATATTGGAGCTGCATGTTGCGGATGTCGTGATGATCACAAGATCAAGATGGATGCAATGCGGTTGAAGATTAGAAAGATTAGAAAATATTCCATTTAATACCGAGGCTTGGTATAATTATTCCATTGGATCAATTGTTACCTTGGTTGTGATTATGATCACATTTGTTGTTGCATTGAATTTTTTTCATAGTTTCAATGTATGGTTTAATTATATGCTCTAGAGAGCTATATGTTGTTCAATGAGAACTATGTATGTACTTTGGTTTTAATGTGATGATGAACTTCTATTAATTTGGTCACTTATCTATCCATGTGAATCTGTAATGGTTTTTGACACACATAATTATATATAATGCACGCAGATGAACCGGCAATGGATGTACGGTGACAGACACACCTCCGAGTACATTAAGGGCCTGCATAATTTTCTCGAAGTGGCTGAGGCAAACAAGAAGAATGGTTTTTATGTGTTGTCCATGCCCTATATGTGGGAATACGAAGTCTTACTCTGACCGGAAAATCCTGCACACCCACCTGCTTTATAAGGGTTTCATGCCACACTATAATGTTTGGACCAAGCACAGAGAATTAGGGGTTATGATGGAAGACATCGAAGAAGAAGAGGACGATGACAACTATGTGCCCCCTGAATACGGTGATGCCGCAACGGGGGAAGCTGCTGAAGATCAAGAGGAACCAGACGATGTGCCCGATGATGATGATCTCCGCCGGGTCATTGTTGATGCAAGGACACAGTGCGAAAGTCAAAAGGAGAAGCTGAAGTTCGATCACATGTTAGAGGATCACAAAAAAGGATTGTACCCCAATTGCGAAGATGGCAACACAAAGCTAGGTACCATCTTTGGAATTGATGCGATGGAAGGCGAGAATCTTGTGCGACAAAGGATTTGAGAAGCTCTGAAAATATTGAAGAAGAAGCTTCCAAAGGATAACGAATTGCCCGACAGTACATACGCAGCAAAGAAGGTCGTATGCCCTCTAGGATTGGAGGTGCTGAAGATACATGCATGCCCTAATGACTGCATCCTCTACCGCGATGTGTACGAGGATTAGAACGCATGCCCGGTATGTGGTGCATTGCGGGATAAGATCAGACGAGATGACCCTGGTGATGTTGACGGCGAGCCCCCAAGGAAGAGGGTACCCGCGAAGGTGATGTGGTATGCTCCTGTAATAACATGGTTGAAACGTCTGTTCAGAAATGAAGAGCATGCCAAGTTGATGCAATGGCAGAGAGAGGACCGTACACTACTGGAAATTGCTTATTTGCCGTCCGCCTTTTCTTTGCCGTCTGCTGGCTGACGGCAAAGAAGGTCTTTGCCGACCGCTTACATAAAACGGACGGCAAAGAACCGGCTGATGGCAAAGAAGGTCTTTGCCGTCAGCCACTTCTTTGCCGTCGCTAGCGGACGGCAAAGATTCTTTGCCGTCGCTAGTGGACGGCAAAGATTCTTTGCCGTCAGCTGGCGTACGGCAAAGAGAGAGGTGGACCCCACTAACGAGCTGCATAGAAAAAACCTAACAGCCCCCCTCTTTGTCATCTGCGGACGATAAAGGATGGCGGACGGCAAAGAGTTGACCTAACTAACGGGCTGAGCCCCACACCGGCCGCCCCACTCTATGTGTGTGTGTGTGTGTGTGTGTGTGTGTGTGTGTGTGTGTGTGTGTGTGTGTGTGTGTGTGTGTGTGTGTGTGTGTGTGTGTTTCTCGTCCTCTCTCCCCGGCGACCCGCCGCCGCCCCGCCCTTGCTTGCCTCGCCCGTCGCCCGCCCTCCTCTGTGGCCCTGACCTCCACCGCACCGCCGCCCCTCGCCCAGCCACCGCCGCCCGCCCCCTCTCGCCCAGCCACCCCCCCTCCCTGCATCGCCCCGCCTGTCCCACTGCTGCTGTCCGCCTCCCCTCCACCGGCCGCCGCCTCATCAATGCCGCCCTCCCATCCACCGGCCGCCCTGCCTCCTCCACAGTGATCCCCTCTGGTGAGTTCTTCCCTTTTTAGTTTAGTTTTAGTTTCTTTTAGTTTAGTTTCTGTTTTAGTTTTAGTTTTAGTTTTAATTTAGTTTTATTTTTAGTTTAGTTTTAGTTTTAGTTTTAGTTTTATTTTAGATTAGTTTTACTTTTAGTTTAGAAGAAGAAGAAGAGTAGAAGGAGGAGGAGGAGGGAGGAAGAGGAGGAGGGAGAAGAAGAAGAAGAAGAAGAAGAAGAAGAAGAAGAAGAAGAAGAAGAAGAAGAAGAAGAAGAAGAAGAAGAAGAAGAAAAAGAAGAAGAAGAAGAAGAGGAAGAGAAGAACGAAAGGAAAACCTCCCCCCCGCCACCGCAGACTCCGCTCTGCCACACTAATCTTAGATTGTCTATAGAAACCAAAGGAGTGGGATCAGATGTATTTGAGTAGAGAGCAGAAATTGCTTAGGTCACTAATATTAACCGAAAGCCTCAAAATTGCTTAGGTCACTAATATTAACCGGGCTCTTACAAATTTGAGGGTACTATGTGGGTTTCCAGCCTATATTGATGGTGACTGGTGTAGTATGGAAGAGTTGGGGCCTCTTTGACAACTCAGTTGCCTTTCACTATGGAGCCTAGAAAATGTACCTACTGCCTTGTTGGCTGCAAAGGCGAAGGTAAATGCAAAGAAACAACTCACCTCTCTTGCTTTAACATGTGGTGGTAGGGTGGGAGATGGGTTGGTCCAAGGAGGAGTCTCTGAGTTCAAGGAGGAGGAGCAAAGAAGAGGGAAAGGGAAAGGAAGATGAAGAAGAGGAGGAGGAGGAGGAGAAGAAGAAGAAGAAGAAGAAGAATACATGTTTTTATACTTTCTTATTTAGGGTTCCGCCACGTTTTGCAGTTTCTTCCTTTTCTTTAGTTGAATGTTTTTATACCGCTAGCTAGTTGCCTAGTTTGCTGACCCAAAGAATTTAAAATAGTTATTATATGAAATTCAACTAAAGTCAACATTTTTGACGACTAGTGCTACTAATAAACTCAACTAGAGCCATCATATGTCGACAAGTGCATTGTTTTTTGAATGAGAAATGATAACTTGGTGTAGTTGATTATCTTCTGCTCAAAATTTCTTATGTTATAATGTTGTATGATAATGTTGTAAGGGTACTAATTGGTCTCTTCTGCTGCTTATCAGAGATGGGGGGAAGCCGCCACCGCAGACTCCGGTCTACCACACCGGAGTATGAGTTGGATGCTTTTGAGTTCTTCAGTATCATACTTGGGACTTCAGTATCATCCACGAGGCAGGTATATAAAAGGAGAGATCTCCCCTTCACCCATCTCATTATGATAACTCTGTTGTTTGCTACATCACTCATTCTCCCAAACTGCAGAGGCTGCCTGACACTTTTATGAACATGCTGGGTGAAGATCCGCCAAATAATGTGAAGCTGCAACAGGCCGACAGCGGGTTTCGCAGGCTATGGGACGTGGAGTTGGTGATCAAGGAGGGCCACATGTACCCGTGTCGTGGCTGGGAGAAGTTCTACCGTGCCTATGACCTACGGCAGGGGTACTTCCTTCTCTTCAGGTACGACGACGACGCCACCATGCTCATCGTGAAGGTGTTCAACGCGACTATGTTTCGCATGCGCTACGCTGACGACGATGTTGCCAGTACGTTCTTTACCGTCTACTTATTCCTCTACATTTGGTTTTGTCTCCTATCGATTGTTAACGGTCATTGTTGCATTTGGACAGCCAATGGGAGCAGTAGCAGCGACACTGGCTACAGCCAAAGCAGCAGCGATTCTGGCTGTAGCAAAAGCAGCAGCGATTCTGGCTGCAGCAAAGACAGCAAGGAGGACGGGAAGTTGAGAGCACCCACTGACGGGTCGCAGTGGAGAAAAATCGAGAGAAAGTACTGGGCCGAGTTTGCAGGTGACCCAAGGAGCGTATGGTTTGGTTTAAGCTCGGATGGCATTAATCCTTTCGGGGAGCAGAGCAGCAATCATAGCACCTGGCCCGTGACTCTATGTATGTAGAACCTTCCTCCTTGGATGTGCATGAAGCGGAAGTTCATTATAATGCTAGTTCTCACCCAAGGCCCTAAGCAACCAGGCAACGACATTGATGTGTACCTAAGGCCATTAGTTGAAGAACTTTTATAGCTGTGGAATGGAAACGGTGGACGTGTGTGGGATGAGCACAAATAGGAGGAATTTAACCTGCACGCGTTGCTGTTTGTAACCATCAACGATTGGCCCGCTCTCAGTAGCCTTTCAGGATAGACAAACAAGGGATACCACGCATGCACGCATAACCCACAAGTATAGGGGATCGCAATAGTTTTCGAGGGTAGAATATTCAACCCAAATTTATTGATTCGACACAAGGGGAGCCAAAGAATATTCTCAAGTATTAACAGTTAAGTTGTCAATTCAACCGCACCTGAAAGACTTAATATCTGCAACAAAGTATTTAGTAGAAAAGCAATATGGAAGTAACGGTAACAGTGGCAAAAGTAATAGTATTGGTTTTCTAGTGATTGTAACACTAGCAACGGAAAAGTAACTAAGCAAAGATCAATATGTGAAAGGCTCATAGGCATTGGATCAGTGATGGATAATTATGTCGGATGCGATTCCTCATGCAACAATTATAACATAGGGTGACACAGAATTAGGTCCAGTTCATCAATGTAATGCAGGCATGTATTCCGAATATAGTCATACGTGCTTATGGAAAAGAACTTGCATGCCATCTTTTGTCCTACCCTCCCGTGGCAGCGGGGTCCTATTGTAAACTAAGGGATATTAAGGCCTCCTTTTAATAGAGTACAGGAATAAAGCATTAACACTTAGTGAATACATGAACTCCTCAAACTATAGTCATCACCGGGAGTGGTCCCGATTATTGTCACTTCGGGGTTACCGGATCATAACACATAGTAGGTGACTATTGACTTGCAAAATAGGATCAAGAACTCACATATATTCATGGAAACATAATAGGTTCAGATCTGAAATCATGGCACTCGGGCCCTAGTGACAAGCATTAAGCATAGAAAAGTCATAGCAACATCAATCTCAGAACATAATGGATACTAGGGATCAAACCCTAACAAAACTAACTCAATTACATGATAAATCTCATCCAACCCATCACCGTCCAGCAAGCCTATGATGGAAATACTCACGCACGGCGGTGAGCATCATGAAATTGGTGACGGAGGAAGGTTGATGATGACGATTCGACGGATTCCCCTCTCCGGAGCCCCGAACAGACTCCAGATCAGCCCTCCTGAGAGAGATTAGGGCTTGGTGGCGGCTTCGTATCATAGAATGCGATGAATCCTTCTCTCTGATTTTTTTCTCCCCGAACGTGAATATATAGAGTTGGAGTTGAGGTCGGTGGAGCATCAGGGGGCCCACGAGACAGGGGGCGCGCCCCCACCCTCGTGGATAGGGTGTGGGCCCCCTGAAGTTGAATCTTTCGCCAGTATTTTTTATATATTCCAAAAATTTTCTCCATGGAGTTTCAGGTCATTCCGAGAACTTTTATTTCTGCCCAAAAATAATACCACGGCAATTCTGCTGAAAACAGCTTCAGGCCGGGTTAGTTCCATTCAAATCATGCAAGTTAGAGTCCAAAACAAGGTCAAAAGTGTTTGGAAAAGTAGATATGATGGATACGTATCAGGGAGTTCTTTGAAACGCAAAGAGCTAAGAAACATCCACCTCCGGAGGAGAAGATAGATCCGGTGTAAGCAGAGCGCACTATCGATGCCCTCAAGAAACCACCACTGTCTCCGCCGAAAACCAACTATGAGCGCATTATTGAAAGGTCATATATTGAAGCGGAGCGGTCGTGAAGTACTATCAGTGATCGAAGGTTAGCAGAACGACGAGCTGGGAAAAAATTTGCCCAGCTCGGCGAACAAGCGAACCAATCGTGCCCCCCACTCAAGGTGTCTAGCGATATCATCGCTAATCATCCGGTGATTTTTCCCGGTACCAATCTTGGAGATTACCTGCCCGACAATGCACATTATGATACAATGGAGGTGGAGGAACACAAATACCAGTACGGGAAGCCTCTCGTCAAAGATGGAAGTCCTCTGACAACGATGATGCGAAGATTCCATGATTGGTACATGAAAACCTGCAGAGAGTCTGGGGGGAAGGATACTTTGACGCTGACAGTTAAATAGGAGCACGAACTCGTTGGAATTGAACCGTTGTCTATTCCATTTGAGGAGTTCTTCCAGTGGTTCAATCAAAAGGCCCTCGATAAATTAACGGTCACTTGCTACTATCTGTAAGTACTACTTCTGTCATTAAGTCTCTATATATATATATATATATATATAGCTCAGCTCTTTCATTGCATGTATATATAATTATCCTCACTATATCATGCAGATTAAAGATCGTCGAATGCAGAAAAGCAGAAATCTATGATATTGGGTTCATTAACACAAATCTCATAGATGAATATATGGTTAAATTTCATGCCAAAGACACCAAGGCCAACTTGCTACGATCATTGCTTCAAAATCAAAACAAAGATAAAATACTCTTTCCTTACAACTTCAAGTGAGTGTTACTGTCTTGTGCATATTCGGTTTCCCTTATTACTCGAGGTTATAGTAATGTAATTGATGAGTTATGCATGTGTGCGCAGGTTCCACTATATTCTCCTAGAGATTAAGCTTGAGAAGGGACTAGTAACTGTCTTAGACTCGAGTCAAAAATCTCCTGAGGACTATGCGGACATGACTAAAATGCTCGAGAAGTAAGTTCAATTGATCATTATCGCACCATATACAAAACTTTGTTCATTTCCTAATATCAAGTAATTGTTTTCTTTGTCTCGCAGGGTTTGGAAAGTATTCACCGCACAAGCTCTGGGACTGACAGGGGGAACTGCGATGGACATATCCGAAAGTAAGTAGTACTAGCTAGCTAGTTCTACGCATCTCGATCCCATTGATTCTAGCTACTTTCATCAATACCATTTATAATGCTTCCTTATCAGTTTGATTGACCTCTATTTCTCGTAAAGTGCTTGTGGCAGGAACCCGGGAATGATTACTGTGGATACTACGTTTGCAAGTTTATCTACAACGCGACTTGCAAAAAAACCCAGGGCTACTCTAAAACACAATTTGATGTGCGTAAGCAATAATATTCACAATTTCATTTTATTACCATCATTTGTGTTGAATTTCCTTCATATATATGTATTGACCCCCTTCTTCAAATTAGATGTGGCAGATGCGGGATGAACTCCTACCACAAGATCGCATGAAAGCAATTTAAGAGGAATTGGCAGAATTCTTTCTTGACCACGTCATTAATAAAGCAGGAGAATACCATGTGAAACTTGAGTTCAAATGCTAGGGGATTGTAAGAGATCTTACATGTGAAACTAGTAGGATTTTCTACAAGTGCTTGCCACAGAACTAGTTAAGGGTTTCAACGGTGCAAAAGTTCTCAAAAATTCTGAAAAAAATACTGAACCAACACACGTATAATATAACATGATCCAACGGAGGGATTAAAAAAATACGACTGTATGTGTCCTGGACAAAAAAAAACAAATAGTTCAGTATATATTTATGTCGAAGTGAGCTGAAATGCTTATTATTTTTGCCGAGGACACATAGATGCATATTTTGACAATCCCTCCATTGGATCATCTTATTACATTATAGAGATGCTCCCATATTTATTCTATATTTTTTGATAACTTTTAAACCGTTAAAAGTTTAGCGACCCTTAACTAGTTCTGTGGCAAGCTATGGTAGACACAATTTTACCTATCCGACGCTACTGGCTACATATATATAGACGATCTCTCGGAGAAGTAGAGGTCGATCACTTCTCTCTGTATATGTTCATGACGATCTTCTGTACTTAATTGTTTCCTTCATTTGCTTACTAGCTAGCATGTCGAGTCCACTCTATATGTATAGTACATAGCGTCGACCAAGCACAGAGATAAGAGAGTACACTTCTCTCTATTAGTTATCTAACACAATATATGAAACCCCTAAATTAACCCTACAAAACCCCCCAAACCCCCCTTCAGAAAAAAAACAAAAACCCTAGCCCCTGAACTGCTGACGCGTGGAAGCTTATTGGTCCCGGTTGGTGCTACCAACCGGGACAAAAGTGAAGGAAATATGCCCTAGAGGCAATAATAAAGTTATTATTTATTTCCTTATATCATGATAAATATTTATTATTCATGCTAGAATTGTATTAATTGGAAACATAATACATGTGTGAATACATAGACAAACAGAGTGTCACTAGTATGCCTCTACTTGACTAGCTCATTATTCAAAGATGGTTATGTTTCCTAACCATAGACATGGGTCGTCATTTGATTAACGGGATCACATCATTAGGAGAATGATGTGATTGACATGACCCATTCCGTTAGCTTAGCACCCGATCGTTTAGTATGTTGCTATTGCTTTCTTCATGACTTATACTTGTTCCTATGACTATGAGTTTATGCAACTCCCGTTTACCGGAGGAACACTTTGTGTGCTACCAAACATCACAACGTAGCTGGGTGATTATAAAGGTGCTCTCAGGTGTCTCGAAGGTACATGTTGGGTTGGCATATTTGAGATTAGGATTTGTCACTCCAATTGTCGGAGAGGTATCTCGGGCCCTCTCGGTAATGCACATCACTTAAGCCTTGCAAGCATTGCAACTAATGAGTTAGTTGCGGGATGATGTATTACGGAGCGAGTAAAGAGACTTGCGATGCGAGATTGAACTAGGTATTGAGATACCGACGATCGAATCTCGGGCAAGTAACATACCGATGACAAAGGAACAACGTATGTTGATATGCGGTCTGACCGATAAATATCTTAATAGAATATGTGGGAGCCAATATGAGCATCCAGGTTCCGCTATTGGTTATTGACCGGAGACGTGTCTCGGTCATGTCTACATAGTTCTCGAACCCGTAGGGTCCGCACGCTTAACGTTATAATGACAGTTATATTATGAATTTATATGTTTCGATGTACGGAAGGTTGTTTGGAGTCCCGGATGTGATCACGGACATGACGAGGAGTCTCAAAATGGTCGAGACATGAAGATTGATATATTGGAAGGCTATTTTTGGACATCGGAAGTGTTCCGGGTGAAATCGGGATTTTTTCGGAGTACCGGGAGGTTACCGGAACCCCCGGCAACTTAATGGGCCTTAGTGGGCCTTGGTGGAAGAGAGGAGAGGAGGCCAGGGCAGGGCTGCGCGCCCCTCCCCCTAGTCTGAATAGGACAAGGAGAGGGGCGGCCCCTTCCTTTCTCCCCTCCACCTCTTCCCCCTCTCTCTCCTAGTCCAACATGGAAAAGGGGGGGGAGTCCTACTCCCGGTAGGAGTAGGACTCCTCCGGCGTGCCTCTCCCCTTGGCCGGCCGCACCCCCCCTTGCTCCTTTATATACGGGGGCAAGGGGGCACCCCAAAGACACAACAATTGATCTGTTTGATCTTTTAGCCGTGTGCGGTGCCCCCCTCCACCATAGTCCACCTCGATAATACTGTAGCGGTGCTTAGGCGAAGCCCTGCGTCGGTAGAACATCAACATCGTCACCTCGCCGTCATGCTGATGAAACTCTCCCTCAACACTCGGCTGGATCAGAGTTCGAGGGACGTCATCGGGCTGAACGTGTGCTAAACTCGGAGGTGCCGTACGTTCGGTACTTGATCGGTTGGATCATGAAGACGTACGACTACATCAACCGCGTTGTGCTAACGCTTCCGCTTTCTGTCTACGAGGGTACGTGGACAACACTCTCCCCTCTCGTTGCTATGCATCACCATGATCTTGCATGTGCGTAGGAATTTTTTTGAAATTACTACGTTTCCCAACAGTGGCATCCGAGCCAGGTTTTATGCGTAGATGTCATATGCACGAGTAGAACACAAGTGAGTTGTGGGTGATATAAGTCATACTGCTTACCAGCATGTCATACTTTGGTTCGGCGGTATTGTTGGACGAAGCGGCCCGGACCGACATTACGCGTACGCTTACGCGAGACCGGTTCTCCCGACGTGCTTTGCACAAAGGTGGCTAGCGGGTGTCAGTTTCTCCAACTTTAGTTGAACCGAGTGTGGCTACGCCCGGTCCTTGCGAAGGTTAAAACAACACCAACTTGACAAACTATCATTGTGGTTTTTGATGCGTAGGTAAGAACGGTTCTTGCTAAGCCCGTAGCAGCCACGTAAAACTTGCAACAACAAAGTAGATGACGTCTAACTTGTTTTTGCAGGGCATGTTGTGATGTGATATTGTCAAGACGTGATGCTATATTTTATTGTATGAGATGATCATGTTCTGTAACCGAGTTATCGGCAACTGGCAGGAGCCATATGGTTGTCGCTTTATTGTATGCAATGCAATCGCCCTGTAATGCTTTACTTTGTCACTAAGCGGGAGCGATAGTCGTAGAAACATAAGATTGGCGAGACAACAACGATGCTACGATGAAGATCAAGGTGTCGCGCGGTGACGATGGTGATCATGGAGGTGGTTCAGAGATGGAGATCACAAGCACAAGATGATGATGGCCATATCATATCACTTATATTGATTGCATGTGATGTTTATCTTTTATGCATCTTATCTTGCTTTGTTTGACGGTAGCATTATAAGATGATCCCTCACTAAATGTCAAGATAAAAAGTGTTCTCCCTGAGTATGCCCTATTGCCAAAGTTCGTCGTGCCCAGACACCACGTGATGATCGGGTGTGATAAGCTCTACGTCCATCTACAACGGGTGCAAGCCAGTTTTGCACACGCAGAATACTCAGGTTAAACTTGACGAGCCTAGCATATGCAGATATGGCCTCGGAACACCGAGACCGAAAGGTCGAGCTGTGACGCCCGGATAATCAAGCTACAGTAACCCTGCGCTAATGATGCCACGTCACCTAGGTTACTGTTGGTAAACTCGTGTTAGTTCAAAACGATTCAGATTCAAATTTAAAATATAGGCAAACAACAAAAGTTTTCAAATAATAAAACTAGAATGTTCTGGTTGTGCCAAATAATGCGTAGGTAATTATGGTGGAGAAACCACACTTGTATAAAATAAGTAAATACTCAAAAAGGAATAAAATAGTAGCAAAAACAATTAGTTAAATGATTTTAAAATATTAAACACTTACAAACTAATTTATTTTAGGTGCCAAGTTAATTGTGGTGGTGGCATATTTGTTAATACTAATTTTGGTACAACTAATGTATTTTATAAAACTAAGCTATTTGAAACATAAAATTAACTCAGAAAAGAAAAGAAAATAAGAAAAAGGGAAAGACTAGAACAAAAAAATAGAAAGAACAACCCCCCCCATCTGGGCCTCTGGGCCAATCAGGCCGACAAGGCCGGCCCACCCCGGCGCCCTACTAGGTCAACCCCGACCCCCCCCCCCCACCGAACCGAACCCTAGCCCGGTCACCCACTCTCTCCCGCACGACCCCCCCCCCCGCTCCTTTCCCCGACCCGTCTCGTCTCCCCACCCCGCCCCCGAGTGGATCTGGATCGGGAGCGGCCCCTCCCGCCTCCCATCACCGCCGTTCTCCGCCACTGACGCCGTCTCTCGGACCCCGCCGGACCGCCTCCTCGACCCCGCCCCGCCTCTCCATCGCCGACGCACGGCTCTCCGTCTCCTCCCGTGCGGGGCCTCCCCTCGACACGGACTGGATCGACGGCTCGACGTCGCGGCGCCCCGAGCCTTGACGCCGTGCCATCGCTGCTCACCACCACCTCGTCGGCGTCGCCTCGTCTTCGTCCTCCTCCCCATCGGGCGCCCCCACGCCTCGACGCCCCCTGCTCTCAACGCGGTGAGGACCCGGTCCTCCTTCCCCGCCTAGTGCCTTTACCGGCGGCCCTCGCCTCTGCCGCCCTGTCGCCGCCCGCCGCTTGCCGACCGAGCCGCGACGGTGCTCCCGCCTTTCCTCGCCCCCCTCGTGAACGCACCCGACACCCCTGCGCTCGGCTACGCCGCCCGCTGACGGCCTCACCCTGCCGTCCTTGCCGCACGCGCTGCGAGGCCGAGCCCCGGCGCTACTCCACTCGACGCTGGCGCCTCTGCAGCCCACCTCCGACAACCCCGCATCCGTGCTCCGGAGCGCCTCGTCGCGTTGCGTCTGCCGAGCCCACCCACCGATCCAGCCGTCGCCGGGGATGTCCGGCGGGCGAGCACCTTCGCTCTCTGTTTGCATCGCCGGCGTACCACCGCGTGTGGCTCACTGACAGGTGGGCCCGCCCGGTTAAACCAATCCCCTAACCATGTAATTATATAGAACCTAATAAAACTGTTTAGTTAGTCTTAGATAATGGCATGTGGACCCATTCCAATTAAAAGCCTGTTTAAAAATATCTAAGTCAATGACATGTGGCCCCCCCACCTAATCTGTTAAAATTAATTAAACTATTAATTTACATTGCCACTATGACAGCTGGGTCCCAACTGCTAGTTGACCGGTCAACATTGACCCAGTCAACTGCTGACTAGCCTGTTGACCTTGACCCTGACCCCACCTGTAATACACAGGGGCTGGCTACTGCTGTGTATAAATAGTCTTTTCAGTTTATTTTCGAATTAGTAATTCTAGAAAATCATTAATGCTTTAAAAAAATCATATAAAATAAACTGTAACTCGGATGAAAAAACTTTGTACATGAAAGTTGCTCAGAACGACGAGACGAACCCGGATACCCGGCCCGTTCATCCACCACACACCCCTAACATATCAAACTCACAACTTTCCCCCTCCGGCTCCTCTGCCCGAAAACGCGAAACACCGGGGATACTTTCCCGGTTGTTTTCCCCCTTCACCGGTATCACCTATCCCTGCGTTAGATCACCTCTAGCACCGCATTTGTCATGTTATTCTTTGATGGCTCTGTTATTTATTATGTTCCCCCTCCGTTACTTTTCCGGTAGACCCCGAGACCGCTGCCGGTACCCCTGTGATCGACTACGGAGTTGACGACCCCCCTCTCTTGCCAGAGCAACCAGGCAAGCCCCCCCCTTGATCACCAGATATCGCCTACTCTTCTCTATACTGCTTGCATTAAAGTAGTGTAGCATGTTACTGCTTTCAGTTATACCTATCCTGATGCATAGCCTGTCCTTGTTACTACTGTTGTTACCTTTACCTGCAATCCTATATGCTTAGTATAGGATGCTAGTACTTTCATCTGTGGCCCTACATTCTTGTCCGTCTGCCGTGCTATACTATCGGGCCGTGATCACTCGGGAGGTGATCACGGGTATATACTATATACTTATACATGATACATGTGGTGACTAAAGTCGGGTCGGCTTGTGGAGCACCCGCGAGTGGTTCACGGATTGGGGGCTGAAAGGACCTTTGTCCCGACGGCCCTCTGGATGGATCTTTGTGGCGGAGCGACAGGGCAGGTTGAGACCACCTAGGAGAGAGGTGGGCCTGGCCCTGTTCGGCGTTCGCGGATACTTAACACGCTTAACGAGATCTTGGTATTTGATCTGAGTTGGCTACGAGCTTATACGCACTAACCATCTACGCGGGAGTAGTTATGGGTATCCCGGCGTCGTGGTATCAGCCAAGCACTTCAGACGTCGGCGACGGGGCGCGCGCGGATTGGACTGGAACGCTGCTAGGCTAGGTCGCTTCGGCCGCCCTCATAACGTCAGGTGTGCTCAGGCGATGGGCCCCTGACCCTGCGCGCTTAGGTTTAGACCGGCGTCTGGCCTCTCTGTTGTGCCTAGGTGGGGCTGCGGCGTGTTGATCTTCCGCGGCGGGCATGACCCAGAAAGTGTGTCCGGCCAAATGGGATCAAGCGTCTTTGGGTAAGTTGGTGCACCCTGCAGGAAGTTAATCTATTCGGATAGCCGTGATCTTGGTAACAGGACGACTTGGAGTTGTACCTTGAGCTTATGACAACTAGAACCGGATACTTGATAAAACACACCCTTCCAAGTGCGGATACAACCGGTGGTCGCTCTCTCTCGTGGATATGAGGAGGGATCGCGGGTAGGATTATTGCTATGTGATGTTACTTGGAGGACTTCATACGCCCTCTTCTACTGTTGCAAGACGGTGACCGAAGCGTAGTCTTCGTTAAGACTAGCTATCCCCTCTTATTCGGCTTTCTGCAGATACAGTCCAGCGATATGGCCCTTTACACATATATCCATGCATATGTAGTGTAGCTCCTTGCTTTGAGTACTTTGGATGAGTACTCAGGTTGCCTTGTTCCCCCTTTTTCCCCTACCTCTACTCGATTGCTGCAACCAGACGATGGAGCCCAGGAGCCAGACGCCACCCTCGATGACGACTACTACACTGGAGGTGCCTACTACTACGTGCAAGCGGCGCGGCGACCGGGAGTAGCTAGGAGGATCCAGCAGGAGGCCTGCTCCTCTTCGATCTGTATCCCAGTTTGTTCTAGCCTTCTTAAGGCAAACTTGTTTAACTTATGTCTGTACTCAGATATTGTTGCTTCCGCTGACTCGTCTATGATCGAGAACTTGTATTCGAGCCCTCGAGGCCCCTGGCTTGTATTATGATGCTTGTATGACTATTTTTATTTGTAGAGTTGTGTTGTGATATCTTCCGTGAGTCCACGATCTTGATCGTACATATTTGCGTGCATGATTAGTGTACGATTAAATCGGGAAGCGTCAAGTTGGTATCGAGCCGATTGCTGAGGAATCCCCTTCCACACTCCTTGGCCGAAGTCGAGTCTAGACTTTACAAAACTTTTACTAACATGGCTGTGCGGCCCATGGGCCCACGTCGCCATTGGGTGGTATTAGGATCTTTCACTCCTCGATCCTTACTCTGGGATTCTGAACTCTCTTCTATTCGGGTTAAACGATTTTGCTAAAAACAAAACTAACTTTAGGTTCTCGCGAGTACTTTCTCCCGGAGAGCCCCTCACTATTGATGATAAATCGCTAATCAGAAGATTCCGAAGATACTCTCTGATGTTCTCTCGAGACTTTGTGCCCATCACTTTTGCTATCCCTGACCACCGATAAAACCGTATGGAAAACTACTTACACTTGCCATTCATACGATCATCCCCCATTGATCTTGTTATTACAAGATACCCCGAAGTTTTCTTTATTGTTCCAAGAATACCTTGTGCCTACTGTCTAGCAGTTCTTTGCCACATGAATACCCCTTCAAATAAATGCTCGCACTTGTCGAGTATCCGCTCATCCCCAGTTGTCATGTCTTTCTCAAAAGTCTTCTAAATACTATTCGATCTTCCAAAAATCCTCTGGAGCCTTGGCTCTTGAAATTCTTGCTTGCTTGCATTATGGTTAATCCCATAAGTCTCGTAGTCACGTTGACATTCCTTGTCATTATCATTTTGAGTATGTTGACTCAATATGTTTGCGAATACTCGCAATCATCATTGATCCTTATAAATTACCTTTCCGGCTGAGCTGCCATTCTTTTAACTGGAATTGGTTCTCGACCAATCCAATTGTCGTTGATTGTACCCTAAGGCTATTCGACTTATCCATCCCTAATCAGAGCATTGCTTCTGACCCCTTGATTTGGGAATCATAATCTCTTTGCATTTGATAATTGAGTTAGTCAGTTGTTTCTATAGTTTGATATCCTTGCATTCTTCTTCCTCTAGTTGAGTACTGATGCTCACGTCAGATCCCTTGTGGACCACCAGATCCTTTGTTGGATTTTATCTGACAACGCCCTTCATACTCAATAACCTTGTGAGCCTTTCCTCTGATACATAATGCCTTTGGTAAATTGTATCCTCTGCTTTCTCAACCATGCTCTGCCTTCGAGCTTGAGTTAATTATTTCTAAAGATTCTGGTATATGATTCCAAGAAGCCCCTATGGGTTGAACATATGCCTTCACTAAACCGTGTGAACCCGAAAGTTTTCACGAATCATACTCTCCTAGTGCTTCGCCAGATAAAATTTTCAACACTGCAACTTCATCGAACGTGAGAAGTGAATGAAAGGTTATGCATTGGAGAAGTGGGAGTCGACCTTTAACTTGTGTTCATGCCCACGGACACGATGTAGATCTTATCACTAAAGCTTCTCTTAAATTAATTATTCCTTTGGTATAAGTTCATCTTATATCAGGGATCTGGCCTTTTGCAATCGTGGTTCCGACCATGTTCTCTTTTAAATACCATTTCTCGTGCAAGTTTTAGCACTTGTCTTCTGTAGAGAAATACCCCAGTCCAACCTCTACTTTGGTCTGTCGTTGAGTGTTACCCCCTGGTATCTCGAGATTATCATGGAACTGCATAACTTCTTATGAGTTCTTCATCAAGTGCTACCTTCCCACTGATTCCAATTTTCACGGGCTCTGAGTTATTAAACACTCAAAGACACCGATAACTGAACCGAGTCCGCACTACGGTTCAACAACTCTTCAGTAAGCTTCTACAAGTACGAGTTTGTACCCGACCACGCCATTCCTAGCCTGTTTGGCTATATCATTGGCGTGATGATTTTAACTGTGCTACCCGGTCCTTCTTCTCGGATCACAATTTTCGACGATGAACTAACCTTACGTCGATCCTCATCATCATATCATTTCGCCTTGAACAACAAGCTTGGTTTCGAGTTTGTGTCGTACCCTTGGTTCCAATAACCTTTCACTTCATCATTACTTTGACTTGATGTCGTCGCCGATCGATTACATCTTCATGAACTCTCGCGACAAAGGTGTCGTGATCGTCAACATTCTGAGCTCATCCAGGATATCAATTGAATTCATGATGAGAAATACCATCCTTGCCCCCGATGATTTGGGTGATCTTTGACCACTTTATTGCCTTCTGTTCAACACAAGCTTGTTCATGTTTGGTGTTATACCTTGAGTTCCTTGCTATCCAGCAATTGTTCTTCTTTACCTTGGAGTAATACCATCCTTTATGTCAAGAATGTTCTGAGATTTGTTCCACCTCTTGAGAATTCTTGACATAGAAATACTTCTCACCATCACCATTCTTTCTTGGTCCCCGTGTTAATTCCAACAAGTGAACGGTGTTGTTTGGATTCTTTCCTTCTAGCAACCCTATTTTTTTTTGAAGTTAATGGTCGAAAGTTCATTCTTAGGCTATTGACTATTGAATCACCATTTTGACATTGGTCGTGCAACCCAATCCATATTTCGGGCGCACCTTTCAACCAATGTTTAATTGTGTATGTTTTCCTCGAGCATATTTCCTTATATCATTTGATCTGACCAATGTTATCTCCTTGTTCACTTAATTGTGGACATCCATCTTTTGGGAATCTCGGTGAATTGCCGTTGAGTTCACCAGACACCTCCTTGTCCTCTCCTTGGGTTAATGATGGACTCTTGATAACGGAAATCACTACATAGTTCATTTCCCCGAGAATCTTACAATGTCATCTCGTCAATTTGCGTTACACCTTTTCTTCTCAGGTATCCTAAGCCTGAGGTATCCTGACACCAATCATACCTGAATCTCCGTCAGATATGATGGTTGGAACATATTTACAAGAGTTATAACGCTAGACTTCATAAGACCCGGTAAGGTGATGTCATGCCCAGCACCCACGGCGGAGGCCCTATTCATTATAGTTCCTTTTTAGCAAGGGTAGCCATTCTTCCATTAGGAAATAGTAAGGCTTATTCTATAAGCTGTTCCTGATGGATGCTTGTGTATCCAAAGTCCGACCTTTGCTTGAAGACCATGTCAATGCTATCTCGAAGCATGTCTATGGTACTCCGATGTTTCAACAAGAACATTTGAAGCCCAATGCTAAACGTTTCTTGCTCAATTATCCAAACACCGCTGTATGGATAATGTCATGAAAATTCTCTCCCCTACCTAAAGAGTTCTCTACATTATATCCTGTCATGTACATCATGCTCTGCTTATCCTTGGGAAGGATATACCCCTGAAATATGTGTTTAAACACATTTTCCTTTCCATTGTTCTGTTTAATCTGAGAATATCATTTTCCTTTCCATTGGTTTGCTTAACCCTTCTTGTGATCTATATGTAAAACACCTTGGTGTACAAACCGTGTCAGTAAGACCCTGTTTCTGTTGTTGATGACATTCCGATAACCACTGATGGACGAGAACTTTGCCTACTGGTCCGCCTCGTTCAACGACCAGGAAAATGATTCTCTTCATCCCTCGCCCTTGGTACTGATGTTGTTGCCGACATAACTGACAGGATTCTCTTCATTCCTCTGACATGCCTTGCTTACATGATCGTGTATGATGTCATCGCCTTCCTACTTTAACCCACATGGTGGGCCCATAACCCACAGGTCCCAGGGTCGAAACCTGACTCTCCTGTACACCTTGTTGTCAAAGTTTTTCCTCGAGCTTGACTTCGTATGTAATTCATGGGCCACATGCCTAGTAATCTATTCTGGTATCAGACACAATACCTACCCTCGCCTTTCTGAACCCCTTTCTCACTCTGGTTCAGACTTCGAGCAACTATCTATCCGCTGGGAACCTCTTATTCTATCTTCGTACCTTACTCTCGATGTATTTATATGTTCAACTCGAGAGATAATCTTATGCTCATTCATGGGTTAACCCCAGATTGTTTCCCTCATAAGCATTCTGTCGTAGCCCAGCTGCCCCTTACCTATTCGAAAGTACGCTGGAGATCCTGAAGAAAGGATGACGACTTGATCATGGTGACTTGAAGCAGAGAAATGAAGACATCAACGAAAGGGGTCAACCTCTTCGAAAGGGCAGCCAAGGTCGAGAAGACTCGTTAGGTTTTTCGCTACCAGCACCTCCCCCCTACTCCACCGCTTAAATCTCGGGACGAGATTTCTTGTAGTGGAGGAGAATTGTGACGCCCGGATAATCAAGCTACAGTAACCCTGCGCTAATGATGCCACGTCACCTAGGTTACTGTTGGTAAACTCGTGTTAGTTCAAAACGATTCAGATTCAAATTTAAAATATAGGCAAACAACAAAAGTTTTCAAATAATAAAACTAAAATGTTCTGGTTGTGCCAAATAATGCGTAGGTAATTATGGTGGAGAAACCACACTTGTATAAAATATGTAAATACTCAAAAAGGAATAAAATAGTAGCAAAAACAATTAGTTAAATGATTTTAAAATATTAAACACTTACAAACTAATTTATTTTAGGTGCCAAGTTAATTGTGGTGGTGGCATATTTGTTAATACTAATTTTGGTACAACTAATGTATTTTATAAAACTAAGCTATTTGAAACATAAAATTAACTCGTAAAAGAAAAGAAAATAAGAAAAGGAAAGACTAGAACAAAAAATAGAAAGAACAACCCCCCATCGGGCCTCGGCCATTGGCCTCTGGGCCAATCAGCCGACAAGGCGGCCACCCGGCGCCCTACTAGGTCAACCCGACCCCCCACCGAACCGAACCCTAGCCCGGTCACCCACTCTCCCGCACGACCCCCTCCTTCCCCGACCCGTCTCGTCTCCCCACCCCGCCCCCGAGTGGATCTGGATCGGGAGCGGGCGCTCCCGCGCCTCCCATCACCGCCGTTCTCCGCCACTGACGCCGTCTCTCGGACCCCCCCTTGCCGGACCGCCTCCTCGACCCCGCCCCGCCTCTCCATCGCCGACGCACGGCTCTCCGTCTCCTCCCGTGCGGGGCCTCCCCTCGACGCGGACTGGATCGGCGGCTCGACGTCGCGGCGCCCCGAGCCTTGACGCCGTGCCATCGCTGCTCACCACCACCTCGTCGGCGTCGCCTCGTCTTCGTGCTCCTCCCCATCGGGCGCCCCCATGCCTCGACGCCCCCCTGCTCTCCAACGCCGGTGAGGACCCCGGTCCTCCTTCCCCTGCCTAGTGCCTTACCGCGGCGGCCCTCGCCTCTGCCGCCCCTGTGCATCGCCCGCCGCCCGCGTCGACTGAGCGCGCAACGGTGCTCCCGCCTTTCCTCGCCCCCCTCGTGAACGCACCCGACACCCCTGCGCTCGGCTACGCCGCCCGCTGACGGCCTCACCCTGCCGTCCTTGCCGCACGCGCTGCAAGGCCGAGCCCCGGCGCTACTCCACTCGACGCTGGTGCCTCTGCAGCCCACCTCCGACAACCCCGCATCCGTGCTCCGGAGCGCCTCGTCGCGTTGCGTCTGCCGAGCCCACCCACCGATCCAGCCGTCGCCGGGGATGTCCGGCGGGCGAGCACCTTCGCTCTCTGTTTGCATCGCCGGCGTACCACCGCGTGTGGCTCACTGACAGGTGGGCCCGCCCGGTTAAACCAATCCCCTAACCATGTAATTATATAGAACCTAATAAAACTGTTTAGTTAGTCTTAGATAATGGCATGTGGACCCATTCCAATTAAAAGCCTGTTTAAAAATATCTAAGTCAATGACATGTGGCCCCCACCTAATCTGTTAAAATTAATTAAACTATTAAATTACACTGTCACTATGACAGCTGGGTCCCAACTGCTAGTTGACCGGTCAACGTTGACCCAGTCAACTGCTGACTAGCCTGTTGACCTTGACCCTGACCCCACCTGTAATACACAGGGGCTGGCTACTGCTGTGTATAAATAGTCTTTCCAGTTTATTTTCGAATTAGTAATTCTAGAAAATCATTAAAGCTTTAAAAAAATCATATAAAATAAACTGTAACTCGGATGAAAAAACTTTGTACATGAAAGTTGCTCAAAACGACGAGACGAACCCGGATACCCGGCCCGTTCGTCCACCACACACCCCTAACATATCAAACTCGCAACTTTCCTCCTCCGGCTCCTCTGCCCGAAAATGCGAAACACCGGGGATACTTTCCCGGTTGTTTTCCCCCTTCACCGGTATCACCTATCCCTGCGTTAGATCACCTCTAGCACCGCATTTGTCATGTTATTCTTTGATGGCTCTGTTATTTATTATGTTCCCCCTCCGTTACTTTTCCGGAGACCCGAGACCTCTGCGGTACCCTGTGATCGACTACGGAGTTGACGACCCCCCTCTCTTGCCGAGCAACCAGGCAAGCCCCCTTGATCACCAGATATCGCCTACTCTTCTCTATACTGCTTGCATTAGAGTAGTGTAGCATGTTACTGCTTTCAGTTATACCTATCCTGATGCATAGCCTGTCCTTGTTACTACTATTGTTACCTTTACCTGCAATCCTATATGCTTAGTATAGGATGCTAGTACTTTCATCTGTGGCCCTACATTCTTGTCCGTCTGCCGTGCTATACTATCGGGCCGTGATCACTCGGGAGGTGATCACGGGTATATACTATATACTTATACATGATACATGTGGAGACTAAAGTCGGGTCGGCTTGTGGAGCACCCATGAGTGGTTCACGGATTGGGGCTGAAAGGACCTTTGTCCCGACGGCCCTCTGGATGGATCTTTGTGGCGGAGCGGCAGGCAGGTTGAGACCACCTAGAGAGAGGTGGGCCTGGCCTGTTCGGCGTTCGCGGATACTTAAAACGCTTAACGAGATCTTGGTATTTGATCTGAGTTGGCTCTGAGCTTATACGCACTAACCATCTACGCGGGAGTAGTTATGGGTATCCGGCGTCGTGGTATCAGCCAAGCACTTCAGACGTCGGACGCGCGGCGCGCGCCGGATTGGACTGGAACGCTGCTAGGCTAGGTCTGCTTCGGCCGCCCTACATAACGTCTTGTGTGTGCTCAGGCGATGGGCCCGCACCCTGCGGCGCTTAGGTTTAGACCGGCGTGCTGGCCTCTGTTGTGCCTAGGTGGGGCTGCGGCGTGTTGATCTTCCGCGGCGGGCATGACCCAGAAAGTGTGTCCGGCCAAATGGGATCAAGCGTCTTTGGGTAAGTTGGTGCACCCTGCAGGAAGTTAATCTATTCGGATAGCCGTGATCTTGATAACAGGACGACTTGGAGTTGTACCTTGAGCTTATGACAACTAGAACCGGATACTTGATAAAACACACCCTTCCAAGTGCCAGATACAACCGGTGGTCGCTCTCTCTCAGGGATATGAGGAGGGGATCACCGGGTAGGATTATTGCTATGTGATGTTACTTGGAGGACTTCATACTGCCCTCTTCTACCTGTTGCAAGACAGGTGACCAGAAGCGTAGTCTTCGTTAAGACTAGCTATCCCCCTCTTATTCTGGCTTTCTGCAGTACAATCCACTGATATGGCCCTTTACACATATATCCATGCATATGTAGTGTAGCTCCTTGCTTGCGAGTACTTTGGATGAGTACTCACAGTTGCCTTGTTCCCCCTTTTTCCCCTACCTCTACTCGATTGCTGCAACAGACGATGGAGCCAGAGCGACGCCACCCTCGATGACGACTACTACACTGGAGGTGCCTACTACTACGTGCAGCCCGCTGACGACGACCAGGAGTAGCTAGGAGGATCCCAGGCAGGAGGCCTGCTCCTCTTTCGATCTGTATCCCAATTTGTGCTAGCCTTCTTAAGGAAAACTTGTTTAACTTATGTCTGTACTCAGATATTGTTGCTTCCGCTGACTCGTCTATAATCGAGCACTTGTATTCGAGCCCTCGAGGCCCCTGGCTTGTATTATGATGCTTGTATGACTATTTTTATTTGTAGAGTTGTGTTGTGATATCTTCCCGTGAGTCCCTGATCTTGATCGTACACATTTGCGTGCATGATTAGTGTACGATTAAATCGGGGGCGTCACACGAGCGTGAATCATATAGTAGATATGATCAACATAGTGATGTTCACCATTGAAGGCTACTCCATTTCACGTGATGATCGGTTATGGTTTAGTTGATTTGGATCACGTGATCACTTAGAGGATTAGAGGGATGTCTTTCTAAGTGGGAGCTCTTAAGTAATATGATTAATTGAACTTAAATTTATCATGAACTTAGTACTTGATAGTATCTTGCTTGTCTATGTTTGATTGTAGATAGATGGCCTGTGCTGTTGTTCCGTTGAATTTTAATGCATTCCTTGAGAAAGCAAAGTTGAAAGATGATGGTAGCAATTACACGGACTGGGTCCGTAACTTGAGGATTATCCTCATTGCTGCACAGAAGAATTACGTCCTGGAAGCACCGCTAGGTGCCATGCCTACTGCAGGAGAAACACCATATGTTATGAACGTCTGGCAGAGCAAGGCTGATGACTACTCAATAGTTCAGTGTGCCATGCTTTACGGCTTAGAACCGGGACTTGAAGCATATGAGATGTTCCAGGAGTTGAAGTTAATATTTCAAGCAAATGCCCGGATAGAGAGATATGAAGTCTCCAATAAGTTCTATAGCTGCAAGATGGAGGAGAATGATTCTGTCAGTGAGCATATACTCAAGATGTATGGGTATAATAATCACTTGATTCAACTGGGAGTTAATCTTCCGGATGATAGCGTCATTGACAGAATTCTCCAATCACTGCCAGCAAGCTACAAGAGCTTCATGATGAACTATAACATGCAAGGGATGGATAAGACGATTCCCGAGCTCTTCGCAATGCTAAAGGCTGCGGAGGTAGAAATCAAGAAGGAGCATCAAGTGTTGATGGTCAACAAGACCACTAGTTTCAAGAAAAAGGGCAAAGGGAAGAAGAAGGGGAACTTCAAGAAGAACAGCAAGCAAGTTGCTGCTCAGGAGAAGAAACCCAAGTCTGGACCTAAGCCTGAAACTGAGTGCTTCTACTACAAGCAGACTGGTCACTGGAAGCGGAACTGCCCCAAGTATTTGGCGGATAAGAAGGATGGCAAGGTGAACAAAGGTATATGTGATATACATGTTATTGATGTGTACCTTACTAGAGCTCGCAGTTAGCACCTGGTATTTGATACTGGTTCTGTTGCTAATATTTGCAACTCGAAACAGGGACTACGGATTGCTTAACACCGGCCAAGGACGAGGTGACGATGCTTGGCGTGGGAAATGGTTCCAAAGTCGATGTGATCGCGGTCAGCACGCTACCTCTACATCTACCTTCGGGATTAGTTTTAGACCTAAATAATTGTTATTTGGTGCCAGCGTTGAGCATGAACATTATATCTGGATCTTGTTTGATGCGAGACTGAAAGCACAAGTGCTCCCTAGGTGGTTTTGGTAATTAATGACAACATATCTCTTGTTGGACTAACACTTTTATCTAGTATGTTTCAGATAAGTTCAACAATGGAGTGGCATGGACTAAAGGATGTGGGAACTCCTTCAAGATGCTAAGGACAAAGGATTGGCTCAAGCTTCAAGCTCAAGACTCTTCATTTTACATTTTAGTGATCCAAGATCACATTGAGTCTATAGGAAAAGCCAATACTATCAAGGAGGGATGAGGTGTTGCTTAATGAGCCTCTTGCTTCATGTGCTTAGTGATATGCTCCAAAACCCTCAACTACTTTCCCACTTCCACACATATGTCCTAAACCTAAATTCAAACTCGGCCCCACTGATTGTTTCTATCCGCGCCACCGAGTTTGGATGTCTTAGCCACGCCACAAACCCTAGGCAAATCGGTCTCACCGATAGGGATCTCGGTCTCACCGAGATGGGATTATAATCTCTGTGTATTTCCATTATCAAAATCGGTCTCACCGAGTTTGAGCAATCGGTACTACCGAGATTACAATGCAAACTCTCTGGTTAACTTATTATCAAAATCGGTCCCACCGAGTTTGATAATCGGTCAAACCGAGTTTGCCTGACCAACTCTCTGGAAAGCTTGTTACCAAAATCGGTCCCACCGAGTTTGTGTAATCGGTCTTACCGAGATTACGTTATGCCCTAACCCTAACCGAATCAGTCCCACCGAGTTGCATTCCGGTCCCACCGAAAACCCTAACGGTCACATTATCTGCTAAATCGGTCTGACCGAGTTTAACGATTTGGTCCCACCGAGTTTCGTAGATTGTGTGTAACGGTTAGATTTTGTGTGGAGGCTATATATACCCCTCCACCTCCTCTTCATTCGTGGAGAGAGCCATCAGACTAAATCTACACTTCCAGCATCCTATTTCTAAGAGAGAACTACCTATTCATGTGTTGAGGCCAAGATATTCCATTCCTACCATATGAATCTTGATCTCTAGCCTTCCCCAAGTTGCTTTCCACTCAAATCTTCTTTCCACCAGATCCAAAACCTATGAGAGAGAGTTGAGTGTTGGGGAGACTACCATTTGAAGCACAAGAGCAAGGAGTTCATCATCAACGCACCATTTGTTACTTCTTGGAGAGTGGTGTCTCCTAGATTGGCTAGGTGTCACTTGGGAGCCTCCGACAAGATTGTGGAGTTGAACCAAGGAGTTTGTAAGGGCAAGGAGATCGCCTACTTCGTGAAGATCTATCGCTAGTGAGGCAAGTCCTTCGTGGGCGACGGCCATGGTGGATAGACAAGGTTGCTTCTTCGTGGACCCTTCGTGGGTGGAGCCCTCCGTGGACTCGCGCAACCGTTACCCTTCGTGGGTTGAAGTCTCCATCAACGTGAATGTACAATAGCACCACCTATCGAAACCACGCCAAAAACATCCGTGTCTCCAAATTGCGTTTGAATCCTCCAATCCCTTCCCTTTACATTCTTGCAAGTTGCATGCTTTATTTTCCGCTGCTCATATACTCTTTGCATGCTTGCTTGCTATATGTTGTGAATGTTAAACTTGTGCCTAAACTCCACTCAAACTTTAAAGAAACTTAAAGACTGCAACTTTGGTACATAGTGTCTAATCACCCCCCTCTAGACACCTCTTCTCAAGGTCCTACAAGTGGTATCAGAGCATTGGTCTCCATTGCCTTGGTTTAATCACCATTGGAGGAAGATGGATGAGTCTACTTTGGGGAGTCTTAGACATACAGTGCCTATTCTTGATGGAGAGTATTTTCGTGAGTGGAAAAATGAGATGCTTGTTATTTTCAATCAATATCATTTTAACAAGTACATTGCTAGCCCTTGTGCACCTTATGTTGATCCTATGCATCCTACCCTTGATGAAGCTATTGACATGACTAGGAATCTTAGAACTGCCGAACTTATCATTAGAGGATTTCCTAGAAACTTGATTAGAATCTTGCCTACTTTTGAGTGTGCCTACACTATATGGAAATTTCTTGAGGAACGATTTCCAGATTATTCCTTGAAAAATCTAGATGAGATTCTCTATAAATCTATTGCCTTGAGTAAGATGAATACTAGTGATCCTACATTTGGTGATCGTCTATTTGAACTCACCGACCTTATGCGTGCCAAAGGAAATGTTGGTATTATTAGTGACATTATTTCCGAAGCTATAAGAATTCATAGACAAGATTATTGTCAAACTCATTCTAATGAATCACCCTCTCTAGGATTTGATCCACCACATGACGATGTTGAACATGGATACTATGATGAGGATGATGATAGTGACTTCGATCTTGATGATGCAATGAGACATTTTGGTCTTATGGCAAATCTTCGGGGATATATGTCAGGAGGAAAGGAATGGGTTCTTGACAGTGGATGTACCGATCACATGACCGGAGATAAAGACATGTTTCGTGAGCTTGCTGATAATGATAGTCCTCGAAAGTATGTCACTTTCGGTGAAAACTCAAAGGGTAAGGTGGTTGGCCTCGGTAAGGTGGCCATATCACATGATAGCTCCATACAAAATGTTATGCTCGTTGAATCTCTTGGTTACAACTTACTTTCAGTATCTAGACTTGCTGATTTTGGTTTCAATGTTCTATTTACTGAAGTAGATTGCCAAGTGTTTCGTCGAGATAATCATAAAATGGTATTTACTGGTGTGCGTAGAGGTGATCTATACATTGTTGATTTCACTAAAAAGGCTCAACCTAAAACTTGCTTCATTGCTAAATCCTCAAAAGGCTGGTTATGGCATAGACGATTAGGTCATGTTGGTATGCGAAACCTTGACAAGCTTATTAAGGGGAATCATATCCTTGGAGTTAATGATGTCATATTTGATAAGGATAGACTTTGCAGTGTTTGTCAAGCAGGTAAACAGGTTGGAGGAAGGCATCCCGTGAAGAACATCATGACCACGAAGAGGCCACTCGAGCTACTTCACATGGATCTCTTTGGTCCCAACTCTTACAAGAGTCTCGGTGGAAATTCTTTTGGTTTAGTTATAGTTGATGATTTTTCTAGATTTACGTGGGTGTTCTTTCTCGATGATAAATCGCAGGTCCAAAAGATCTTCAAAAACTTTGCTAGGAAGGCCCAAAACCAATTTGAAGTGAAGATCAAGAAGGTTCGCAGCGACAACGGAACGGAGTTCAAGAACGCAAATGTGGACACCTTTCTTGACGAAGAAGGGATTTCACACGAGTTCTCGGCTACGTACACACCTCAAAAAAATGGAGTTGTTGAGAGGAAGAACCGGACGCTCATCGAAATGGCGAGAACGATGCTTGATGAGTACAAGACGCCGAAGCACTTTTGGGCAGAAGCGGTTGAGACAGCTTGTCATGCAACAAATCGCTTGTATCTTCACAAGCTACTCGGCAAGACGGCATACAAGCTACTCACCGATAACAAACCCCAAGTTGGATACTTTCGAGTATTTGGCTCAAAGTGCTACATTCTTGATAAGCATCGTTGTTCTAAATTTGCTCCTAAGTCTCATGAAGGTTTCCTACTAGGTTATGGCTCAAACTCTCACACTTACCGTGTCTACAACAATTTCACCCGAAAGGTTGAAGAGATGGTAGATGTGAAGTTTGATGAATCTAACGGCTCGCAAGTAGAGCAATTGCCAATTGATGTAGGAGACAAAGATCCTTCGGAAGCAATCCAAGACTTGCCTATTGGCAAGGTCCGTCCAACGGAGGTGAAGGAGAGTACCTCGTCCGTCCAAGTGGAAGCTTCTACTTCACGACAAGGTGAACCAAGAGTTGATACGGAAGCATCCACAAGTGGGACACACCAAGATGAAGAAAACGAGGAAGTGCATCAAGATGAATGTCAACAACCTCCTTCTCCACCACGACAAGAGAACGAAAACGCCAACAATGAAGAAGGCCAAGAAGAAGAACAAGATGAAGAAGATGTTCAACGAAGACCCAAGCAAGAGCTTTCATGAGTTCGAGCAAGAATTGCTAAAGACCATCCCGTCGAGCAAATCTACAATGATATTCAAACCGGGAGAATCACTCGCTCTAAAACTCGTTTAGCTAACTTTCGTGGAAACTATTCTTTCATCTATAGCATTGAACCTATGAAGGTCGAAGAAGCATTGGAAGATCCGGATTGGATAAATGCTATGCATGAAGAGCTACACAACTTTGAGAGGAACCAAGTTTGGACATTGGTTGAGAAGCCCGACAACAACCACAACATCATCGGTACCAAATGGGTGTTTCGCAACAAGCAAGATGAAGATGAACAAGTAGTTCGCAGCAAAGCACGTCTTGTCGCCCAAGGCTACACACAAGTCGAAGGTATGGACTATGGTGAGACTTATGCCCCCGTTGCTAGACTTGAGTCCATTCGCATCTTACTTGCCTATGCTAATCACCATGATATCACCTTGTACCAAATGGACATTAAAAGTGCTTTTCTAAATGGTGAAATAGAGGAGGAAGTTTATGTTAAACAACCTCCCGGCTTTGTCAATCCTAAGAAACCCAATCATGTTTACAAACTTCACAAAGCTCTTTATGGACTTAAACAAGCTCCTAGAGCATGGTATAAATGCTTGACTAAGTTCCTTATTGAAAAAGGCTTTGAAATTGGGAAAATTGATTCTACTCTTTTTACTAAAAGGGTTAATGGTGAACTCTTTGTGTGCCAAATTTATGTTGATGATATTATATTTGGTTCAACTAACCCTCATTTTAGTGAAAAGTTTGGGAAGCTAATGTCGGAGAAGTTTGAGATGTCTATGATGAGTGAACTCAAATTCTTTCTTGGTTTGCAAATCAAGCAAACTAAGGAAGGTACTTTTGTCTCGCAAACAAAGTACACCAAGGACTTATTCAAGAAGTTCAATATGCAAGAATGCAAAGGTATGAATACACCCATGCCTACTAGTGGACATCTTCACTTATCCAAAGATGGTGAACCGGTTGATCAAAATGTTTATCGCTCTATGATTGGTTCATTGTTATATCTATGTGCTTCGCGTCCCGATATTATGCTAAGTGTGTGCATTTGTGCACGATATCAAGCTGCCCCTAAAGAATGTCATCTTAAGGCCGTGAAAAGGATAGTGTTACTTAATCCATACACCAAATTTTGGCATTTGGTATCCTAAGAGGGCCTCTTTCGATCTTGTTGGCTATTCCGACTCGGATTATGCCGGAGACAAGGTTGATAGAAAGTTCACTTCGGGTACTTGTCAATTTCTTGGTAGATCTCTTGTGTCTTGGTCCTCCAAGAAACAAAACTCGTATCCTTATCCACCTTGAAGCTGAATATATTGCCGCTGGTTCATGTTGTGCTCAATTACTTTGGATGACCCAAACTCTTAAAGATTATGGGATATATGTGAGACATGTTCCATTGCTTTGTGATAATGAAAGTGCTATCAAAATTGGTCATAATCATGTGCAACATTCTCAAACTAAGCATATTGAAGTTCGTCATCATTTCATTCGAGATCATGTTGCTAAGGGTGACATTGATCTTAAGCATGTTCGCACCGAAAAGCAATTAGCGGATATATTCACTAAACCTCTTGATGAGAAAAATGTTTTGCAGGTTAAGAGGAGAATTGAACATCATTGATGCTTCAAACTTGGAGTAGAAACTCCATTGGATACATGCAAGACATGAGCTTATGACTAATCCTTGATATTCCTCTTAGGATAAAAACTTATGTCTTGGATATATTTGTATCTTGCATGTTATCTAACCCATGTAGGTACCACGTTGAATCAAATTCCATGAGGTTGAAACCTACTCATATCTTGAGCAATCTCTACATCACCAAGTCTCTACACAAGGTTGTTGAAGACAAGGAAGCACGAAACTAATCAAACATATCCTTTGACAAATTCTATGTTGAGTTTCATGATTGACGTTTTTGGATAAACAAGTGCTCTTCCTTGCAAGAACTAACCCATGTAGGTAGATGGACTCAAATTCCAAGTGGTGCTCCAAATTCTTGATGAGCTACATCAACCTTGAGCAACCCACGCAAGTTCAACTACATGGACAACACCACCAACCAAGGTATGTTATTCCATCTTAGAGAAGCTTTACTCCGAGTCATGAGTTAAAGAAACTCGACAAGATGTGAATACATCAAGATGCTTAAAAGAAAAATGGCAACCCCATTTTGAGCTTAAACGATGAGTATGGCCTATGATCAAGTGATCTCACTTGACTCCTAAGTCAATATACTCTAACATAGGTTACTTTGTCGCCGACCATCTCTAGATGAAGTTCTCCTGTGTTCTTTTCTGAGTTTTTGCATTTGTCTCATGCATTTGTGTTTCCCCTTTCAAAAAAAAACTTCATCTAGATTTCTTTCTGTTTTCTCTGCATTTTCTGCATCTAATTCCTTGCATATCTTTCAGTTAATTCCTTACAAATATTTGTGAGATCTTACTAGTCTAGTGAGCTGAGGTGACAAGTGTTCTTTCTGCGATGAACTCGGTTACACCAATTTGTTATTTTCGGTCCAACCGAATCTTTTCGGTACGACCGAAGCATACCACTCGGTGCCACCGATTTCATAACAAGAAAAACTCTTTGCCACATATTCTGTGTTTCTTCTGATCCAGCTCCACTCAATGAATCTTGTCCTCTACAAGCATCACATTTTTATCATTGCTTTATGTTGTGACTCAAGGATCAAACCCATTCACGACAAATTCCAGAGGGGAGAGAGAGATTACATCTTTATCAAGCCCTTCTTGGAAACTGATGTCAAAGGGGGAGAGAGAGATCACATCAAAGCTTATCATTTGGATAGAGAGAGAGAGAGAGATCTCCAGGGGGAGAGGATACTTAAGTAGAAAGTATTTCTCAAGGATCCCAAATGCTTGGTGTTCAAGAGGAGAGATGTCCACATGTCTTTTTGAGGGGAGAGACATGTTCATATGATCTGTTGTGCTCAACTTTGCATTAGCATACATTAGCTTTGAACTTTAGCTCTGATCATCATTCATATCTTTCAGCTCTGTTTTCCTTCAGCTCTGATTTTCTGTTCCCTATCTTCTCCCAGTATCCCATGTTAGATTCAGGGGGAGCAAGACATCTAAGGGAAAGAGATCATTTAAATTCATTGCATATCTTTACTCTTGGGGACATGTCTAATCCAATGTGGTACTTAGTACTCACTCTCTACATGTCATCGCAGTCTTGGTATTCTTTTGGTTTCTTCTGTTTGCTCTGGCTAGTTGATGTATCTGTGTTATCTAACCTTGTTTACGCAGGTTCATTCCATCCTAAGCCAACTCAAGACTACAAGGTAAGTATATGCCTCACAATCATGTGTATGAGGAATTCTTGTTGATGTACATACTGTCTGCAAGAAGGACTCATGGGCATGAAGGTATTCCCTTTAATACGTTTTGCTCTGATGCATATAGCCAAGATACATGTAACACATTGCCTGCTCTATCATGGTTATGCTATCACATGCTTCTATATTTCATATTCACATGATTGCATACATGTAGGGGGAGCCTATGCATGTTACATGTCTTTCCAAAGCTTGACTTGCCATTCTTTATATCTCTATCTAAAGCTTTGATGTATGTTGCCATCAATTACCAAAAATGGGGAGATTGAAAGCACAAGTGCTCCCTAGGTGGTTTTGGTAATTAATGACAACATATCTCTTGTTGGACTAACACTTTTATCTAGTATGTTTCAGATAAGTTCAACAATGGAGTGGCATGGACTAAAGGATGTGGGAACTCCTTCAAGATGCTAAGGACAAAGGATTGGCTCAAGCTTCAAGCTCAATACTCTTCATTTTACATTTTAGTGATCCAAGATCACATTGAGTCTATAGGAAAACCCAATACTATCAAGGAGGGATGAGGTGTTGCTTAATGAGCCTCTTGCTTCATGTGCTTAGTGATATGCTCCAAAACCCTCAACTACTTTCCCACTTCCACACATATGTCCTAAACCTAAAGTCAAACTCGGCCCCACTGATTCTTTCTAACCGGCGCCACCGAGTTTGGATGTCTTAGCCACTGCCACAAACCCTAGGCAAATCGGTCTCATCGATAGGGATCTCGGTCTCACCGAGATGGGATTGTAATCTCTCTGTGTATGTCCATTATAAAAATCGGTCTCACCGAGTTTGAGAAATCGGTACTACCGAGATTACAATGCAAACTCTATGGTTAACTTATTATCAAAATCGGTCCCACCGAGTTTGATAATAGGTCAAACCGAGTTTGCCTGACCAACTCTCCGGAAAGCTTGTTACCAAAATTGGTCCCACCGAGTTTGTGTAGTCGGTCTTACCGAGATTACGTTATGCCCTAACCCTAACCAAATCGGTCCCACCAAGTTGCATTCCGGTCCCACCGAAAACCCTAACGGTCACATTATCTGCTAAATCGGTCTGACCGAGTTTAACGATTCGGTCCCACCGAGTTTGGTAGATTGTGTGTAACGGTTAGATTTTGTGTGGAGGCTATATATACCCCTCCACCTCCTCTTCATTCGTGGAGAGAGCCATCAGACTAAATCTACACTTCCAGCATCCTATTTCTAAGAGAGAACTACCTATTCATGTGTTGAGGCCAAGATATTCCATTCCTACCATATGAATCTTGATCTCTAGCCTTCCCCAAGTTGCTTTCCACTCAAATCTTCTTTCCACCAGATCCAAAACCTATGAGAGAGAGTTGAGTGTTGGGGAGACTACCATTTGAAGCACAAGAGCAAGGAGTTCATCATCAACGCACCATTTGTTACTTCTTGGAGAGTGGTGTCTCCTAGATTGGCTAGGTGTCACTTGGGAGCCTCCGACAAGATTGTGGAGTTGAACCAAGGAGTTTGTAAGGGCAAGGAGATCGCCTACTTCGTGAAGATCTATCGCTAGTGAGGCAAGTCCTTCGTGGGCGACGGCCATGGTGGATAGACAAGGTTGCTTCTTCGTGGACCCTTCGTGGGTGGAGCCCTCCGTGGACTCGCGCAACCGTTACCCTTCGTGGGTTGAAGTCTCCATCAACGTGAATGTACAATAGCACCACCTATCGAAACCACGCCAAAAACATCCGTGTCTCCAAATTGCGTTTGAATCCTCCAATCCCTTCCCTTTACATTCTTGCAAGTTGCATGCTTTATTTTCCGCTGCTCATATACTCTTTGCATGCTTGCTTGCTATATGTTGTGAATGTTAAACTTGTGCCTAAACTCCACTCAAACTTTAAAGAAACTTAAAGACTGCAACTTTGGTACTTAGTGTCTAATCACCCCCCCTCTAGACACCTCTTCTCAAGGTCCTACAGAGACGGTTATTCATTTAAATAAGAGAATAATGGTTGTTCTATTTATATGAGTAATATCTTTTATGGTCATGCACCCTTGAAGAGTGGTCTATTTTTGATGAATCTCGATAGTAGTGATACACATATTCATAATGTTGAAGCCAAAAGATGCAGAGTTGATAATGATAGTGCAACTTATTTATGGCACTGCCGTTTAGGTCATATCGGTGTAAAGCGCATGAAGAAACTCCATACTGATGGACTTTTGGAACCACTTGATTATGAATCACTTGGTACTTGCGAACTGTGCCTCATGGGCAAGATGACTAAAACACCGTTCTCCGGTACTATGGAGAGAGCAACAGATTTGTTGGAAATCATACACACAGATGTATGTGGTCCGATGAATGCTGAGGCTCATGGAGGATATCGTTATTTTCTCACCTTCACAGATGATTTAAGCATAAGTCTGAAACATTTGAAAAGTTCAAAGAATTTCAGAGTGAAGATGAAAATCTTCGTAACAAGAAAATAAAGTTTCTACGATCTGATCGTGGAGGAGAATATTTGAGTTACGAGTTTGGTCTACATTTTAAACAATGCGGAATAATTTCGCAACTCACGCCACCCCGAACACCACAGTGTAATGGTGTCTCCGAACGTCATAATCGTACTTTACTAGATATGGTGCGATCTATGATGTCTCTTACTGATTTATCGCTATCATTTTGGGGTTATGCTTTAGAGACGGCCGCATTCACATTAAATAGGGCACCATCGAAATCCGTTGAGACGACGCCTTATGAACTGTGGTTTGGCAAGAAACCAAAGTTGTCGTCTCTTAAAGTTTGGGGCTGCGATGCTTATGTGAAAAAGCTTCAACTTGATAAGCTCGAACCCAAATCGGAGAAATGTGTCTTCATAGGATACCCAAAGGAGACTGTTGGGTACACCTTCTATCACAGATCCGAAGGCAAGACATTTGTTGCTAAAAATGGATCCTTTCTAGAGAAGGAGTTTCTCACGAAAGAAGTGATTGGTAGGAAAGTAGAACTTGATGAGGTAACTATACCTGCTCCCTTATTGGAAAGTAGTTCACCACAGAAACCGGTTTCTCTGACACCTACACCAATTAGTGAGGAAGTTAATGATGATGATCATGAAATTTCAGATCAAGTTGTTACTGAACCTCGTAGATCAACCAGAGTAAGATCCGCACCAGAGTGGTACGGTAATCCTGTTCTGGAAGTCAAGCTACTAGATCATGATGAACCTATGAACTATGAAGAAGCGATGGTCAGCCCAGATTCCGCAAAATGGCTTGAAGCCATGAAATCTGAGATGGGATCCATGTATGAGAACAAAGTGTGGACTTTGGTTGACTTGCCCGATGATCGGCAAGCAATTGAGAATAAATGGATCTTCAAGAAGAAGACTGCCGCTGACGGTAATATTACTGTCTACAAAGCTCGACTTGTTGCGAAAGGTTTTCGTCAAGTTCAAGGGGTTGACTACGATGAGACCTTCTCACCCGTAGTGATGCTTAAGTCTGTCCGAATCATCTTAGAGATTGCCGCATTTTATGATTATGAAATTTGGCAGATGGATGTAAAAACTGCATTCCTGAATGGATTTCTGAAAGAAGAGTTGTATATGATGCAACCGGAAGGTTTTGTCGATCCAAAGGGAGCTAACAAAGTGTGCAAGCTCCAGCGATCCATTTATGGACTGGTGCAAGCCTCTCGAAGTTGGAATAAACACTTTGATAGTGTGATCAAAGCATTTGGTTTTGTACAGACATTTGGAGAAGCCTGTATTTACAAGAAAGTGAGTGGGAGCTCTGTAGCATTTCTGATATTATATGTGGATGACATATTACTGATTGGAAATGATATAGAATTTCTGGATAGCATAAAGGGATACTTGAATAAGAGTTTTTCGATGAAAGACCTCGGTGAAGCTGCTTACATATTGGGCATTAAGATCTACTAGCAAACATGCCCGTGCGTTGCAACGGGAAAAAGATTCGCATGCTTCCAGCATAATAAGCACGACTGAAGACCCCTTCACATGTCCAATTATCTATTTCAACATAGCGCTTTAACTGCGTTGTTGCTTATGCTCCTTCCTGCTTTCACCGACCATGGTTGTCATGTCCACATGATCACATTGCGTCCGAACATGATGAATCCTAATGTGACGATCTCAACCACACACGTATGTCATTGAACATGTCGTTGCTAGTTCATGTTTAATACTAATCGAGCTGGATATGACGTCGGCGCTTCTGAGCTCGACCTACATCATTCCTCATACACCTATTCACTTATAAATTGTATACTTATTATTTTAAATGCATCAACATTCTTTTAAAATACACAAATGATTTGTAAATCACATGGACTTTAAAAAGCATGATTTTTATTAAATTATGACCGTATCTTTAAGCACATGAAAACTTTTTATAATTACATGAATTTTTTAGAAAAGGGTGAACTTTTTTTAATTGTTTGGACATTATTTTAATACGTGAACACTTTTCTTAAAGCTGCACAAACAACTTGAAATGCTGGAACAATTTTTCAAAAGGCACAAAGAAAACATGTGAACACTTTTCATTAGTTTGTGTATTTGATTTGAAGTGATCAGGTTACACGTACACGCTGGGCCAAATTTTTTTTTCTGGACACAGTGATTTGGTTAGATTTCTCCTTCCTTCCTTTCTCCATTCCATTATCCCACCTGATTATAACAATCCTTCCTTTAATCCCGCATCGGAGTTTAATTCCTTCTTTTATTTTTTTCTTGTTTAGAGGTAGAACGGAGATTATTATTTTTAATTCTTTTCATTGTTTTAAAAGTGCACATCCTGAGCACTATCCGCCCACGATCAGTGCTTCCTTTTAATTATTAGTCCCACACAATCCTTCCTTAATTATCACACCTATTTACAGCAATTCCTTCTATAAATTAGAAGCCCACTATCTTTCCTTCAATTTTATCCAACCTGCTTATAACAATCCTTCCTTTTATATCCCACAATTCTTTCTTTAATTTGCCCATCGATTTAATTAGCTCGCACATATGTTCTCCGCCTGTTTGTTAATTCGCGAACCTGGTATATTAACCAGTGCGAGTTGGTTTAGAAACGCGAGGTGGGACAATTGAACATCAAATATCGGCTGTTTAGTTGGTCATGGGAGGTAAGACCCTTACGCAAGGTCATCAGTTCGACTCCCAGCGGCCCCATATATTTTACGGTGTCGTTTCATGGCGCCTTTCTTTTCACTTTTTAGAAAGCCCACTCGTGGGCCTGTGTGGCCTAGTACAGGCTGCGGGAACGAGAAAAATTGGTCGCGAGGCCGGATGCGCTGAGGCCCAAGTGCGGAAGATGTGTTCTTTAATACCCGACAAAACAACACAAAAATTTAGTACCACCTCAGATAGTAAAAATTATAATACAGGTGAACGGATGAAAAAATTGGAGAAACACACCTTGCTTTATTAGTAGGTATAGATATAGATAGATATAGATCAATACGCTTAATTGGACTTTCACAAAGCACATACCTTGACAAAGTTTTGAAGAAGTTCAAAATGGATCAAGCAAAGAAAGGGTTCTTGGCTGTGTTACAAGGTGTGAAATTGAGTAAGACTCAATGCTCCACCACTGCAGAAGATAGAGAGAAAATGAAAGATGTTCCCTATGCTTCAGCCATAGGCTCTATCATGTATGCAATGCTGTGTACCAGACCTGATGTGTGCCTTGCTATAAGTCTGGCAGGGAGGTACGAAAGTAATCCAGGAGTGGATCACTGGACAGTGGTCAAGAACATCCTGAAATACCTGAAAAGGACTAAAGGATATGTTTCTCATTTATGGAGGTGACAAAGAGCTCATCGTAAATGGTTACGTTGATGCAAGCTTCGACACTGATACAGACGATTCTAAATCGCAAACCGGATACGTGTTTACATTGAACGGTGGAGCTGTCAGTTGGTGCAGTTCTAAACAAAGCGTCATGGCGGGATCTACGTGTGAAGCAGAGTACATAGCTACTTCGGAAGCAGCAAATGAAGGAGTCTGGATGAAGAAGTTCATATCCGATCTAGGTGTCATACCTAGTGCATCGGGTCCAATGAAAAAAATATTTTCTGACAATACTGGTGCAATTGCCTTGGCGAAGGAATCCAGATTTCACAAGAGAACCAAGCACATCAAGAGACGCTTCAATTCCATCCGGGATCTAGTCTAGGTGGGAGACATAGAAATTTGCAAGATACATACAGATCTGAATGTTGCAGACCCGTTGACTAAGCCTCTTCCACGAGCAAAACATGAACAACACCAAGGCTCCATGTGTGTTAGAATCATTACTGTATTATCTAGATTATTGACTCTAGTTCAAGTAGGAGACTGAAGGAAATTTTCCCTAGAGGCAATAATAAAGTTATTATTTATTTCCTTATATCATGGTAAATGTTTATTATTCATGCTAGAATTGTATTAACCGGAAACATAATACATGTGTGAATACATAGACAAACAGAGTGTCACTAGTATGCCTCTACTTGACTAGCTCGTTAATCAAAGATGGTTATGTTTCCTAACCATAGAAATGGGTTGTCATTTGATTAACGGGATCACATCATTAGGAGAATGATGTGATTGACATGACCCATTCCGTTAGCTTAGCACCCGATCGTTTAGTATGTTGCTATTGCTTTCTTTATGACTTATACTTTCCCGTTTACCAGAGGAACACTTTGTGTGCTACCAAACGTCACAACGTAACTGGGTGATTATAATTGTGCTCTACAGGTGTCTCCGAAGGTACATGTTGGGTTGGCGTATTTCGAGATTAGGATTTGTAACTCCGATTATCGGAGAGGTATCTCTAGGCCCTCTCGGTAATGCACATCACTTAAGCCTTGCAAGCATTGCAACTAATGAGTTAGTTGCGGGATGATGTATTACGGAACGAGTAAAGAGACTTGCCGGTAACGAGATTGAACTAGGTATTGAGATACCGACGATCGAATCTCGGGCAAGTAACATACCGATGACAAAGGGAACAACGTATGTTGTTATGCGGTCTGACCGATAAAGATCTTCGTAGAATATGTGGGAGCCAATATGAGCATCCAGGTTCCGCTATTGGTTATTGACCGGAGACGTGTCTCGGTCATGTCTACATAGTTCTCGAACCCGTAGGGTCCGCACGCTTAACGTTACGATGACAGTTATATTATGAGTTTATATGTTTTGATGTACCGAAGGTTGTTCGGAGTCCCGGATGTGATCACGGACATGACGAGGAGTCTCGAAATGGTCGAGATATGAAGATTGATATATTGGAAGCCTATGTTTGGACATCGGAAGTGTTCCGGGTGAAATCGGGATTTTTCCGGAGTACCGGGAGGTTACCGGAACCCCCGGCATCTTAATGGGCCTTAGTGGGCCTTGGTGGAAGAGAGGAGAGGAGGCCAGGGCAGGGCCGCGCGCCCCTCCCCCCTAGTCCGAATAGGAGAAGGAGAGGGGGGTGGTGCCCCCCTTTCCTTTCTCCCCTCCACCTCTTCCCCCTCTCTCTCCTAGTCCAACATGGAAAACGCGGGGAGTCCTACTCCCGGTAGGAGTAGGACTCCTCCGGCGCGCCTCTCCCCTTGGCCGGCCGCACCCCCCCTTGCTCCTTTATATACGGGGGCAAGGGGGCACCCCAAAGACACAATAATTGATCTGTTTGATCTTTTAGCCGTGTGCGGTGCCCCCCCTCCACCATAGTCCACCTCGATAATACTGTAGCGGTGCTTAGGCGAAGCCCTGCATCGGTAGAAATCAACATCGTCACCACACCATCATGCTGACGAAACTCTCCCTCAACACTCGGCTGGATTAGAGTTTGAGGGACGTCATCGGGCTGAATGTGTGCTAAACTCGGAGGTGCCGTACTTTCGGTACTTGATCGATCGGATCATGAAGACGTACGACTACATCAACCGCATTGTGCTAACGCTTCCGCTTTCTGTCTACGAGGGTACATGGACAACACTCTCCCCTCTCGTTGCTATGCATCACCATGATCTTGCATGTGCGTAGGAATTTTTTTTGAAATTACTACGTTTCCCAACAAAAAGGCCCCCTGCCTGGGCAAGCCGCAGTGGCCACGTGTAGGCCCATCTATCCCGGTTGGTGTAAGAACCGGGACTAAAGGTGTTGGGCTTTAGTACCGACCCTTTAGTCCCGGTTGCCGAACTGGGACAAATAGGCCTTTTTTTCGATGATAAGGGGCTCCCCCCGGCTCCATTTTCATTAAGAAAGAGAAGCCAAACACAGGTCTTTTACACAGCACATGCCAGAAATCAAACTCACACCGACCCAAAGTAGAAACACATAAACCAAACTACTACGCCAGACTCCTCGACACATACCAAACCAGCCACATCTCGGGCATAACAGCGACAAATTGGACAGGGGAATACATCAAAACCCAGAGAAGACAACACGAATACCATCAGCTTCCTCCGGATGCATCTTCTGGTATTCCAACAACGTCCTGCCCCCATGTTCACCTTCACTCACCGCTGCCCTCCACGATCCGCATCCAACACCGTGCATCTCTCGACTCAGCCTGGTTCCAGCGCAAACGGGACTTTTAAGATCTCCCACAGTTCTTTCTGAAATTTGTCCAACGGACCCCCTGGCATATCCTTGGATATCTCGGTCCAGGTTCTTAAGTACCCAAAGATTGGTCCCAGGACCTATTTCATAGATATCCATGAGCATCTATTAAACACAATAGCATTTCTTGAATTCCGCAACCCCCATAGGATTTGCGGAAGAAACAAGGTTACAGCGAAGATTGTTCTTGTTACATAACCAGCGTCTAGCAATCGACTCAAAATCTATCACATCTATCTGGAATATCTTCTTAACAATATTCCAGGCATTCCTAGCTACCACACACTCGAAGAATAAATGATAAACTGACTCTATCTCTTTACAGTGCATGCACTCTAAAGGTTTCGCCATCCCTCTCCTTCTTAGATTATCACAAGTCATGATCTTGTTCTGTGAAAACAACCACAGGAACCCCTGAATTTTTGGGGGCACTTTGATATTCCAAACAGCAGGACGGAATACTGGTTGCACCCCTCTAAAATTGACAATAGCGTAGAGCGACTTGGAAGAATAAACCCCGTTCGACCTATATTGCCAGATAAGGTTATCCTCCTCCCCGTCTAAATGAATCGTCTCAACTATACTACACAAATCTAACCATTGCTCCATTAGATCATCAGAAAAGTCCTTCTGAAAGTACACTTAAGCTCAACACCATCCCACAAATCGGCAAGATTTTTGTTTTTTTCCTGAACCAAGAAATACAGATCCCAAAACTGGGTAGCCAGAGGAGCATTTCCATGCCAAATGTCCTCCCAGAACTTAACTGATCTCCCATTCCCTATCTTCCATTTATAACCAAACTTCACAGCCTGTAAAGTCCACAAGAAGCTTTTCCAGAATTGTGATGGATGATTATCTTGGCAACATAAGATATTGGGATTTCTAGTATTGTATTTACTATCTACTACTTTTTTCCACAAGGACCCCTCTCCTGCAATATATCTCTTTACCCATGCACCAATCAGGCACAAGTTCAGGTCTTGCAGATTCAGGACCCCCATGCCCCCATATTCTTTCTTCATACAAATAGACCCCCAATTAGCTAGATGAATATTATGAGCCCCTTCAGTATCGCTCCAGAAGCAGTTCGCCATATGAGAATTAATCAGTTTAAGAGCCCATTTAGGAAACTTAAAAAAGGATAACAGGTATAAGGGAATACTAGCTAGGCATGCTTTAATCAGAGTGATCTTCCCTAAATATGACAACAACTTCCCTCTCCACCCTGCAATCCTAGCTAGAATCTTATCTATCAAATATTGCAGATCTTCTCTACTCAGTCTATTATAATGAAGAGGAATACCCAGATATTTAATTGGAAATTCTCCTACCATACACTGAAAGATTTGGATAAATCTCTTCATCTCCGAGCTCTCCATGTTAATTGGGACTAAGGAACTCTTACGGTAGTTGATTCTCATCCCAGAAACCTGCTCAAAGCAGGTTAAAATCCACTTCAAATTAAGCGCTACTCTCTTATCATTTTCTAACAACAATAGAGTATCATCCGCGTACTGCAAGCACATGACACCCCCTCTAACAAGTTCAGGGCATAAACCCTTTACCAATCCAGCCTGTGTTCCTTTCACCAGCATCCTAAAGAACACATCTACGCCCAAATTAAAGAGAAGAGGGGATACTGGATCCCCCTGCCGTAGGCCTTTTCCAGTGAGGAAAAAGTCACTCTCTTATCCATTTAACTTGACTCCCACAGAGCCATTTTCAGTCAAACTTCTAATCCAGCCCAGCCACCTTGGCCCAAAACCCCTAAGAGCTAGGATTTCATATAGAAAATCTAAGTTCAGGTGGACTTGAGGGCTATAAGTGAGGCAAGGAATACAAGTCTGTCAACAAGGATTTCATTACCATGGCTTACACTAGAAGTTTGCCATTTGGATCCAGGGGTTTGAATGACTAGTGGAGAGGGCATATCAAAAAATGATATGTTGTGCAAGTTAGCATAGCTTTCAGAAATGAAGGAATGAGATGCTCCGGTATAGAATAGAACCGAAGCTGGATGACATTTGACAAGGAGTGTACCAAGAACGACATCCGGATCATCATGAGCGTCTTTAGCTGAGACGTGATGCACACGTCCACGTTCAGTGGGAGCTGACTTGACACTGATCATCTTGCGTGATGGCTTAACACAGCCAACAGTCTTCTCAGGCTGGGATGGAGCAAAACTGGCTTGAGAGCAGTCACGTGCATAGTGTCCTGGCTCTCCGCATGTGAAGCAAGTCCCTGAAGTAGGACGTGGACCCGCATTGACAAGTGGTCTACCAATAGGCCTGGGTGGAGCATGTAACTGAACTGGGTGAGGCGCCACATGGGAAGGCCTCGGTGAATATCTGGGTGGAAGAGCAGAGTTCGGAATCCAAATCCGGCGCTTCTGCGAACTAGAACCGGAGGAAGAAACCAAATCACGGGTGTGCTTACGAGAATCCTCGTAAGTGAGCTGAGCTGTCTCTGCATTAATGGCCTTGTTCACAAGAGCTTGGAATGTATCACATGATGCAGGTGGAGATCACGACGCAACTTGGGGTTGAGACCCTTCCGGAACCTAGCCTGCTTCTTGGCGTTCGTGGACACCTCTTCTGTGGCATAACGGGCGAGGTTCTCAAACTCTCTGCTGTAAGCATCAACAACCATCTTACCCTGGGTGAAACTACAGAACTCTTCTCTCTTGCGATCGATGAGGGCTTCAGGAATGTGATGCTCGCGAAAAGCCTCAGTGAAATCTCTCCAGGTAGGAATCTGACCAGCTGGAAGCATAGCCTCATAGTTCTGCCACCAAAGACTAGCATGACCTTCCAGGTAGTATGCAGCATAGGTGACCTTGTCACTTTCAGCTACGTTCGCAGAATGGAGCTTGCGTGTGATACTACGGAGCCAGTCATCTGCATCGAGTGGCTCGATGGAATGATGAAAGGTAGGTGGGTGCAAGCGAATGAAATCATGAATGGTTGCAGACCCTTTGAACTGTTGTGCGGTGTTCTCCTCGATACGTGCCAACAAGCGGTTAGACTCACGCTTGTTTCTCTCCATCTCTAACATAAACTCTGCCAATGAAGGCTGGTCGGGAGGATCCTCATCCCTACCATCTCCGTGGTTCTGGCTACGAGCTACAGAACTTCGCTTAACTGATGACATCCTGAGAAACGAAACCAAGGACGGAATCAACATCAACTACAGACTGTAAAATGTAGGACAAAGAAATTAGTAACTCTCGAACTCCTAGGGCAATTCCGGCAGCATAACGGCAGTAAAATGCTCAGAATGAGACATCCTGCTAAAATGGGGTAGTAACATACTCAACATCATCACTCAAGGTTCTGGGATAATACTAAACATACTACCCCGGAAGTACTCGAAAACTGGGGTATGACTCTGATCATCCAATCCTATGGAACTACGGAGTAGTAACACGTGATCCTGATAGACAGAAGAGAAATCCTAGTTCCTTAACCCCGTAGGAAAGATAGGACGACTCAGATCAGAAGGGCATGAGATATAAGGAGTAAAAAGAGCCTTACGTTCCCTCCCACAATCAATTCCCCTACATAACTAAAGCATTTCTAGACTCAACTTCGACCAGGTTGGCTTGGAAATCCTACAGGCAGTCAGGCTCTGATACCAAAGCTGTCGGGACCCCGATCCTAAGGCACACCGATCTAGCATGTAACACATCATATCACTTTGCGGCCTCACGCACGGTATTCCACGGTGTCGCCTTACCATGGCCCGGGACCGTTTATGCCTTTTGGCTCACGATATGATAGTGTCGCTAGCATCCATACAGAGAACCCGGGCCGACATGACTAGTCGTGAACCCAAAGTGGCACTAACCTATGGGGACAGGCATACATGAATCAACATCGAGCATGTCGGTCAAGCGTGTGAATCCGGGCTGTAGCTTTGGGCTAACAGGACTCGGTAACCCGGCTGTAGCAGAGCTAGGCAGGACTCGAATATCATCTGCGTGACATTTCCCGAAGGACGGACATAGGAACGAAGTGAAACACATGCCGCCAGTCAGTGTCCAAGCAGTAGTCTTTGGGCTAGCAGGACTCGGTGAACCGGGCTGTAGCGGACTACTATCGCCGTAAGCACGAGACTACATTTCCCCATAAGAGAGGCTACCAAGGATAAACAACTAGGTTGTCGGATCCCACACATAGCAATACAAGTTACACGTACGCATAACATGCAAGTATGTGCTGTACAACATGGCATCACAACATAACGCAAACTCATATAGGTAAAGGCTCAGAAGAGCCACATAGCATTAAATACAAATAGGGGTCACATGACCCATCATTCAGAGCATACAAGCAACAAGCGAAAGCATTACAGGTCTGAGTATAGACAACTACAAAAGAAAAAAAGCTGAGAAGCCTGACTATCTATAAGACCCTCCCAAGGGTACAAGATCATAGCTGAGGTAACAAGCTACTCGTCGAAGTCCAAGCGGAACTACTAGTAAGACCGAAGTCTCCGCTGCAAAACATAAATAAAGCAACGTGAGTACAAAGGTACTCAGCAAGACTTACATCAGATCCTATTATACATGCATTAGTATCAAGAAGGTAATGTGGAGTTTAGTTGCAGCAAGCCAGCTTTGACTCTGTGGCTATCCTGTTCTACGACTACCAGAACTTCTTTGAGGTGATATGGTGCACACGAGTCCACTAGTCACCACACAATACACCACTATGGATTCATTCCTGTCTCCATACGAGAAGGCCATCCATAGCACTCACACTTGTCTTGAGCATTTTAGAGTATCCACTTTAAGTTGTGTAACATCCCAAATTTTGGAATGTTAATATAATTAATTGAATTATTTGTTTGTTTGCTTGAGTGAATTAAACTTGAGTGAAATTTGAACCTTTTCAAAAACTTTTGAAAGAGAGGGAATAAAATGACTTTCCCCTTCTCCGGTAAATTCAAATTCATCCTATTAAAATCAATGAGAGAAGATGACATGACTTCTTCAACTATAAAGAATTTGAACGGAGTTTTGCAATTTAATTCTTTCAAATATTTGCACTTGCTTCTCTATTTTTCTTCCCGAGAAATACCCGAAAATAAATTCTTGCAAGCAAGAAAGAGCGGAGGAAAATGACCCTCCAAAATCAGGGGCATTTTGAAAATATTTGAGCCAAGAAAAACCAAAGTTTTTATTTAAAAATTATTTGCAAAAAGAAATAAAGCCTTTAGGGATTTTCTGAAAAACATTTTTTAAGTTTTATTTTGGCCGTGGAATAATGCTCATCATCTACATTTTATTTTTCTGATAATTTTAGTATATAAAAACTCTTTATTCGAATTGATTTGATTTCCTTTTATTGTTTTAGTTTCCTAATTTTAAAATAGGAATGGAATCGTTTTATTAGGAAAAACCTGGCCCATTAAGCACTTTCCTATTCTAGCCCAACAAGAGATCATCTCCTTCCTCTGTTTCCTCTCACGTTCTGAAGCTTTCCATATCCATGGAGACAGAAACTCCACCTTCCCGATCTCCCTCGTCTTTCCATCCCAACGCCTCCCGAGACCGCCTATAAAACCCCTCCTCTCCTCGCTCCATTTTTCCCATCACCACGCCCCTGCCTGCCCGTAGCCTTCTCGCCACCGTCCTCCTTTTCCTGCCTAGAACGCTCACCAGAGCTCTCTGGAACCTCCCCAGCGCCGATCCTCCTCCGCCACCCCCACCTGCTTGGCGACCTCGCCCCTCGCCGAGCAGCCCTCCACATCGCCGTCTCCTTCCTGCCATCTCTGCCTCACGTCTGAGTAACTCCCTTGTTGTTTTTTTTTCTCTTTCTATTGTCTATTCCGCATCACCGTTAGATCTTGATCCTAAGGCCCCAAATAGATCACTTAATAGCCAAACCGTTTTCTTCAAATGTGCGGCCGTCCTCTAGGTAGCCAAAAACACGCACACCCGACAACCAATCAAATCTCGCCACGTCGCCGTTTTCGTTTTCAGATTTATTTCTGTAACAGATTTAGTTCCGTTCTTGTTTAGCTTATAACTTTTGATCTAGAAGTCCAATGATGCTGATTCTTTTTGCGTTAGATCACAATTTTCTTGTAGTTTCCAAAAACATATAATTTGTCTATGTTTGGATTTATAAAAATTGAGTTAGATCAGATTTGAATTAAAGCTTGTTTTGCTTATTCCGGGAGTTTCATAATAGATTTTATTTAATTCTTTTTGCTCCTAGTTGCTTAATGAAATATTTTCTGTTTAGTTAACATAAAACGATGATTAGGTGATGTTAAGAAATTTTTGTTATATAAAACTATTTTTGTTGTTATTTGAAATAGGAAAACTTTGAGTTGTTTTTCTTTAAGTTTTCCCTTTGGGTTTTGCTTTGTTGGTTTTGGTGTGTTACTTTGTTATGTTATTGTGTTAAGTGATGTTATGCTATGAGCTTATTATAGTTATTGTTTGCCTCGGTAGAATTTCCGAGTGCGAAGATTGCTACTACGAAACCCTAGTTTTCGAAGATCGTCAACAAGGCAAGTTCACTTTGACCATTGCTTTCATACCTATGTTTATTGCATTTAGTGGCACCTTTGCAACCACCCCTCAGTAGTGTTATTGAATCCTTGTAGTTGAGTAGTATGCATGAGGTAGGAACCCATCACCCTGTTACCAAGCCCGGGACGTTACTTATTTTAATGCTACGCTATAGTAGACGGGGTTTGGTATGAGTACTCAGGAGTGGTGTGAGAATGAAGGATTTCGTCAATGACGACAACTCCATGATGGCACCTGCAAGGACTGCATCTTCAAGGCCTCAAGACTTCAAGACTCGAGACAAGAATTCAATACACACTACTGGGTGAAGGACGGTTGACGGGCACCCTGGAGAACCCAGTGGTTGGCCGGGATGCATGGAGAAGCGCCATGACATCTTGCGGAAAGCTTCACCCAGACTCAAAGAGACGGAAGAATACTTCACGCCCGAAGCTTACCGTGCAACCGCAAGTCATTATGGGCTCGCTTGGTTGACCTTAGTTGTGACTCTGGCTGGGACGGTACTAGCAGATGTAGAACTACGGTAGGATGGGTTGAGTACCGGACAGTGGTCAGAGGAACTCTTTGGAAGACCATGTTTCGGTCATCTTGTTCTCAAACACTCTGAAGTGCGAGAACGTAAAGAGAGGGATCGAATCTTGCGGGTAAAGTGTACAAACCTTTGCAGAGGGTTTAAACCTAATCGATTAGCCGTGTCCCCGGTTACGGACAATTTGAGCATCTGGACTTGGATCTATTTCGGAACTCTCAACACCGGATTGATAACTTAATTGTGGGCAACTTATGATGATTTTGGGCTATGAGACATCGGTTGGCGGAACCATGTCATGACGGAAAAAACTCCATAGTACAGGCTTCATTTTATTCCTTTGATGTAGGTAAAATAAAACCAGCTTTTACGCAAACAAAATTCAGATACAGAGCCATCAAGCCATATTGCATATAGTATAGTTTTATCATCTGTTTTCTCTTATTGTGATCTTGCCGGTACATTCAATGTACTGACCTACACGGCTGCAACGTATCATGTTGCAGATATTTACTCGACAGTAAGAGTTACGATCTGAGGTTACGGTCTACACTCAACCTGCCGATGGCGTTGATGGGACTCCACACCCGCTTGATTGTTTCCGCTGAGTATTATGAGGTATATATCATTTACGTTATTTATACATGTGATTGCACTTTGATATATACATTGATGTCTTTGTGTGTGCAAAGATCTTGATCGAGGATGGCACGAGATACACGAGGCTTGACCGTTCGAGGTCGGGTCGCTCTGAAATGGTATCAGAGCACATGTTGACTGTAGGACGTGACCCTAGAAATCGGAAAGCCCCTTGGACAGGATATCTCAAAAATTTTATTTACAAAAAAGACTCTTACTTCTCATCTTTTCAGATTTTATCAAATGGACACTCTCACCTCAAATAGTTAGAATATACCCCTTATCCTTTGATCACCGGAGGATCAACTGAAGACGCTCCAAGAAGGATTTGATATCGGAGAACTGATGGCCCCTTCAGAGTAAAGAGGATTTCACCATGTATTAGAAGCTAGAACAGTTGAAGACTCCGAAGACTTGAAAGGATCTGAAGAATTATTAGACCTTTAGAAGACCAAAACCCCTGTTATACACTTACGTTAGATACGATGATTTGTGAGCTGTCATTTGTTTGATGTTTTTCTGACAGCCACAAAGTAAAACTCGTTTCTTGAAAAACTGTTGTATTGTGTGTGTATCCCTCCCCACCTCTCTCATATCTCATCCCAAAACTTTTGAACCCCATAGATGATGAATGAAGTTGGATTGATATTCTCTGGATCAAGACTCAGCCGGAGGCAGAGCTATGGATGAGAACATGGAAAACACTTGAGGAGCAATTTGGTTTCAAGAAAGTATGAGGTCCAATACGCTCTTCAAGATTTTTACGAGAAAGTGCTGCAACCTGGTGGAACATGCATCAAGCCATACAGGGATTTAATGGAGCAAGAACTTGGGAGGAATTCAAGAAGACCCTGTTGAGATCACGTCTCATCCGGAAGCACTATGATAACCCGAGACCTTGTGCCTGCAAGATTTGCGGAGAAATAGGACACACCCAGGAGGAACACAAGGATGGATGCCCTCATTGTGAGGAAGAACACCCAGCTGAGGAATGCCCAACTAGTCAGGTGACTTGTTTCTTGTGTGAAGGAACCACCCATTTCCCGGGGCAGTGTCACATTTACTCCACGGTGCCACAAACTATTCAGGAGCAGAAGGAAAGAATGAAAGAAGCTCTCCGAGAAGTTATGAAAGAACCATTGATGAATGAAAGTGTTGAAAACCTTGATGAAGAAGTCCTCAACAGATTTTACTCCAATGCCTCCTATTCATGTGGAGAAGAAGGACATTTTTCACAGTATTGCCCCAAGGGAAGAAAAGAGTATCTGGGATATTTTCCGACAGCAGAAGTGAAGTTTGACCCCCGGGAGATAGAAACTCTGAGCATTACAGCGAAATCCAGGAAGAGAAAAGGAAGGCAACCCGAGAGCAACACAATTTTTGCAGAGAAGGACTTGAGTCATATTACCTGTTACAGGTGCAAGGATTTAGGTCATTACGCTAGTAAATGTCCAGAAAAGAAGCCAAGAATCCAAGGAGCCCGCATAATCACAAAGAAGCCCCGAGACATGTCGGAAGTCATTTGTTTTCACTGCAAGGAAGCAGGACATAAGCTATTAAATGTCCCGACAAGATGAAAGCTGGAGTTGAGTAGTTGGAATTTTGATATGAATAAAAAGAGTAGTAGGAAGCAATTTCATTCTCATGAGCTCGATGAGTTGAGTTATGTAATAGATTACTCTGAGATTGTAATAGTTCATGACTCAATAAAGTTGTAATGTCACATGCTGAAAAGCTATAAGGAGTTGTTATAATTTATCTTGGAATTAATATTCTTGATGAACATGGAAGAAAGTGAGTTGTGATGCATAAACGGGAAATTGGAAATTGAGTTTGAAGTTTTGTTTGGATGATATGAATGTGTGTGCCCCAGGAGATAAGTACCTTAATTCTGAGCATTATTTCTGCTTCACAACTGCAGATGATGACCCTTTACGAGTCTTTCCTTAAAGGCCCGGAAACCATCATGACCCTGACAAGTGATCATGATTACCCGAAGATCCTGAAGGACATAATCAAGCATATTCACCTTGAAGGAGATGCAGTCTACAAAGGCTACCCCTTCATGCATAAGGGAGTGGAACTTTGGTATGTGGAGGTACACCTCCACCGTTTGAAAGGAGTTTGCCCAAAGAGGATGGGGCATTACTTTTCATCTCACGTGTGCCACAAGCAACTTTCTTCGATGCCGTTAGTGAAGCAGCCATGGAAGCCATCGCCGGATCGAGAAATACTTGAAGCAAGACTCCGTTATACTCAGGATTACCTAAGCGAAGTGCATGCAGAGATGATGAAGGTGAAGCTCAAGGCCACCACAATGAAACAGAAGATTGAAGATTTCAAGGCACATGTCGCACAATTCGGTGGGATGAAGAATCCTCGAGGAGGATAAATAAATAAAGTTGGAAGTAATGTCCACCATACCAAACCATGTGGGTGGCAGCATTTGTAACAAAGTACTTTTGAATTTGGATTTCTGAAAATGGTAAAGGATGTAATAAAAGGTTGATATGATAATAAAGGGATTTATGGAATAAACTTGTGCATTTTGGTCGTAATACTCTGTAAAACCACAGGATCGATGAAGAAAGAAATGTGTTATCCATGACGGTCCATAGAAGGAAGCTGGACAAAATAAGTTGGAATTTTGCTTTCGATATGATGGTATGAAGAAACAGAGCACTACTGGATTTAAAGGAGGTGTAACAAGAGAGTTACTCCAAGGATGAGTTAAAGCTGCACTAGTGTTGAAATGGGCCATAACCCAGAGGCCCAGGATTTTGAGAAGGAACCGTTGTAACCTTGATAAAGGAATAAATTTGGAAGAATCTGTGATCCAATCAGCCTACATTTCGTAGGTGGTTACGCAAAAACCTGAGAGTGGTGAAGTAACGATAGATGTTTTGTTTGGCATGCAGAAACCATGGATTTATACGAACTCAGTTCGAGAACAAGAGAAATTCTGCAATGCTTGTGAGTATGCCCAAGTGTTAAAACATGTGATTCGATATTTACATATGTGGTAATGATTCAAGTACGGGATGGATTGGCCCCCATACCGGAGACTTCTATCATGAACTATCATATGTTGATGGAAAATCAGAGAGCCTTGAAAAACTTAGAAGAGTGTCGACGCGATAAGCCATAAAACCATAAAATGGCAGGACGATGGAACCCCATTACAGGCAACCGTTGCCAAACGTAGGTTATACGGTGAGGTTCAACCAGACCCGTTTTCTGCAGGAGAAAACCATAAATTGTAGACCACCATGAGTGTTTCGATAGTTGTTTAGAATGGACACAGACCCATCAGCTAAGAAGATCCAGTCTCGGATTTAACTTCAACTTTGACGAACCGACCCAAGCTTTTGAGGAAAACTCTATGCTTCCGATGTAACAGCTTTAATGAAGGAGCTATTGTAAGATATGTGAAGAGACATACATTGTCAGCCCTCCGGAGGAAATATCTGAGTTTATTGGAACCATGACCTTGTTTTTAAGTGTGGTAGCACCCCGACCTTTTCGACCAAGACATTTGCTAGAAGACCCCAACCCTAACCTTTTCTTGTTAGTTTCTTGAATCTCGAGGACGAGATTCATTTTAAGTGTGGTAGGTTTGTAACATCCCAAATTTTGGAATGTTAATATAATTAATTGAATTGTTTGTTTGTTTGCTTGAGTGAATTAAACTTGAGTGAAATTTGAACCTTTTCAAAAACTTTTGAAAGAGAGGAATAAAATGACTTTCCCTTCTCCGTAAATTCAAATTCATCCTATTTAAATCAATGAGAGAAGATGACATGACTTCTTCAACTATAAAGAATTTGAACGGAGTTTTGCAATTTAATTCTTTCAAATATTTGCACTTGCTTTCTATTTTTCTTCCCGAGAAATACCCGAAAAATAAATTCTTGCAAGCAAGAAAGAGCGGAGGAAAATGACCCTCCAAAATCAGGGGCATTTTGAAAATATTTGAGCCAAGAAAACCAAAGTTTTTATTTAAAATTATTTGCAAAAAGAAATAAAGCCTTTAGGGATTTTCTGAAAACATTTTTTAAGTTTTTATTTTGGCCGTGGAATAATGCTCATCATCTACATTTTATTTTTCTGATAATTTTAGTATATAAAACTCTTTATTCGAATTGATTTGATTTCCTTTTTATTGTTTTAGTTTCCTAATTTTAAAAATAGGAATGGAATCGTTTTATTAGGAAAAACCTGGCCCATTAAGCACTTTCCTATTCTAGCCCAACAAGAGATCATCTCCTTCCTCTGTTTCCTCTCACGTTCTGAAGCTTTCCATATCCATGGAGACAGAAACTCCACCTTCCCGATCTCCCTCGTCTTTCCATCCCAACGCCTCCCGAGACCGCCTATAAAACCCCTCCCTCTCCTCGCTCCATTTTCCCATCACCACGCCCCTCCTGCCCGTAGCCTTCTTGCCACCGTCCTCCTTTTCCTGCCTAGAACGCCACCAGAGCTCTCCTGGAACCTCCCAAGCGCCGACCCCTCCTCCGCCACCCCCACCCTGCTTGGCGACCTCGCCCCCTCGCCGAGCAGCCCTCCACATCGCCGTCTCCTTCCTGCCATCTCTGCCTCACACGCAGGTAACTCCTTGTTGTTTTTTCTCTTTCTTTTGTCTATTCCGCACCACCGTTAGATCTTGATCCTAAGGCCCCAAATAGATCACTTAATAGCTAAACCGTTTCTTCAAATGTGCGGCCGTCCTCTAGGTAGCCTAAAACGCATACACCGACAACCAATCAAATCTCGCCACGTCGCGTTTTCGTTTTCAGATTTATTTCCGTAACAGATTTAGTTCCGTTCTTGTTTAGCTTATAACTTTTGATCTAGAAGTCCAATGATGCTGATTCTTTTTGCGTTAGATCACAATTTTCTTGTAGTTTCCAAAATATATAATTTGTCTATGTTTGGATTTATAAAATTGAGTTAGATCAGATTTGAATTAAAACTTGTTTTGCTTATTCGGGAGTTTCATAATAGATTTTTATTTAATTCTTTTTGCTCCTAGTTGCTTAATGAAATATTTTCTGTTTAGTTAACATAAAACGATGATTAGGTGATGTTAAGAAATTTTTGTTATATAAAACTATTTTTGTTGTTATTTGAAGTAGGAAAACTTTGAGTTGTTTTTCTTTAAGTTTTCCCTTTGGGTTTTGCTTTGTTGGTTTTGGTGTGTTACTTTGTTATGTTATTGTGTTAAGTGATGTTATGCTATGAGCTTATTATAGTTATTGTTTGCCTGGTAGAATTTCCGGAGTGCGAAGATTGCTACTACGAAACCCTAGTTTTCGAAGATCGTCAACAAGGCAAGTTCACTTTGACCATTGCTTTCATACCTATGTTTATTGCATTTAGTGGCACCTTTGCAACCACCCTCAGTAGTGTTATTGAATCCTTGTAGTTGAGTAGTATGCATGAGGTAGGAACCCATCACCCTGTTACCAAGCCCGGACGTTATTTATTTTAATGCTACGCTATAGTAGACGGGTTTGGTATGAGTACTCAGGAGTGGTGTGAGAATGAAGGATTTCGTCAATGACGACAACTCCATGATGGCACCTGCAAGGACTGCATCTTCAAGGCCTCAAGACTTCAAGACTCGAGACAAGAATTCAATACACACTACTGGGTGAAGGCGGTTGTGGGCACCTGGAGAACCCAAGTGGTTGGCCGGGATGCATGGAGAAGCGCCATGACATCTTGCGGAAAGCTTCACCCAGACTCAAAGAGACGGAAGAATACTTCACGCCGGAAGCTTACTGTGCAACCGCAAGTCATTATGGGCTCTGGCTTGGTTGACCTTAGTTGTGACTCTGGCTGGGACGGTACTAGCAGATGTAGAACTACGGTAGGATGGGTTGAGTACGGACGGTGGTCGAGGAACTCTTTGGAAGACCATGTTTCAGTCATCTTGTTCTCAAACACTCTGAAGTGCGAGAACGTAAAGAGAGGATCGAATCTTGCGGGTAAAGTGTACAAACCTCTGCGCAGAGGGTTTAAACCTAATCGATTAGCCGTGTCCCGATTACGGACAATTTGAGCATCTGGACTTGGATCTATTTCGAACTCTCAACACCGGATTGATAACTTAATTGTGGGCAACTTATGATGAATTTGGGCTATGAGACATCGGTTGGCGGAACCATGTCATGACAGAAAAACTCCATAGTACAGGCTTCATTTTATTCCTTTGATGTAGGTAAAATAAAACCAGCTTTTACGCAAACAAAATTCAGATACTGAGCCATAAAGCCATATTGCATATAGTATAGTTTTATCATCTGTTTTCTCTTATTGTGATCTTGCGGTACATTCAATGTATTGACCTACACGGCTGCAACGTATCATGTTGCAGATATTTACTCGACGAGTAAGAGTTACGATACTGGGTTACGGTCTACACTCAACCTGCCGATGGCGTTGATGGGACTCCACACCCGCTTGATTGTTTCCGCTGAGTATTATGAGGTATATATCATTTTACGTTATTTATACATGTGATTGCACTTTGATATATACATTGATGTCTTGTGTGTGCAAAGATCTTGATCCGAGGATGGCCTGATACACGAGGCTTGACCGTCTGAGGTCGGGTCGCTACAGAAATGGTATCAGAGCACATGTTGACTGTAGGACGTGACCCTAGAAATCAGAAAGCCCCTTGGACAGGATATCTCAAAAATTTTATTTACAAAAAAGACTCTTACTTCTCATCTTTTCAGATTTTATCAAATGGACACAACTCTAGCAATAGCAGGCATAGCATGGTAGGAACACAACATGGCTCAATCAACTCCTACACATGCTAGTGGGTTTCAACTATTTATTGTGGCAATGACAGGTCATGCAGAGGAATGGGTTCAACTACCGCAGCACAAAGTAGCAGATGAATCGTTGTTGTCCTAATGCAATAACTGAGAGCAGGAGCGAGAGAGTAGGATTGTATCGGAATGAACAAGGGGGTTTGCTTGCCTGGTAAATCAACAAGGAGGGCACTGCTTCACAGTGCGGTACTGAACGCGTCTCGAGCAGGACCTATCGAGAAGGAAGCAGTGCCGCAATCAATACACAATCATATGCAACAATATGATGCATGAACATGGCATGTAGATGTGATGCTGTTTGAGCTAATGCAACTAGTATTCAATTTGAATGAAGTCCATTTGAACCAAGGGTTAAAATGCAACTCCAAATTAAGCTCTTATAAATGTCATTTACATGTTTTCACCTATACATCAGGTTTAGGTTGGTTTGTCATGCATGAAACTGGTACAGATGGAAAGATTGCATTTTTCTGATAAATTTTCATATATAAATTATTTCAATCTGAGCTACGGTTGAATTTCTATGATTTTTTGAAGTTTTGCTAATTTTCTGGAATTTCCTGATTTATTTTAATACCAGAAACTCAAATACTGCGTCAGCATTGCGTCATGCCTGCGTCAGCAGGTCAACGGTGCTGACCAGGTCAAAACTGACGTGTGGGGGCCAGACGTCAGTGTCTCAGTTAGTTAACAGGGGGGTTTATTTCTAATCTAATTTAGATTAGTGGCGCTGGGGCCCACTGTTAGTGTCAGGGTTAGCTTAAATGGTGATTAGCGCTAAGCTAATCACCTGGCCGACAGGGCCCACATGCCAGGCCGGCGAGGTCGTCGGCGGCGACCTCAGGACGCGGCGGCGTCCGCAGCATGAGCCACGGGCGGCGTCGAGAGCACCGGGCGAGCCTGGCTCTCGCGATCTGAGTGGGGCAGGTGGGAGGCTGGGGCGGGCTCACGGAGCGGGCTCATGGGCGGCGGAGCTCGGGCTCGGCGAGCGGCGTGGCTACTGAGTCTGAGGAGGCAGGGAGAAGGGGAATGGATGCAGGGGCTCACGGCGGACTCGATGGCGTCGACGGCGAGCTCAGGGACGGCCGGACGGCGACGTGCGGGCGGTGGAGATCTGCGGCGGCCGGCGATGAAGAAGACGACGATGGCGATGATGGAGGCCGTCCGGAGGTGCGTGGCTCGACGAAGAGGGAGAGGGGATCGCGGAGGAGCTGTGGAGCGCGTCGGGGGGGCGAGGCCGTAGATGTGGGCGCGGCAACAGTGGCCGGTGGCAGCGGTGGCGTTCGGGCACGGTGGCGCGGGAGAGAACCAGGGGAGGAGGAGAGCGAGGGAGAGGGAGAGCGGTCGGGGCGGCGCGTGCGTGTCTCCTGGCGTCTCGAGAAGGGTCGGGGAAGGAGAGGAAGCAGGCAGGGAGGTGGCCACGGCGATTGCTCGCGCGTCGACACGCCTCTGCCTACTGGCAGGGGTTGAGGACGACCGCCTCGCCCTGGTGGGCTGGGCCTTTGCTACGGTAGCAGGCCGCAGGTAAGTCAGGTGGGCTTCTCTTTCTCCTTTCTGTTTTGTTTTCCATTTTTCTGACATTTTTTTGATTTAATTAAAATACTAAATCATTTTATTTTCTTATGCCAATTTTTGTAGGAGCTATTTATATTATTCCAGAACTCCTCAACAACTAGCATAATTTTTGGACATATATTATATATATAACATATATATATCCAAGGCAAATATTTACTGCATTAATTCAAATGGCCAAAAATAAATACTTCTGGGCTCCCAAAAATATTGGTTGGAATTTTACCTCTGACCAATATTTTTAGAGAAAACAGGAACATTTTCTTGAGCCAAATTGAAGCAATTTTTATTTGGGTCATTTCCAAAAATGATTCTGAGGGTTTCCCAAATCCTCATTTCAATATTAAATGGAATTTAAACATGATGCACAAATGACTAGCTAGTCTTGGTCATACCAGAACTAGGGATGTGACACATGTTCTATAATAGATTGAGTGTGATAGAACCAAATGTATTTTGCCACCCCTTTAATTGCATCTTTACTGCAAAGGTTTATTCCAAACTTGCCACCTGGGTTCTTTGAGAGAAAACATTTTGTATGGTAGTATGAGCATTTTGTATAGCACTGAGGCCGTACTGTCCACATAACAGGATCAGACTGCCAAGAATTTAAAAAATTTGAAAAGATGGCCCTGAGCTTTGTGAGCCGCTGACAAGTCACGCCAGAGGGCCGCTACAGGGACAAACGAGGGCATCGAGCCGAGGTGAGCCCCTCCTCTCCTTCCAATGCCTTTCATGCGGCTCTCCTTTCAGTGGCACTAACGGTGGTGTGCAACAACAGTTGAGAGCCGGTTGGAAGAGGAGGAAGCAGTGAAGGGGATGGATGAGAAAGAGGAAATACTGACCAGCACGCCGCATCTTTTGTAGGCGTTTGTGAGGGGAGAATCATACTGCCGGCATCCTCCTTCAAGCCTGAGGCTACTGCCTCCCTAAGCAACACCAATCTACATCAGCAAGGTGAGCATCCCTCTGCAGTTTTTTCGTCGCATAGTGCAGCTTTAAGGTGATTTGTCTACTACTCTATCATTAATCCGTACATAATCCTTTAAAAGGAAATGGTGCTGCTCCCTGCACATTTGAATATTGTAATATGGCATAGTTTTGTGGATATTTATCCTATGATTACAATATACCTTGTAGTCTATACATAGATTTGTCGCTCGCCTCTGTCAGTATCGTTGTTCTTAGTGCTAGATTGTGCGTTGGAGTAATTGTGGCTGAGGTGAGGTGTTGCAACTTTCGGAATAGGGCTTGATTTAAATTCCCATTGTAGATATACATGTGAATCAACAATTCTTGGCTTATTCTCCTTCTGTTTCAATATCAATGTCTAAACTATTGTTAAGGCAGATACTTAGACAATGATTCAGAGGTGTAGCTGGGACTGCAGCAGGCATTTGTTTGTGGACCTGTGATTCTCTAAACTTTCTCAGGAGTGCTTCTCAGACTATGATTGATTTTGGTGCTTATTATGTCTCTGATATCTAATTGGTTCACCTGCAAAAAAAAAGATATCTAATTGGTTATTGCTTGTGGTGCTTCTCAGGTGAGGAGGGCCCATGCCCAAGTTTGTGTTCAACAACTCCACTTCCTGGTTGTATTGGGACTAATTTGCTATCTACGTCAGGTGAGTTAGGTGATGACATCATGTTTACCATTATGTTGTATTTAGTGCATTTCACTAATATATGTCTACATCTGTTGCTATGTGTTGTGCCTCTCTGGGCGCACATTGCAGAGACTGCCTCTCACTAGTAGAAAAGGGGGCAATGGTCCGGGCCGGGTCAGCCCATTAGTCCCGGTTCAATCCAGAACCGGGACCCATGGGGGCATTGGACCCGGTTCGTGAGCCCCGGGGGCCGGCCGGCCCACGTGGGCCATTGGTCCCGGTTCGTCTTGACCTTTTGGTCTCGGTTGGTGGGACTAACCGGGACCAATGGGCCTCGCTCCTGGCCCACCACCATTGGTCCCGGTAGGTGGCTTGAACCGGGACCAAAGACTGCCCTTTAGTCCCGGTTCATGCCACGAACCGGGACCAATGAATTGCCTATATATACCCCTCGCCCGCGAGCAGATCACTTCACTGCTCTGTTTTTCTGCCCGGCCGTTGGAGAGCTTTGTGGTGCTCTAGCTCACCTCCTATGCACACGAGCTGTTCGATGGAATGCCCGAGCCACACTACTTAACTTTCTCCTCTCCAAGCTCGACCTCCAAACTCCATTTTCCTCAATATTTGTCTAGGTTTAGCGGTCTGTCACGTCCCATCTCCGTCTTCACCGCCGTCGATCGCCCACGCCGATCTCAACGCCGGCACCACCGTGGTGAGCCTCTTGTTCTTATCTTCTTTCTGAAAGGAAAAATATTTTTACTTGTATGTTTAGATAGATACTTGTATTATTTTCTTACTTTTACTATGTATGTACTTTGGTTTTAATGTGATGATGAACTTCTATTAATTTGGTCACTTAATTATCTATTCATGATGTTCTGTAATAGTTTTTGACACACTTAATTATATATAATGCACGCAGATGAACCGGCAATGGATGTACGGTGACAGACACACCTCCGAGTACATTAAGGGCGTGCATGATTTTCTCGAAGCGGCTGAGGCAAACAAGCAGAATGGTTTTATGTGTTGTCCATGCCCTATATGTGGGAATCTGAAGTCTTACTCGACCGAAAAATCCTTCACACCCACCGCTTTACAAGGGTTTCATGCCACACTATAATGTTTGGACGAGGCACGGAGAAATAGGGGTTATGATGGAATACGGCGAAGAAGAAGAGTACGATGACAACTATGTGCCCCCTGAATACGATGATGCTACTGAACATCAAGAGGAACCAGACGATGTGCACGATGATGCTGCAACGGGCAAAACTGCTGAAGATCAAGAGGAATCAGACGATGTGCCCGATGATGATGATCCCCGCCGGGTCATTGTCGATGCAAGGATGGAATGCGAAAGTCAAAAGGAGAAGCTGAAGTTCGATCGCATGTTAGAGGATCACAAAAAAGGGTTGTACCTCAATTGCGAAGATGGCAACACAAAGCTCGGTACCGTACTGGAATTGCTGCAGTGGAAGGCAGAGAATGTTGTGCCTGACAAAGGATTTGAGAAGCTACTGAAAATATTGAAGAAGAAGCTTCCAAATAATAACGAATTGCCCGACAGTACATATGCAGCAAAGAAGGTCGTATGCCCTCTAGGATTGGAGGTGCAGAAGATACATGCATGCCCTAATGACTGCATCCTCTACCGCAGTGCGTACAAGGATCTGAACGCATGCCCGGTATGCGGTGCATTACGGTATAAGAACAGGCGAGATGACCCTGGTGATCTTGTGGCGAGCCCCGGGAAGAGGGTTCTGCGAAGGTGATGTGGTATGCTCCTATAATACCACGGTTGAAACGTCTGTTCAGAAAATGAGAGCATGCCAAGTTGATGCGATGGCTTTGTGAGGACCGTAAGAAAGGCGGAAGTTGAGAGCACCCACGACGGGTCGCATGATGGAGAAAAATCGAGAGAAAGTCTTTGGGATGAGTTTGCAAGTGACCCAAGGAACGTATGGTTTGCTTTAAGCGCGGATGACATTAATCCTTTCGGGGGAGCAGAGCAGCAATCACAGCACCTGGCCCGTGACTCTATGTATGTATAACCTTCCTCCTTGGATGTGCATGAAGCGGAAGTTCATTATGATGCCAGTTCTCATCCAAGGCCCTAAGCAACCCGGCAACGACATTGATGTGTACCTAAGGCCATTAGTTGAAGAACTTTTACAGCTGTGGAATGGAAACGGTGTACATACGTGGGATGAGCACAAACAGGAGGAACTTGACCTAAAGGCGTTGCTGTTCGTGACCGTCGATGATTGGCCCGCTCTCAGTAACCTTTCAGGACAGACAAACAAGGGATACCACGCATGCACACACTGTTTACTTGACACCGATAGTATATACCTGGGAAGCTGCAGGAAGAATGTGTACCTGGGTCATCATCGATTTCTTTCGACCAACCACCAATGTCGAAAGAAAGGCAAGCATTTCAAAGGCGAGGCAGATCAGCGGAAGAAGCCCGCCATGCGTACCGGTGATCACGTACTTGCTATGGTCAATGATTTACACATAATCTTTGGAAAGGGTCCCGGCGGACTAGTTGTTCCGAATGACGCTGAGAAACACGCACCCATGTGGAAGAAGAAATCTATATTTTGGGACCTACCCTACTGGAAAGACCTAGAAGTCCGCTCTTCGATCGATGTGATGCACGTGACGAAGAACCTTTGCGTGAACCTGCTAGGCTTCTTGAGCGTGTATGGGAAGACAAAAGATACATCTGAGGCATGGGAGGACCTGTAACGCTTGCACGAAAAAGACGGCATGCCTCCGAAGCAGTATGAAGGTCCTGCCAGCTACGCTCTTACGAAAGAAGAGAAAGAAATCTTCTTTGAATGCCTACTCAGTATGAAGGTCCCGACTGGCTTCTCGTCGAAGATAAAGGAAGTCATCGAAGGGTTTGTTTGAATAATGGACTGGTAACCATTACTCATTTGAAAGTGTCCCACGGTGATCTAATACTCCCTCCGTTCCTAGATATAGGGTGTATAGTTTTTGGCACGGAAATTAAAGAACACACATGGAGGGGAGAAATCACAAGTTTTGGGCGAGATTACACCTGACTAATTGACATGACAAAATAGAGGAGCTTGCCTCATATAAGGAAATGAAATCAAATCCCTAAAATAATTATCCAAAAGAGTGGTGCAACGCAATACACCATATATTTCGGACTTTTTCTTAAAAATCTATACACCTTATATCAAGGAACGGAGGGAGTATCTTTTAAAGAAAATGACGCGAGAACCCGCGGTTTTGAAAATAAATATGCCAGAGAAAAAGTTCCAGAACCTTAAGTCTCATGACTGCCACGTGATTATGACGCAACTGCTTCCGGTTGCATTGAGGGGGCTTCTACCGGAAAATGTCCGATTAGCCATTGTGAAGCTATGTGCATTCCTCAAAGCAATATCTCAGAAGGTGATCGATCCAGAAATCGTACTAACTCTAAGGAGTGATGTGGCGCAATGTCTTGTCAGTTTCGAGCTGGTGTTCCCACCATCCTTCTTCAATATCATGACGCACGTCCTAGCTCATCTAGTCGATGAGATTGTCATTCTGGGGCCCGTATTTCTACACAATATGTTCTCCTTTGAGAGGTTCATGGGAGTCCTAAAGAAATATGTCTGTAACCGCGCTAGGCCAGAAGGAAGCATCTCCATGGGCCATCAAATAGAGGATGTCATCGGGTTTTGTGTTGACTTCATTCCTGGCCTTAAGAAGATAGGTCTCCCTAAATCGCGGTATGAGGGGAGACTGACTGGAAAAGGCACGCTTGGAAAGGACTCAATAATATGCGGGGCGGATATTACTGGTCTCAAGCACACTACAGTTCTCTGAGAACTCTACCTTGGTGACCTGTATGTCGATGAACACAAGAACAGTCTGCGCTCCAAACATCCGGAGCAGTGCGACGACTGGACTACATGTGAACACAGCAGGACTTTCAGCAGTTGGTTGGAAACACGTCTCAGAGGTGACATCACTGTTTGTGATGAGCTGTACTTGTTGTCCAGGGACCATCTTCGACTGTAATGATTTGGAAAGGATACGAGATAAATGGGAATACATTTTACACGATCGACCAAGATCAAAAGAGCACCAACCAAAACAGCGGTGTCTGCTTTGATGCAGTCACCGAGAGGGGAAAGGACACATATTATGGTTACATAGTGGACATATGGGAACTTGACTACGGAGTAGATTTTAAGGTCCCTTTGTTTAAATGCAACTAGGTCAATCTGTCAGGAGGCGGGGTACAGGTAGACCATAGTACGAAATGACAATAGTGGATCTGAAAAATCTTGGGTACATTGTGAAGGAAATATGCCCTAGAGGCAATAATAAAGTTATTATTTATTTCCTTATATCATGATAAATGTTTATTATTCATGCTAGAATTGTATTAACCGGAAACATAATACATGTGTGAATATATAGACAAACAGTATGTCACTAGTATGCCTCTACTTGACTAGCTTGTTAATCAAAGATGGTTATGTTTCCTAACCATGAACAAGGAGTTGTTATTTGATTAACAAGGTCACATCATTAGTTGAATGATCTGATTGACATGACCCATTCCGTTAGCTTAACACTTGATCGTTTAGTATGTTAATGCTTTCTTCATGACCCATACATGTTCCTATAACTATGAGATTATGCAACTCCGTTTACGGAGGAACACTTTGGTACTACCAAACGTCACAACGAATCGGGTGATTATAAAGGAGTACTACAGGTGTCTCCAAAGGTACTTGTTGGGTTGGCGATTTGAGATTAGGTTTTGTCACTCCGATTGTCGGAGAGGTATCTCTAGGCCTTCTCGGTAATACACATCACATAAGCCTTGCAAGCATTGCAACTAATGAGTTAGTTGTGAAGATGATGTATTACGGAACGAGTAAAGAGACTTACCGGTAACGAGATTGAACTAGGTATTGGATACCGACGATCGAATCTCGGGTAAGTAACATACCGATGACAAAGGGAACAACGTATGTCGTTATGCGGTTTGACCGATAAAGATCTTCGTAGAATATGTAGGAACCAATATGGGCATCCAGGTTCCGCTATTGGTTATTGACCGAGAATAGTTCTAGGTCATGTCTACATAGTTCTCGAACCCGTAGGGTCCGCACGCTTAAGGTTTCGATGATGGTTATATTATGAGTTTATGAGTTTTGATGTACCGAAGGAGTTCGAGTCCCGGATGAGATCGGGGACATGACGAGGAGTCTCGAAATGGTCGAGACGTAAAGATCGATATATTGGACGACTATATTCGGAGTTCGGAAAGGTTCCAAATGATTCGGTATTTTTGAGTACCGAGAGTTACGGGAATTCGCCGGGAGAAGTATTGGGCCTTATTGGGCCCTGCGGGAAAGAGAGAGGGCTGCCTAGGGCAGGCGCGCGCCCCATGGCCTAGTCCGAATTGGACTAGGGGAGGGGCCGCACCCTCTCTCTTCCCCTTCCCCAAGTCCTAGTCCAACTAGGAAAGGGGAGTCCTACTCGGTGGGAGTAGGACTCCTCCTTGCGCGCCTCCCCTTGGCCGCCACCTCCCCTTGGCTCCTTTATATACGGGGCAGGGGCACCCCATAACACACAAGTTGACCTCACGGATCTTTCCTTAGCCGTGTGCGCGGTGCCCCTTCCACCATATTCCACTTCGGTCATATCGTCGCGGAGCTTAGGCGAAGCCTGCGCCGGAGAAGTCATATCGTCGCGGAGCTTAGGCGAAGCCCTGCGCCGGTGGAGCATCAACATCGTCACCATGCCGTCGGTTGACGGAACTCATCCCGACACTTTGCTGGATCGGAGTCCGGGATCGCCATCGAGCTGAACGTGTGCAGAACTCGGAGGTGCCGACGCTCGGTGCTTGGATCGGTCGGATCGTGAAGACGCACGACTACATCAAACGCGTTGTTATAACGCTTCGCTTTCGGTCTCACGAGGGTACGTGGACGGACACTCTCCTCTCGTTGCTATGCCATCACCATGGTCTTGCGTGTTCGTAGGAAATTTTTGAAATTACTACGTTCCCCAACAGTGGTATCAGAGCCTGGTTTTATGCGTTGATGTCATGTGCACGAGTAGAACACAAGTGAGTTGTGGGCGATACAAGTCATACTGCCTACCAGCATGTCATACTTTGGTTCAGCGGTATTGTGAGATGAAGCGGCCCGGACCGACATTACGCGTACGCTTACGCGAGACTGGTTTCACCGCCCGAGCACTCGTTGCTTAAAGGTGACCGCGGTGTCTGCTCTCTCACTTTAGTTGAATCGAGTGTGGCTACGCCCGGTCCTTGAGAAGGTTAAAACGGAGTCTATTTGTGAAGTATCGTTGTGGTTTTGATGCGTAGGTAAGAACGGTTCTTGCTCAGCCCGTAGCAGCCACGTAAAACTTGCAACAACAAAGTAGAGGACGCCTAACTTGTTTTTGCAGGGCATGTTGTGATGTGATATGGTCAAGACGTGATGCTATATTTTATTGTATGAGATGATCATGTTTTGTAACCGAAGTTATCGGCAATCGGCAGGAGCCATATGGTTGTCGCTTATTGTATGAAATGCAACGCCATGTAATTGCTTTACTTTATCACTAAGCAGTAGCGATAGTCGAGAAGCAATAGTTGGCGAGACGACAATGATGCTACGATGGAGATCAAGGTGTCGCTACCGGTGACGATGGTGATCATGACGGTGCTTGGCGATGGAGATCACAAGCACAAGATGATGATGACCATATCATATCACTTATATTGATTGCATGTGATGTTTATCCTTTATGCATCTTATCTTGCTTTGATTGACGGTAGCATTATAAGATGATCTCTCACTAAAATTATCAAGAAGTGTTCTCCCCGAGTATGCATCGTTGCGAAAGTTCTTCGTCTTTGAGACACCACGTGATGATCGGGTGTGATAGGCTCTACGCTCAAATACAACGGGTGCAAAACAGTTGCGCACGCGAATACTCAGGTTAAACTTGACGAGCCTAGCATATAACAGATATGGCCTCGGAACACGGAGACCGAAAGGTCGAACGTGAATCATATAGTAGATATGATCAACATAGTGATGTTCACCATTGAAACTACTCCATCTCACGTGATGATCGGACATGGTTTAGTTGATTTGGATCACGTAATCACTTAGATGACTAGAGAGATGTCTATCTAAGTGGGAGTTCTTAAGTAATATGATTAATTGAACTTTAATTTATCATGAACTTAGTCCTGGTAGTATTTTGCAAATTATGTTGTAGATCAATGGCTCGCGTTGTTGCTTCCCCGTGTTTTTATATGTGTTCCTAGAGAAAATTGTATTGAAAAATGTTAGTAGCAATGATGCGGATTGGATCCGTGATCTGAGGTTTATCCTCATTGCTGCGCAGAAGAATTATGTCCTTAATGCACCGCTAGGTGACAGACCTATTGCAGGAGCAGATGCAGACGTTATGAACGTTTGGCTAGCTCAATATGAGCAGATCTGACGTTATGAACGTTTGGCTAGCTCAATATGATGACTACTTGATAGTTTAGTGCACCATGCTTAACGGCTTAGAATCGGGACTTCAAAGACGTTTTGAACGTCATGGACCATATGGGATGTTCCAGGAATTGAAGTTAATATTTCAAGCAAATACCCGAGTTGAGAGATATGAAGTCTCCAACAAGTTCTATAGCTAAAAGATGGAGGAGAATCGCTCAACTAGTGAGCATGTGCTCAGATTGTGCAGGTACTTCAATCGCTTGAATCAAGTGGGAGTTAATCTTCCAGATAAGATAGTGATTGACAGAATTCTCTAGTCACCATCACCAAGTTAGTAGAACTTCGTGATGAACTATAATATGCAAGGGATGACAAAAGTAATTCCCAAAAGCTCTTCGTGATGCTGAAATCGACGAAGGTAGAAATCAAGAAAAGAGCATCAAGTGTTGATGATTGACAAGACCACTAGTTTCAAGGAAAAGGGCAAAGGGAAGCAGGGGAACTTCAAGAAGATCGGCAAGCAAGTTGCTGTTCGAGTGAAGAAGCCCAAGTCTGGACCTAAGCCTGAAACTAAGTGCTTACACTGCAAAGGAAATGGTCACTGGAAGCGGAAATGCCCTGAATATTTGGTGGATAATAAGGATGGCAAAGTGAACAAAAGTATATTTGATATACAGGTTATTGATGTGTGCTTTACTAGTGTTTATAGTAGCCCCTGAGTATTTGATACTCGTTCGGTTGCTAAGATTAGTAACTCGAAACAGGAGTTGCAGAATGAACAGAAACTAGTTGAAGGGGAAGTGACGATGAGTGTTGGAAGTAGTTCCAAGATTGATATGATCATCATCGCACACTCCCTATACTTTCGGGATTAGTGTTAAACCTAAATAAATGTTATTTGGTGTTTGCGTTGAGCATGAATATGATTTGATCATATTTATTGCAAAACGGTTATTCATTTAAAGTCAAAGAATAATTGTTGTTCTGTTTAAATGAATAAAACCTTCATGGTTATGCACCCAATGAAAATAGTTTGTTGGATCTCGATCGTAGTGATACACATATTCATAATATTGATGCCAAAAGATGCAAAGTTAATAATGATAGTGCAACTTATTTGTGGCACTTGCCGCTTAGGTCATATTGGTGTAAACGCATGAAGAAACTCCATGCTGATGGACTTTGGAATCACTTGATTATGAATCACTTGATGCTTTGTAACCATGCCTTATGGGCAAGATGACTAAAGACTCTGTTCTCCGGAACAATGGAGCGAGCAAATGACTTATTGGAAATAATACATACTGATGTATGCGGTCCGATGAGTGTTAAAGCTCACGGCAAGTATCGTTATTTTCTGACCTTCACAAGATGATTTGAGCAGATATGAGTATATCTACTTAATGAAGCACAAGTCTGAAACATTTGAAAAGTTCAAATAATTTCAGAGTGAAGTGGAGAATCATCGTAACAAGAAAATAAAAGTTTCTACGATATGATCGCAGAGGAAAAATATTTGAGTTACGAGTTTGGCCTTCAGTTAAAACAATGTGAAATAGTTTCACTACTCACGCCACCTGGAACACCACAGCATAATGGTGTGTCCGAACGTCGTAACCGCACTTTATTGGATATGGTGCGATCTATGATGTATCTTACCGATTTACCACTATCGTTTTGGGGTTATGCATTAGAGACAGCTGCATTCACGTTTAATAGGGCACTATCTAAATCCGTTGAGACGACACTATATGAACTGTGGTTTAGCAAGAAACCAAAGTTGTCGTTTCTTAAAAGTTTGGAGTTGTGATGCTTATGTGAAAAAGGTTTCACCTGATAAGCTCGAACCCAAATCGGAGAAGTGCGTCTTCATAGAATACCCAAAGGCAACTATTGGGTACACCTTCTATCACAGATCCGAAGGCAAGTTTTTCGTTGCTAAGATGGATCCTTTCTAGAGAAGAAGTTTCTCTCGAAAGAAGTGAGTGGGAGGAAAGTAGAACTTGATGAGGTAATTGTACCTTCTCCCTTATTGGAAAGTAGTTCATCACAGAAATCAGTTCCAGTGATTCCTACACCAATTAGTGAGGAAGTTAATGATGATGATCATGAAACTTCAGATCAAGTTGCTACCAAACCTCAGAGGTCTTCCAGAATAAGATCCGCACTGAGTGGTACGGTAATCTCATTCGGAAATCATGTTACTAGACCATGATGAACCTACAAACTATGAGGAAGCGATGATGAGCCCAGATTCGCGAAATGGCTTGAGGCCATGAAATCTGAGATGGGATCCATGTATGAGAACAAAGTATGGACTTTGATGGAGTTGCCCGATGATCGGCAAGCCATGTTATATAAATGGATCTTCAAGAGGAAGACAGATGTTGATAGTAGTGTTACTATCTACAAAGCTCGACTTGTCACAAAAAGGTTTTTCGACAAATTCAAGGTGTTGACTACAATGAGATTTTCTCAACTGTAGCGATGCTTAAGTCTGTCCGAATCATGTTAGCAATTGCCTCATTTTATGAAATCTGGCAAATGGATGTCAAAACTACATTCTTTAATGGATTTATTAAAGAAGAGTTGTATATGATGCAGCCAGAAGGTTTTGTCAATCCTAAAGGTGCTAACAAAATGTGCAAGCTCCAGCGATCCATCAATGGACTGGTGCAAGCATCTCGGAGTTGGAATAAACGCTTTGATAGTGTGATCAAAGCATATAGTTTTATACAGACTTGCGGTGAAGCCTGTATTTACAAGAAAGTGAGTGGGAGCACTACAGCATTTCTGATAAGTATATGTGAATGACATATTGTTGATCGGAAATAATGTAGAATTATTCTGCAAAGCATAAAGGAGTATTTGAAAGGAGTTTTTCAAAGAAAGACCTCGGTGAAGCTGCTTACATATTGAGCATCAAGATCTATAGAGATAGATCAAGACGCTTGATAAGTTTTTTCAATAAATATATACCTTGTCAAGATTTTGAAGTAGTTCAAAATGGAACAGTCAAAGAAAAGTTCTTGCCTGTGTTGCAAAGGTGTGAAATTGAGTAAGACTCAAATCCCGACCACGGCAGAAAATAGAAAAGAGAATGAAAGTCATTCCCTATGCCTCAGTCATAGGTTCTATAAAGTATGCTATGCTGTGTACCAGATCTATTGCATACCCTACCACTAAGCTTGGCAAGGGAGTGCAATAGTGATCTAGGAGTAGATCAATGGACAGCGGTCAAAAATTATCCTTAGTGGAATAAGGATATTTTTCTCGATTATGGACGTGACAAAAAGTTCGTCGTAAAGAGTTACATCGATGCGAGCATTTTTCACTAATCCAGATGACTCTAAGTCTCAATCTGGATACATATTGAAAGTGGGAGCAATTAGCTAGAGTAGCTCCGTGCAGAGCATTGTAGACATAGAATATTTGCAAAATACATACGGATCTGAATGTGGCAGACCCGTTGACTAAGATTCTCTCACAAAGCAAAACATGATCACACCTTAGTACTCTTTGGGTGTTAATCACATAGCGATGTGAACTAGATTACTGAATCTAGTAAACCCTTTGGGTCTTGGTCACATGGCGATGTGAATTATGGGTGTTAATCACATGATGATGTGAACTATCGATGTTAATCACATGGTGATGTGATCTAGATTATTGACTCTAGTGCAAGTGGGAGACTGAAGGAAATATGCCCTAGAGGCAATAATAAAGTTATTATTTATTTCCTTATATCATGATAAATGTTTATTATTCATGCTAGAATTGTATTAACCGGAAACATAATACATGTGTGAATATATAGACAAACAGTATGTCACTAGTATGCCTCTACTTGACTAGCTTGTTAATCAAAGATGGTTATGTTTCCTAACCATGAACAAGGAGTTGTTATTTGATTAACAAGGTCACATCATTAGTTGAATGATCTGATTGACATGACCCATTCCGTTAGCTTAACACTTGATCGCTTAGTATGTTAATGCTTTCTTCATGACCCATACATGTTCCTATAACTATGAGATTATGCAACTCCGTTTACGGAGGAACACTTTGGTACTACCAAACGTCACAACGTAATCGGGTGATTATAAAGGAGTACTACAGGTGTCTCCAAAGGTACTTGTTGGGTTGGCGATTTGAGATTAGGTTTTGTCACTCCGATTGTCGGAGAGGTATCTCTAGGCCTTCTCGGTAATACACATCACATAAGCCTTGCAAGCATTGCAACTAATGAGTTAGTTGTGAAGATGATGTATTACGGAACGAGTAAAGAGACTTACCGGTAACGAGATTGAACTAGGTATTGGATACCGACGATCGAATCTCGGGTAAGTAACATACCGATGACAAAGGGAACAACGTTATGTCGTTATGCGGTTTGACCGATAAAGATCTTCAGAGAATATGTAGGAACCAATATGGGCATCCAGGTTCCGCTATTGGTTATTGACCGAGAATAGTTCTAGGTCATGTCTACATAGTTCTCGAACCCGTAGGGTCCGCACGCTTAAGGTTTCGATGATGTTATATTATGAGTTTATGAGTTTTGATGTACCGAAGGAGTTCGAGTCCCGGATGAGATCGGGACATGACGAGGAGTCTCGAAATGGTCGAGACGTAAAGATCGATATATTGGACGACTATATTCGAGTTGGAAAGGTTCCAAATGATTCGGTATTTTCGAGTACCGAGAGTTACGGAATTCGCCGGGAGAAGTATTGGGCCTTATTGGGCCCTGCGGGAAAGAGAGAGGGCTGCCTAGGGCAGGCGCGCCCCATGGCCTAGTCCGAATTGGACTAGGGAGGGGCCGCACCCTTCTCTCTTCCCCTTCCCCAAGTCCTAGTCCAACTAGGAAAGAGGGGGAGTCCTACTCCGGTGGGAGTAGGACTCCTCCTTGCGCCTCCCCTTGGCCGCCACCTCCCCTTGGCTCCTTTATATACGGGGCAGGGGCACCCCATAACACACAAGTTGACCCACGGATCTTTCCTTAGCCGTGCGGTGCCCCTTCCACCATATTCCACTCGGTCATATCGTCATGAGCTTAGGCGAAGCCCTGCGCCGGAGAAGTCATATCGTCGCGGAGCTTAGGCGAAGCCCTGCGCCGGTGGAGCATCAACATCGTCACCATGCCGTCAGGTTGACGGAACTCATCCCGACACTTTGCTGGATCGAGTCCGGGATCGCCATCGAGCTGAACGTGTGCAGAACTCGGAGGTGCCGACGCTCGGTGCTTGGATCGGTCGGATCGTGAAGACGACGACTACATCAACAGCGTTGTTATAACGCTTCCGCTTTCGGTCTCACGAGGGCGTGGACGGACACTCTCCTCTCTTGCTATGCCATCACCATGGTCTTGCGTGTTCGTAGGAAATTTTTTGAAATTACTACGTTCCCCAACACATTGATGAACCGTTCGTCCTATGTGAAGGACATGTTATCTATGTGAAGGACATGTCTACCAGACCGAGAAAAAGAAAAGGTAAGGAAGCGAATAAATCATACGATGAGCCAAAGCGCCACATAGTTCTTTCAGGAAAAAGGGACATCGTGGGAGTGGAGGGCAAGACAGACATGTCCGAAGATTATGAAAAGTTTCATGAAATTCCTCCTTCCAAGTCAAGGCTGACCCTAGCATCCCGATAAACGATGAAGATTATCCATGGTTACCGGCGCAATAAGCAAATGACACAAGCGAAGAAAAAGTGAAGACTTTCTCCCGCAACTATTATGATGATACCATGCCAACTTTGTAACAGACGAGTATGATACCATTGTCCGTTTTGTACATGCACATGCTACGTGGGTGAAATTATGACACCATGCCAACTTTCAACTTTTTCAGAGTTCATTCTAAATGCTTTATTATGAATTTAGGTTGAATTTTCTCTATAGGCGCATCAATATTCATTTTTTTAGTAAAGTTAATCACAAACTTGTGATTCACACAAATTTCAAACAATTCAAATTTTAATTATTCAAATTTGAAAACTAATGGCACTAACAGAAAGTTTATAATTTTTCTAAAACTAATGGCACTAACAGAAACTTTATAATTTGCTGACCTAAAAGCAAAAAGAATTAAAAATTAAAGCAAAAACAAAAGAAAATAAATAATGCAGAAAACAAAACAAAAAACTAGAAACAAAATAAAAATAGCAACAATAAGTATTTTGTTGTAAGTAGAAACAAAATAAAATAAATAAAGCAACAAAGAAAAAAACAAAAAAGTGTTTTCAAATTTGAAAACTAATGGCACTAACAGAAAGTTTATATTTTTCTAAAACTAAAAGCAAAATGAATTAAGAAATAAAGCAAAAACAAAGAAAAAAATAATGCAAAAACAAAACAAAAAAACTGGAAAAAATAAATAAATGCCACCTATTGGGCCACCACGGCCTGAATACGACTAGAAACCCAACTTGGGCCAGGATTCAGGCCCAGAAGGCCCAAGAGGGCCCCCTGAGCAGCACAGTGTGAGATTAGGCCCGTAAGCCTGCATTTGAGAGGAGCTCGAGAGGGTAGCCACAGTGGGGCTTATAAACCACTCCAAGCCCCTCTCAACTAGCGCGGTGGGCCTAAAGTTTTGGCCGCGGGCAGCGCAAGGCCTTTGGTCCCGGTTGGTGGCACCAACCAGGACTAAAGGGGGCAATGGTCCGGGTTCGTGGCACCAAACAGTACCAATGCCCTCCTTTAGTCGGTTGGTGCCACCAACCGACCAAAGGTCGCTGCTTCCCGCCCTTTGGGCTGCCAAAGCAGAGTTTGGTCCGGTTGGTGGCACCAACGGGATTAGAGTGCATTGGTCCCGTTGCTGCCACGAACCGGGACCAATGCACTTGGTATATAACCAGGACTTGTGAAAATTTCAGTTTTCATCTCCATTTGCCCCCGACGACCTTGAGCTCATCGCCGCCAGCTGCCCCGACGCCGTCCGCCGCCCCTGCCGTCGCCGCCCGTGCCTCGCCGTCGCCGTCGCCGACGTCGTCCCCGAGCCCAGCTTGCCCTGCCCGACGTCGTCCCTCCCCGCCGCCCGAGGCCGCCCCTGCCCAGCAAGGCCACCGCCTCTGCCTCAGCCGGCCCGACCTCGCCGTCGCCGACGCCGCCCATAGTGAGCCGCGCCTGCCCTGCCCTGCACCGCATATATATATATATATATATATATATATATATATATATATATATATATATATATATATATATATATATATATATATATATATATATATATATATATATATATATATATATATATATATGTATGTATGTATGTATGCTTTTTGTATGCATGTATGCTTTTTTGCTAGCTAGAAAGTATGTATGCCTTTTTTGTAAATTTTCTATTTGAACATTTTAAAAAAGCAATACTAAAAGAATGAGAGGAAAAAGTAAAATAAGAAGAGGAAGAAAGGAGGACAAGAGGAGAAATAAATAAGAAGAGAAAAAAGAAGAAAAGAAGAGGAGAAGAAGAAAGGAATAGATGAGAAGAAGAAAAAAATATTCTATTTTTTCTTCTTCTCCTCTTTTTTTCCTTTTTTTCTTCAATCTTCTCCTCTATTCCTTTTTTCTTCTCCTCTTTTTATTTCTTCTTCGTTTTTTTATGTTTTATCGGGTCTGTCGTCGTCGATATATCCCTCCCGATAACTTCAATACGACGGGGGGTTGATATACCCCCTCCCCCATAACATTATTTTCCCATGTATATGTTGGTCGCGTCGTTGTCAATATAACCCCTCCCGGATAACTTCGACATGAGGGGCGGTCGATATATATACCCCCTCTCGACCGTGATAACTTATACCACGGCAGCACCCCCTCGCCCTCTCGCCGACCAAAACTCGAGGACACCCAAACCCTAGAGAAAAACGATGTTGGTCTCCTACCCTCCCGCCGCGCCCCTACCCGACAAACTCTCGAGGCCACCCAAATTTACCAAGTTAAAAGAGCGTTGTCGCCGAGGCCACCCCAAACCCTTGAAGCGTTGTCTAGGCCACCCCAAACCCTAGAGAAGCAGTGTCGAGGCCACTAACATGATTCCTTATTGTGATTAGCTAGCTACTTCTACGTTTGCCACTAATATATATCCATCTGTACAATGTTTGAATAATAATTGACATGTTGTAAATATTTGCGTAAACTATGGAGCACTCCGAGACGAAGCAATGAAGCGATGTTGGGGACATAATCGCGACAAGGAAGTGATGTCGTTAAGGCGTCATTTCTCAACGACACCGATGGTCGAGGGAATGGGTGAAGAAGAGGGCTATGTTCATGATGGCTCCGTGACCCAATGGAGGTACAAGAAGGAGACCGTCTGATCGCTCGGTGACCGAACCGAGTCCAGCCAGGTATATATATATATTAGTTAAGCCCGTGCTGACTAGTTAATTGATGCATTCATTGTTTTGGTATATGTACAAATATTAATTAACTCTCGTCTTTCTTCCTTTTTCTAGCCCTCTGGATCAAGCACAACTTCGGTAAGGAGACGAGGCCTGAAGAAAAAGTTGAGCTCGGATGAAAGGTTTGAGATCACAGCAATCGCGCCCGACGGCGAATCGATTGAACCCATCCGGACAAAGAACGCATTTTCTGCTCAGTGCGGGGTTCTTGTTAGGGACAAGATCCCGATCAGCATCCAACAATGGTATAAGCCCAAGGAGGAAGACCCTGAGGTGTCTTATGTCAATGATATGCAGAAAGATGATCTTTGGACTGAGCTGAAGGCAAATTTCACCCTACCGCCAGAGGAGGATCCGGAGAAGCCAGTTAAAGAGCAATTAATCAAGTCTTGTGCTCTTAATAAGATGGCAAGCCTATTCAGGAGGTGGAGGAAAGAGCTGAACAAGTTTGTCGACAAAGAAGAGACACCAGAATTCATCGCCAAATATGAGAAGATCAAAGATCACTGGCCCGCATTTGTGGCCCACAAGACATCGGAAAAGAGTAAGAAGATGTCGGAGAGAACAAGAAAAATGATGTGAAGAAGAAGTTTCACCATCGCACGGGGTCAGGTGGCTACCTCAAAGCCCGGCCTAAGTGGTCCAAGGCTGAGAATGATCTGCTTGATAAAGGGATCGAACCGAGACAATGAATCGCCAGACCGTTGCGGACTTGGTTCTTCGGGGCTGGCGGAACCTTGGACCCTGTATCAGGGAAGTGCCATTGGACGGACGAGCAACTGAAAATACCAGTCACCAAGCTTCGACACTATATCGATGCAGCGCAGAAGGGACGTTCGTTCCAGACAGGGAGAAGGACGAGCTCACAATGGCCCTTGGGAATCCTGAGCACCCTGGACGGACACGAGGCACGCCAGGCTCCATTCCGTGGAAGGTTGGTTTTCCAGACGCAGAGGGTTACAACACCCAGGAGAGGAGGAAGAAACTAGAGCAGAGCCAACTGCAGGCGCTGCACGAAAGGGTAATGGGGCTAGAGGAACGAGAAGCAGAACGCAGCAAATGACCTGCCGAAGCTTCCCCCGAAGCTACCCCGCCATCTCAGCGGAGAAGCAGCGTGGCTTCCACCGAGCTGCTTCAGCCGGAGCATGTCTTGACGGCTCCTGCCAGCTATCCCGTGGATGCTATCATGGTGTTGGGGAACGTAGTAATTTCAAAAAATTTCCTACGCACACGCAAGATCATGGTGATGTATAGCAACGAGAGGGGGAGTGTATCTTCATACCCTTGAAGATCGCTAAGCGGAAGCGTTTATCAACGCGGTTGATGTAGTCGTACGTCTTCATGATCCGACCGATCCAAGTACCGAACGCACGGCACCTCCGAGTTCTGCACACATTCAGCTCGAGGACGTCCTCGCCTTCTCGATCCGAAGAAGACGGGCAAAGTAGTAGATGAGTTCCGCAGCACAACGGCGCAGGACGGTGTTGGTGAAGAACATCTCCGCAGGGCTTCGCCTAAGCACTATGGAAACTATGACGGAGGATAAACTAGAGGGGACGGGGTTGCACACGGCTTGGTGTTTCTTGATGTGTCTTTGGTGCTAGCCCTGCCCCCTATTTATATGTTGAGCCTTGGGGTCAAAACTTGGAGTAAAGCCTCCAAAAGTCGGTTTCACCCAAAGGCAAGTCCTTCTCGGACTCGGGGCAGACGCCAGGTTCTGGCGTCGGACCCGACGCCAGGACCTGGCGCCCGCCCCTGACTCCAAAAACTTCCTTTGCGCTTTCCAAAACCTTGTGGGCTTTCCCTTTGGCCAAAATAACGTGTTCTCGTACCCAAACATTTCGGGAAACATCCAGAACCCCTTCCGGTGAATTCCGGAACCCTTCCGGAGATCAAACACTATTATCCCATATATCAAACTTTATCTCCGGATCATTCCGGAGTTCCTCGTCGTGTCCATGATCTCATCCGGGACTCCGAACAACCTTTGGTTACCAACATACATAGCTCATATAATACTATATCGTCAACAAAACGTTAAGCGTGCGGACCCTACGAGTTCGAGAACTATGTAGGCATGACCGAGACACGTTTCCGGTCAATAACCAATAGCGGGACCTGGATGCCCATATTGGCTCCCACATATTCTACGAAGATCTTTATCGGTCAAACCGCATAACAACATACGTTGTTCCCTTTGTCATCGGTATGTTACTTGCCCGAGATTCGATCGTCGGTATCCAATACCTAGTTCAATCTCGTTACCGGAAAGTCTCTTTACTCGTTACGTAATGCATCATTCTGTAACTAACTCATTAGCTACATTGCTTGCAAGGCTTGTAGTGATGTGCATAACCAAGAGGGCCCAGAGATACCTCTCCGACAATCGGAGTGACAAAACCTAATCTCGAAATACGCCAACCAAACATGTACCTTTGGAGACACCTGCAGAGCTCCTTTATAATCACCCGATTCGTTGTGACTTTGGTAGCACACAAAGTGTTCCTCCGGTAAACGGGAGTTGCATAATCTCATAGTTGTAGGAACTTTGTATAAGTCATGAAGAAAGCAATAGCAACATACTAAACGATCAAGTGCTAGGCTAACGGAATGGGTCAAGTCAATCACATTTCTCCTAATAATGTGATCCCGTTAATCAAATGACAACACATGTCTATGGTTAGGAAACATAACCATCTTTGAATAATGAGCTAGTCAAGTAGAGGCACACTAGTGACATTATGTTTGTCTATGTATTCACACATGCATTATGTTTCCGGGTAATACAATTCTAGCATGAATAATAAACATTTATCATGATATGAGGAAATAAATAATAACTTTATTATTGCCTCTAGGGCATATTTCCTTCAGTCTCCCACTTGCACTAGAGTCAATAATCTAGATTACATAGTAATGATTCTAACACCCATGGAGTCTTGGTGCTGATCATGTTTTGCTCGTGGAAGAGGCTTAGTCAACGGGTCTGCAACATTCAGATCCATATGTATCTTGCAAATCTCTATGTCTCCCACCTGGACTTGGTCCGGGATGGAATTGAAGCGTCTCTTGATGTGCTTGGTCCTCTTGTGAAATCTGGATTCCTTTGCTAAGGCAATTGCACCAGTATTGTCATAGAAGATTTTCATTGGTCCCGATGCACTAGGTACGACACCTAGATCAGAAATGAACTCCTTCATCCAGACTCCTTCATTTGCTGCTTCCGAAGCAGCTATGTACTCCGCTTCGCATGTAGATCCCTCTACGACGCTTTGTTTAGAACAGCACCTACTGACAGCTCCACCATTTAATATAAACACGTATCCGGTTTGTGATTTAGAATCGTCCGTATCAGTGTCAAAGCTTCCATGGACGTAACCATTTACGACAAGCTCTTTGTCACCTCCATAAACGAGAAACATATCCTTAGTCCTTTTCAGGTATTTCAGGATGTTCTTGACCGCTGTCCAGTGATCCACTCCTGGATTACTTTGGTACCTCCCTGCTAAACTAATAGCAAGGCACACATCAGGTCTGGTACACAGCATTGCATACATGATAGAGCCTATGGCTGAAGCATAGGGAACTCCTTTCATTTTCTCTCTATCTTCTGCAGTGGTCGGGCATTGAGTCTGACTCAACTTCACACCTTGTAATACAGGCAAGAATCCTTTCTTTGCCTGATCCATTTTGAACTTTTTCAAAACTTTATCAAGGTATGTGCTTTGTGAAAGTCCAATAAAGCGTCTTGATCTATCTCTATAGATCTTGATGCCCAATATATAAGCAGCTTCACCGAGGTCTTTCATTGAAAAACTTTTATTCAAGTATCCTTTTATGCTATCCAGAAATTCTATATCATTTCCAATCAACAATATGTCGTCCACATATAATATCAGAAATGCTACAGAGCTCCCACTCACTTTCTTGTAAATACAGGCTTCTCCAAAAGTCTGTATAAAACCATATGCTTTGATCACACTATCAAAGTGTTTATTCCAACTCCGAGAGGCTTGCACCAGACCATAAATGGATCGCTAGAGCTTGCACACTTTGTTAGCTCCCTTAGGATCGACAAAACCTTCCGGTTGCATCATATACAACTCTTCTTCCAGAAATCCATTCAGGAATGCAGTTTTGAATCCATCTGCCATATTTCATAATCATAAAATGCGGCAATCGCTAACATGATTCAGATAGACTTAAGCATCGCTACGGGTGAGAAGGTCTCATTGTAGTCAACTCCTTGAACTTGTCGAAAACCTTTTGCAACAAGTCGAGCTTTGTAAACAGTAACATTACCGTAGCGTCAGTCTTCTTCTTGAAGATCCATTTATTCTCTATTGTTTGCCGATCATCGGGCAAGTCAACCAAAGTGCACACTTTGTTCTTATACATGGATCCCATCTCAGATTTCATCGCTTCAAACCATTTTGCAGAATCTGGGCTCACCATCGCTTCTTCATAGTTCGTAGGTTCACCATGATCTAGTAGCATGACTTCCAGAATAGGATTACCGTACCACTCTGGTGCGGATCTTACTCTGGTTGATCTACGAATTTCAGTAACAACTTGATCTGAAGTTTCATAATCATCATCGTTAACATTCTCACTAATTGGTGTAGGTGTCACAGGAACCGATTTCTGTGAACTACTTTCCAATAAGGGAGTTGGTACTGTTACCTTATCAAGTTCTACTTTCCTCCCACTCACTTCTTTCGAGAGAAACTCCTTCTCTAGAAAGGATCCATTCTTAGCAACGAATGTCTTGCCTTCGGATCTGTGATAAAAGGTGTACCCAACTGTCTCCTTTGGGTATCCTATGAAGACACATTTTTCCGATTTGGGTTCGAGCTTATCAGGTTGAAGCTTTTTCACATAAGCATCGCAGCCCCAAACTTTCAGAAACGACAACTTTGGTTTCTTGCCAAACCATAGTTCATAAGGGGTCGTCTCAACAGATTTTGATGGTGCCCTATTTAACGTGAATGTGGCCGTCTCTAAAGCATAACCCCAAAACGATAGCGGTAAATCGGTAAGAGACATCATAGATCGCACCATATCTAGTAAAGTACGATTACGACGTTCGGACACACCATTACGCTGTGGTGTTCCAGGTGGCGTGAGTTGCGAAACTATTCCGCATTGTTTCAAATGTAGACCAAACTCGTAACTCAAATATTCTCCTCCACGATCAGATCGTAAAAACTTTATTTTCTTGTTACAATGATTTTCAACTTCACTCTGAAATTCTTTGAACTTTTCAAATGTTTCAGATTTATGCTTCATTAAGTAGATATACCCATATCTGCTTAAATCATCTGTGAAGGTGAGAAAATAACGATATCCGCCACGAGCTTCAACATTCATTGGACCACATACATCTGTATGTATGATTTCTAACAAATCTGTTGCTCTCTCCATAGTACCGGAGAATGGCGTTTTAGTCATCTTGCCCATGAGGCTCGGTTCGCAAGTACCAAGTGATTCATAATCAAGTGGTTCCAAAAGTCCATCAGTATGGAGTTTCTTCATGCGTTTTACACCGATATGACCTAAACGGCAGTGCCACAAATAAGTTGCACTATCATTATCAACTCTGCATCTTTTGGTTTCAACATTATGAATATGTGTATCACTACTATCGAGATACATCAAAAATAGACAACTCTTTAAGGGTGCATGACCATAAAAAATATTACTCATATAAATAGAACAACCATTATTCTCTGATTTAAATGAATAACCATCTCGCATCAAACAAGATCCAGATATAATGTTCATGCTCAACGCTGGCACCAAATAACAATTATTCAGGTCTAAAACTAATCCCGAAGGTAGATGTAGAGGTAGCGTGTCGACCGCGATCACATCGACTTTGGAACCATTTCCCACGCGCATCGTCACCTCGTCCTTGGCCAGTGTTTGCTTATTCCGTAGTCCCTGTTTCGAGTTGCAAATATTAGCAACAGAACCAGAATCAAATACCCAGGTGCTACTGCGAGCTCTAGTAAGGTACACATCAATAACATGTATATCACATATACATTTGTTCACCTTGCCATCCTTCTTATCCGCCAAATACTTGGGGCAGTTCCGCTTCCAGTGACCAGTTTGCTTGCAGTAGAAGCACTCAGTTTCAGGCTTAGGTCCAGACTTTGGTTTCTTCTCTTGAGCAGCAACTTGCTTGCTGTTCTTCTTGAAGTTCCCCTTCTTCTTCCCTTTGCCCTTTTTCTTGAAACTAGTGGTCTTGTTGACCATCAACACTTGATGCTCCTTCTTGATTTCTACCTCCGCAGCTTTTAGCATTGCGAAGAGCTCGAGAATTGTCTTTTCCATCCCTTGCATATTATAGTTCATCACGAAGCTCTTGTAGCTTAGTGGCAGTGATTGGAGAATTCTGTCAATGACGCTATCATCCGGAAGATTAACTCCTAGTTGAATCAAGTGATTATTATACCCCAGACATTTTGAGTATATGCTCACTGACAGAACTATTCTCCTCCATCTTGCAGCTATAGAACTTATTGGAGACTTCATATCTCTCAATCTGGGCATTTGATTGAAATATTAACTTCACCTCCTGGAACATCTCATATGCTCCATGACGTTCAAAACGTCGTTGAAGACCCGGTTCTAAGCCGTAAAGCATGGCACACTGAACTATTGAGTAGTCATCGACTTTGCTCGCCAGACGTTCATAACATCCGGCGTTGTTCTGCAGCAGGGCTGGCACCCAGCGGCGCTTCCAGACGTAATTCTTCGTGCAGCAATGAGGATAATCCTCGTTACGGACCCAGTCCGTGTAATTGCTACCATCATCTTTCAACTTTGCTTTCTCAAGGAACACATTAAAATTCAACGGAACAACAACACGAGCCATCTATCTACAACAAACATAGATAAGAAAAATACTATCAGGTACTAAGTTCATGATAAATTTAAGTTCAATTAATCATATTACTTAAGAACTCCCACTTAGACAAACATCTCTCTAGTCATCTAATTGATCACGTGATGCAAATCAACTAAACCATAACTGATCATCACGTGAGATGGAGTAGATTTCAATGGTGAACATCACTATGTTGATCATATCTACTATATGATTCACGCTCGACCTTTCGGTCTCCGTGTTCTGAGGCCATATCTGCATATGCTAGGCTCGTCAAGTTTAACCTGTATTCCGCGTGTGCAAAACTGGCTTGCACCCGTTGTAGATGGACGTAGAGCTTATCACACCCGATCATCACGTGGTGTCTGGGCACGATTTAACTTTGGCAACGGTGCATACTCGGGGAGAACACTTCTTGATAATTAGTGAGAGATCATCTTAAAATGCTACCGTCAATCAAAGCAAGATAAGATGCATAAAGGATAAACATCACATGCAATCAATATAAGTGATATGATATGGCCATCATCATCTTGTGCTTGTGATCTCCATCTCCAAAGCACCGTCATGATCACCATCGTCACCGGCGCGACACCTTGATCTCCATCGTAGCATCGTTGTCGCCTCGCCAACTATTGCTTCTACGACTATCGCTACCGCTTAGTGATAAAGTAAAGCAATTACAGGCGCTTGCATTTCATACAATAAAGCGACAACCATATGGCTCCTGCAGATTGCCGATAACTCGGTTACAAAACATGATCATCTCATACAATAAAATATAGCATCACGTCTTGACCATATCACATCACAACATGCCCTGCAAAAACAAGTTAGACGTCCTCTACTTTGTTGTTGCAAGTTTTACGTGGCTGCTACGGGCTGAGCAAGAACCGTTCTTACCTACGCATCAAAACCACAACGATAGTTCGTCAAGTTAGTGTTGTTTTAACCTTCGCAAGGCAGGCGTAGCCACACTCGGTTCAACTAAAGTTGGAGAAACCGACACCGCCAGCCACCTGTGTGCAAAGCACGTCGGTAGAACCAGTCTCGCGTAAGCGTACGCGTAATGTCAGTCCGGGCCGCTTCATCCAACAATACCGCCGAACCAAAGTATGACATGCTGGTAAGCAGTATGACTTGTATCGCCCACAACTCACTTGTGTTCTACTCATGCATATAACATCAAAGCATAAAACCTGGCTCGGACGCCACTGTTGGGGAACGTAGTAATTTCAAAAAAATTCCTACTCACACGCAAGATCATGGTGATGTATAGCAACAAGAGGGGGAGTGTATCTTCATACCCTTGAAGATCGCTAAGCGGAAGCATTTATCAACGCGGTTGATGTAGTCGTACGTCTTCACGATCCGACCGATCCAAGTACCGAACGCACGGCACCTCCGAGTTCTGCACAAGTTCAGCTCGATGACGTCCTCGCCTTCTTGATCCAGCAAGACGGGCGAAGTAGTAGATGAGTTCCGCAGCACGACGGCGTGGGACGGTGTTGGTGATGAACAATCTCCGCAGGCTTCGCCTAAGCACTACGGAAACTATGACGGAGGATAAACTAGAGGGGACGGGGTTGCGGCACACGGCTTGGTGTTTCTTGATGTGTCTTTGGTGCTAGCCCTGCCCTCTATTTATATGTTGAGCCTTGGGGTGAAACTTGGAGTAAAGCCTCCACAAATTCGGTTTCACCCGAAAGGCAAGAGTCCTTCTCGGACTCAGGGCGACGCCAGGTTCCCGGCGTGTGGACCTGACGCCGAGGACCACGGTGTGTCGGCCTCGACTCCGCAAAACTTCCTTTGCGCTTTCCAAAACCTTGTGGGCTTTCCCTTTGGCCCAAATAACGTGTTCTCGCACCCAAACATTTCGAGAAACATCCGAACCCCTTCCGTGAATTCGAACCCTTCCGAGATTAAACACTATTATCCCATATATCAAACTTTATCTCCGGATCATTCCGGAGTTCCTCGTCATGTCCATGATCTCATCCGGACTCGAACAACCTTCGTTACCAACATACATAACTCATATAATACTATATCGTCAGCTAAACGTTAAGCGTGCGGACCCTACGAGTTCGAGAACTATGTAGGCATGACCGAGACACGTTTCCGGTCAATAACCAATAGCGGGACCTGGATGCCCATATTGGCTCCCACATATTCTACGAAGATCTTTATCGGTCAAACCGCATAACAACATACGTTGTTCCCTTTGTCATCGGTATGTTACTTGCCCGAGATTCGATCGTCGGTATCCAATACCTAGTTCAATCTCGTTACCGGCAAGTCTCTTTACTCGTTACGTAATGCATCATTTCGTAACTAACTCATTAGCTACATTGCTTGCAAGGCTTGTAGTGATGTGCATTACCGAGAGGGCCCAGAGATACCTCTCTGACAATCGGAGTGACAAAACCTAATCTCGAGATACGCCAACCCAACATGTACCTTTGGAGACACCTGTAGAGCTTCTTTATAATCACCCAGTTATGTTATGACGTTTGGTAGCGCACAAAGTGTTCCTCCGGTAAACGGGAGTTGCATAATCTCATAGTTGTAGAAACTTTGTATAAGTCATGAAGAAAGCAATAGCAACATACTAAACGATCAAGTGCTAGGCTAACGGAATGGGTCAAGTCAATCACATTATTCTCCTAATAATGTGATCCCGTTAATCAAATGACAACACATGTCTATGGTTAGGAAACATAACCATCTTTGATTAATGAGCTAGTCAAGTAGAGGCACACTAGTGACATTATGTTTGTCTATGTACTCACACATGTATTATGTTTCCGGGTAATACAATTCTAGCATGAATAATAAACATTTGTCATGATATGAGGAAATAAATAATAACTTTATTATTGCCTCTAGGGCATATTTCCTTCACACGGAGTCTCAAAATTTCCACATTATGACGCAATGGATGAATTTGAAGGTCAAGGCGGCTGTTGGCTCTGTTTATCCTACTGAACTCGGCGCAACTTACCACTGCCGGCTGATTCCAGAAGGATATGCTAGGGTGATGGTGGATGAAATAACTGAGGGATTTGAGGACCTCCAGCTTGACCACCCTACCGGTGAAGGGGAGACTAGGCTGGGTTCTGCTCTGAAGACTCCATGCCTATGGCGGAAGGAGCTCATCAACCTTCCGAATGGACGCCTCCACCTCCTCCTCCTCCTCCGGCGAGTCAGGGCACTCCGCCTCCTCCACCGCCTCCTCCTCCGGCGAGTCAGGGCTCTCCGCCTCCTCCACCGCCTCCTCCTCTGGCGAGTGACGATCAGGGCAGTCGGCCTCCTTCTCCGGCGCGTGGCGGCACTCCGTCTCCTTCTCCGCCTCGCCAGCAAGGGCGGAAGAGATCCGCCGCCGCCCCGGCTGCTCCGGCGCATCGTAGTCCTTATCCTCCGCCTCGTAAGCAAGCATGAAAGAAGACAGACGCCGCAGCCGCTCCGTCTGCTCTGGCGTCTAGCAGTATAGCCAGAGGCGGGAGGTCTGGAAGTACTGTCAGACATCAAAGGTCAAAAGAACGAGCAGCTGCGAAAAAAATTGCCCAGCTCGGCGAACAAGCAAATCAATCGTGCCCCCCGCTCAATGTGTCTAGCGGCGACATCGTCGCTAATGCTCCGGGGATGGTGGCCGGTTATGGCAATCTTGCAGATTACCCACCTGACGATCAACTTCCTGATTTCATGGAGGTGGACATACACAGATACGAGTACGGGAAGCCTCTCGTAAAAGATGAAAAATCTCTAACAACGATCATGCGAAGATTCCATAATTGGTACATGAAAACCTGCAGAGAGTCTGGGGGGACGAATACTTTGTATCTAAACATTAAAGAGGAGCACGACCTCGTTGGAACTGATCTGTTGGCTGTTCCATTTGAGGAGTTCTTCGAGTTCTTCAATCAAAAGGCCCTCGATAAATTAACGGTCTTTTGCTATTGTCTGTAAGTACTATTTCTGTCATTAAGTCTCTATATAGCTCAGCTCTTTCATTGCATGTATTTATAATTAATTATCCTCACTATATTATCCAGATTGAAGATCGTTGAGTGCAGAAAACAAGAAATGTATGATATTGGGTTCATTAACACAAATATCATAGATGAAATTCAGGTTAAAAAGCACGCCGAAGAGGCCGAGGCCAACTTGCTACAATCGTTGATCAAAAATCAAAACAAAGATACCATACTCTTTCCTTACAACTTCAAGTGAGTGTTACTGTCGTGTGCATATTCGGTTTCACTTATTACTCGTGCGAGGTTATAGTAATGTAATTGATGAGTTATGCATGCGTGCGCAGCTACCACTATGTTCTTCTGGAGATTAAGCTTGAGCGGGGACTAGTAACCGTCTTAGACTCGAGACGAAAAGATCCCGACACCTATGCAGACATGACTAAATTGCTCAACAAGTAAGTTCAATCGATCATTATCGCACCATATCGGCAACTTTTTGTTCATTTCCTGATATCTCAAGTAATAATAATTATTTTCTTTGTCTTGCAGGGTTTGGAAACAGTTCACCTCAGAAGCTCCGGGACTATCGAAGGAGCTGCGATATACATACCCAGACGTAAGTACTACTGGCTAGCTAGTTGCGTGCATCTCCCGTTGATTCTATAGCTATACTTTCATCAATGCCATTTATAATGCTTCATTATCAGTTTGATTGACCTCTATTTCTCGTAAAGTGCTTGTGGCAGGAACAAGGGAATAATTTCTGTGGATACTACGTGTGCGAGTTCATCTACAACGTGACATTGAAAAATAAGCGGGGCTACTCTAAAAGAGAATATGAAGTGCGTAAGCAATAATATTCACAATTTCATTTTATTACACCATCATTTCTGTTGAGTTTCATTCATATATATGTATTAACCCCTTCTTCAAATTAGACGTGGCGATGCGGAAAGAACTCCTATCACAAGATCGCATGAAAGCAATTCAAGAGGAATTGGCGGATTCTTTCTTGACCACGCCATCAATAAAGCGGAGAATACCATGTGGAAGTTGATTTCAAATGCTAGGGGTTGTAAGAGATCTTACATATTGTATATGTATGTAGCCGATGAGCGTCGGATAGATAATACGAAAACTTGTTGTTCGACCAATCTCTCGGAGAAGGACAGGTCGATCGATCACTTCTCTCGGTATGCATGACGAACTTCTGTACTTAATGGTTTCCTTCATTTTCTTACTAGCTAGCATGTAGAGGGCCTCTCTATGTATATAGTACGTAGCGTCGACCTAGCACGGACATAAGAGAGGACACTTCTCTCTCTATTAATTCGCTAGCTAACACAATATATGAAACACCTAAATTAACCCCCCATAACCCCCAACCCTCCCCTTTAAAAAAACAAAACCCAAGCCAATGAAATCTTGTGACGTGGAAGCCTTTTTGGTCCCAGTTTATGTCACCAACCGGGACCAAAGGCCCCCCTGCCTGGCTACGAGCAGCGGCCACGGGGATGCCCATCTGTCCCGGTTCGTGTAAGAACCGGGACTAAAGGGGGGAGGCATTAGTAACGACCCAAGAACCGGGACTAAAGGCCCTTACGAACCGGGACAAATGTCCTGTTTTCTACTAGTGTCTCTCAACATTGTCACCGTCGTCCTCAAGTGGTGTGGGTGGTGGTGTTCAGTCTTCGCTCCCTATAGCGGAGATCAGCATGGACCAATGATTGTATTAGCCGCGACAACCTATTTATCAGTTATCTATCATGTCTCTCTTCCTATCTTTAAAGAGTGTTCTGAGAGATCGAGAAACTGAACTCTTATTTGATAGTTTCTCCTTTAGTTGTAAAAGCAACCTCTTTTGACCTTGATTGTTGTCAACGCTCATGGTTATGTTATGTTTTAATCGTACTGGTCCATGTAATGTAATGTAATGTGGAACATTATTGGTATTTCTGTGACATATAGCAAAGTCTATAGAAGATTACATCCTCATCCTCCCTCATACAACCTTAGATCAACCAACATAATCTGGCTTTATTTTTGGAATGATGTATGAAACCTTGATATTCTTGGTATATCATGCTACATTTATTACGATCGGCATGTAACGGATGTCGCCTTTTGATTCCATAGATCTATGGAATATAAACTACTTGTCTTAGCGGGTTGGATATGGTTGGGGCAGGTGGGGTGAGGCAAAACCGCAGTTCCCGTGTTGTCTTTGGGAGACAAAATGTTGCTTAGCACACTAGTAGAAAAAGGGCCTTTAGTCCCGGTTCTGGAACCGGGACTAAAGGGTCGTTACTAAAGCCTCCCCCTTTAGTCCCGGTTCTTCACGTGGCCGCTGCCTGGAGGTCCACCTTTAGTCCCGGTTGGTAACACGAACCGGTACTAAAGGAAATTTTATGATTTTTTTTTGAATTTTTTTTATTTTTTTTATTTTCAAATTTCTGAATTATTTTAACCTCTAATCTCTAATCACACCTCATCACTGCTCAATTTAACCTCTAGTCTCTAATCATCCCTCATCATTCCAAATCATCTAACTTCCCGGACGGTCACCCATCCTCTCACTACTCCAGCCTGAGCACGCTTAACTTCCGGGTTCTATTCTTTCTCGTTTCCAAGTCTGCACTTGTTGTTTTCCTGACAATAGTAAGATGTCAATCCTATTAACCCTCAGGAATTTAGCTAGAGCATGAAGTCACACGTTTCACTGTTTGAGTTTGAAACTATTGTTCTAAAAAACAATAATTATTTAGTAACACTAATATTTCTTGAATAAGTAGTTTGACCATAGTTTGACCAGATTTGACCAAAATTCACAAAAAAACAGAAATAATTATTTAGTAACACTAATATTTCTTGAATAATTAGTTTGACCATTGTTTGACCACAGTTTGACCAGATTTGACCAAAATTCAAAAAAAACTGAAATAATTATTTAGTAACACTAATATTCTTGAATAATTATTTAGTAACACTAATACTTCTTGAATAAGTAGTTTGACCAAAGTTTGACCTGATTTCACAAAAATTAAAAAAAACAGAAATTTGAGCATAACTTTTTTTCCTTTTAGAATTTGAGGATTCTAAAAATTTACAAACAGGCCGTAGGCGGTCAAAATTAGATGCGGATTTTCGTGCTGAACATTTTGATATATTATACCTTTTTTTCTGACATCGTATGCAAAAGTTATAACCGTTTTACATTTTCCCTACACTCTTTGCAAAACATGTCCAAATTTAAGTTTTTCAATTTTCCTAACTAGTACATGTAGTAACATAACTACATCTGGAAGGATTTCAATTTTTGAAGTTTTTATCATTTCCTTTTGCTTTTTACAAAACTGAAAAGGCGATCCAGGGGGTAGATTTTGAAAATGGCACCTTTAGTACCGGTTCGTGCCACGAACCGGTACTAATGCCTCAGGCCCCATTAGTACCGGTTGGTGGCTCGAACCGGGACTAAAGGTCTAACCTTTAGTACCGGTTGGTGCCACGAACCGGTACTAATGGGCATCGCACCCTTTAGTCCCGGTTCGTGGCACCAACCAGGACTAAAGGTCTCCTTTAAACCGGGACTAATACCTGCACGGTGCCCTAGCCGCTCGAACCGGGACTAATGCTCACATTAGTCCCGGTTCGTAATGCAACCGGGATTAATGCTTTTTTCTGGCCGGACCAAAGCCCTGTTTTCTACTAGTGGCATTTAGTACAACATGTGTTGGACACAACTATGTTATCTTTAGAAACAATTATCATTCTTCTATGCGTTAAACTCATCCTATATTCTTGCAACAATATATATTTTATGTAACCTATATTCTTGCAACAATATATATTTTGTTTACACGCTTAGGCGATGGGTTGAGCACCACATGCAAGGTGCGTTTCCTATTTATGGATATTTATCCTATGCTTTGTTATCAAGTTGGATATGGCTGCATCTGGTTTCCTATTTCTGGATATTTATCCTATGCTTTGTTATCAAGTTGGATATGGCTGCATCCGGCACGAGTGCGGCGAGCCGCACTTCCTACCTATTACTATTAAAAGTGATTAGTTCATTCTTAGGAGCTGCTGCAAGCCGCACTTCATATATGGAGTCTCCATCAGAATAGAGGCATCATAGTTGTCTATACTTTCTATCTTGACGCTCCATCATAATAAGGACATCTTATTTGTATACATTTTTCTTGGGTCAGTTTATAGATAATGATTTGGTGTATGGCTGTACTGAACCAATATCATGCTATTTTTTATATTTACATCAATAGCATGCTATTTTTTTATATTTACAATGCTTCAGTGACTGTATTACCGGATTGGATATGACTGTACCCGGCAGTGGTGGTATTACCAAATTGGATATGACTGTACCCGGCAGCACCGCTGCTGGGTGCGGCAAGCCGCATTTCCTACCTAGTCTCCAAAATGAGGGAGATGCAGAGAGATCTTATTCCATGTTGACGGTGAAACATCGTCGTGCCACAAGCGAATTACGATAAACCCCCTAAATTTATTCTTAACCCTACCACCACCAAACTAAAGGGTCCCCATGTCCTCCCATTGCTGGAGCGATACATGGAGGAAGTGGGGGGCCTCGGACTTGTCGGGTCTGCTACCCCACCGCTGCCTAAGTTAGGGAGCGCGGAAAGAACAACTCGTACCTTGAGGGTAGATAACTTCACTCAAGGCCCTAGATTCTCTCATGAAGACTTGAAGAAGTATCCAAACCACAATCACATACAAACCGGGAACAAAGTAAAAATTATTAAGCTTTGTCCAAAAACTGTATTATGTTTGCAGATTAAACCTTGCCAGCAATCTTTTAACGATCTTGATTTGCTGGATTCAAAAAATGCAGGAACAGGAAAAACCACAAAAATGCATTATCATGTTCACATGAATCCAGTGGGATTAATTTTTTGTCAAAGTTTATTTGATTACACCAAAATGATATCAAAATAACGGGAAGCACTCTTAAAAATATATTCCAAGAGGTTGTGTAGACAGATATTTAATGAAATATGATGTAAAAATCGTTAACAAAAATAATCATAAGATTTGATACTACAAATCAAAGGGCCCACATAGAAAAAAATCATTCAGATTATATCGTCTAAATCTTCTATCAGTATCCCTCACATCATGGAGATATGTACGTTCTACATTGGCCCGATTGATTATTACTATTGATGTTGAAAAGATACGAAAGGTATGTCCCTCAAGGATGACGAGATTTCAAATACTTGAAGTTCACCCAGATTTTGCGCATCTTGATTCATGCTTTGAATAAATAATTGCACAGAGCCTCATGATTCATTTATAACCACCAACCAAGCAAGCACAATGTGCCATGCTGTGATGCTGACCTTCTGTACCTTCCCTACTTTATGTCCAGCAGAACATCGCGGACTATATGTATGTTCGGAGCACATACCTATGTATCTCAATGATTCCACCACTAATCTGCTTGTGTCAAAAAGAAAAGGGTGTCTGTATGCATACTTAGGATTGCGAGGCACCGGGAATGAGTGCACTCTAGCGTGAGAAGGCATCGGCGCCTGTCCTCAATAGTTCAGTATCTGCTCCACACGAGAAGAAAATATCCCTTTTTCTACCACTAACAGCCAATTGAAGTATCTGTTCTGTGTTAAACAAGCAACTAGTTAGGAGCTTGTGCTGATGAGACTAGCAAGAACCTCAAGACAAGGCCTCTGGAACCTGATGACACGTAGCATGAACTGTGGTACATCGGTGCAGGAAGTGCCGTACTAGTATGAACGCAAGTGTTGGTGGCAGCACTACCCCTCAGCATTTGCAATAATAATCCCTTCTTCCACATGTGTTTGTCTGATGTATGGCACAATTTAAGTCTAAGTTCTAATTGTCACTGGCTATTCATGGATGATTGTTCGGTATGCTTGTTCCTACTCTTGTGAGATTTTGGCTGCATACATGCACATGCACTGAATTCAGATTCCAGTGCAAGTTAAAAACAGGGGATAAATCATTGTGCCATGTTCCAAATTAGAAACTGAGAGAAGAGGGAAATGAGTCATTAGCAAATACATATAGCTGCAAGAAAATCTGTTTTGATTGCCGACTGCACAATCTGAACTATACATCTCTGAAAATATACTACTATTGCTCTTGGAATTTTAGAGCTGCTGTAGTGTTGCTTTATATGAAGATGTCCTGCTCACTTGATTGTGTACATAGGTGTGTAGGTAAGAATTCGAACTGAACGATAATAATATCAGGCTTAGAGATGCACATCCCTGATAACAATTATCACAACTGTGTGGAGCAGTATATGTGCAATTTTGGTCACTGACTAGAATAAATTGTTGGAAATAGTATGTGCATTCAGAGAAAACTCTGTACATTCCTTGTTAGTTACACTAGCACAGGTCTGAGCAATAACTCAACTTCTGCATGCTAGTCTGAGTGGGAAACCCCGTGACTGGAGGTTTTTTCCCCGCCCCCGCGTCGTCTCCTCCGAGGCGACTCGCGGGAAACCCTATCCGCCCCGCCGCACCACTCCTCTCCCCTCCTTCCCCTCCGCCGCCGCCAGAGGTGTGCGCCGGCGTGCGCTTGACACCGATGAAGGTGGCGACGAGGGATCCGGCGGCTCCACGTAGCATGGAGGGCCTCGGCATCCGGGGCTGCGGCCCCGGGCGGAGAGCGCGGGGTAGCCCTGGCGGCGGGCCATTCCTGCCGGAGCTGGTGAGGCGCCTCCCTCGGTCTCGAGGGGGACGAGGAGGCGTCGGTCCCCAGTCGCTGGTGTGCGGCCTCCCCCGTGCGGTGGCCGTTCTTCTCGGACGCCGGCAGCGCGGATCTCGTCGAGCGGGGCTTGGATCCGGGGGAAACCCCTGGCCGGCGCAGCCATACAGTAGGCGACGGCCTGGGCACCGTTCCCCTCCTTGGAGGCTGTGGTGTGGATCCTTCTCCCCCTCCTCCCGTCCCCTGCTAGGTGAAAGCCTAGGTCCCCTGATTCGGGCGGCGACGACACATCTGTGTCGTGTTCCTTCTTGGAGGCATAGTCCGGGGATCGCAGGGGCGGCGAGAGAGTCGGGTTGTGGGTGTGATGGTGGCGGGTGGCAGCTTGGCTTTGCTTCAATGCCTTTTCTTCAGTGGCTCATCGCCGTTACCCTTGTTGCTGCGATTGTGGCCGACAGCTCTTGCCCTTTGGTGTGGCTTAACCGCGGACGATGACGATGCTCAGAGTGGTGTGCTCTGAGCTTGCAGGTATGCTCCTAGTTCCTTCTCCATGCGCAGCTTGGACGTCTTCCTTCTGGGTTCTAGGGTGAACCGAGCTGCCGGCTGCCGGTGCGGCATCCTTCGAGCCAGGATGAGAGGGCAGGGGCCCTTTGCAGCGGCAGTTCCAGAGGAGTTTCGGTCCATTACAGTCTTCGAGTTTGGCTACGATCAAGAAGCTTGCGCGATGGTGCATCCTCTCAAGTCCATAGTTAGTCCTGTTGGTGTAGGTCGTCCTATAGGGTGATGGCCGCAGCATGGCATTCTGCTTGGTATCGCTGCTGCCTTTGAGTGTGTTTCGCTTTGCTCCTTGTATCAGCCGCTTGTTTCTATTTGCTTTTCCTTGCAAGTTGGTGATCTTGTAATCCTGGCCGGTTGATGGCTTTGTTAATTCAAAACTGGGCTCTTCTTGAGCCTTGGTTCTAAAAAATACTAGTCTGAGTGATCTGGCTGTATGGATTAGATCAGTTAACACTAGACGCCACCATCTAGAAGAAACCTGTTGGCTTTGTAACACTTAGCCTGGATCTTCCCAGGACCAACACACGTAGGTACAAGTACAAGCTAAGCAAGCTGCTTGATTGATACATTGATTCAGTGCAAGTTTCTTTGTTATGCTCCGTCGAGTTGATCGAAATCAACTAGAGCTAGGTCCGGCGAGACGCGTATTGTACGCTGTGGCTACTGTTCATCAATTAACCTGCTAGCTAGCTTGCACGCACAGGTTGCTTCTGTGGATTTGGAGCATAATTGATTTGCTACCAATATTTGGCATTGTCAATATTTGACAAGCCAACATTTGGCAAAATCGAAAGTTGCCAACATTTGACAACTTTTTGTGAGATTGACAACGAGAATTGGCAAGCAATCAATCTCTAGCCAATATTTGGCATATCAACTTTTGACATTAAATCAATTATGTTCTTGATCTAGCAACGATCAAAAGCCAACAAAACCAACCGTGCCAAAAGCAAGGAACGCTCTAATGCACTGGCAACATGCAGTCTAAGATGAGGAGACTTTTGGCCGGTTTAGATTGATCAAACACACTGGAATATACTCCCTCGGTCCCACAATATAAGACATTTTACAAAAACGTCTTACATTATGCAATTAAACTTGCATATTCGACCGACAGAGTAAACTGTATCTACAAACACAAAATTGTCGCCAGTATGTACGACTTATCTCACTGGACCACATGCATGCTATAGAGAACTGAATGTGAGCAACTGAGCAATTACCCTGCAATTACATCCTATAAAAATTTATCAGAGTGAATTTTGACAATCTGCGCAAGCCGATATTCCTGGTGATGTCCTGCTCGAGGCAATCCGCTCTCGACCATCAGGATGAACTTGAGATGCTCGGCTTGAGCCTTGAGACGTAATTCCTGGCAAATCTCCGCTCTGGTGAGTGTTTTATTCTCATCGCAACCATGCACGAGCAACACTGAATTTTGAGTGGTTCGAAATATCACTGTTCTCTTCTTGCTGTCCATGTCTAATTTTTTTTTGTTCCATTTCACAGTACAATCCAATGAACGCACTCTTAGGCTGGTTGTAATGGTAGTATCATAGCTAGTACTCCCTCCGTCTAGATGTATAAGGCTAGTCATAGTGGGAGTAACATAAGTAGTAACATAGATGCCACATAAGCAAAAAAAGATGACGTGTCATGTAATTAAAGAGGAGAGAGACAAATAGAGTAACATAATATGTTATCATCACATAGCGGTTTCCAATACAAAATGAGTCTATAAAGCAATAAATGAAGATATGCATGTTACTACACCTATGACACTTCCCACTATGAAGATGGTAACATGGACTAGTAACATATGTATGTTACTAGTCTAAGTTACTCCCCACTATGACTAGCCTAAGTCATATTAGGTTGTGCACCGTGACCAAGGCGGAGGGAAAAATGAGAGAACTTAATGTTCTTTTGCTAATTAATAGCATTGCATGCAATGAACTAACCACTACATGTCATGTTTGGTAGTCTCAAGTCATTGAAAGCATGCACGACCCACATCTCTTATTGGTTGATATGTCATGAAACAAGAAACGAGAAGGGAGTGAATGTACCGTGCCTAAGTGTTCTGGGATTATTTGATTATCGTAAGGTGACTTACACACCTAGACGGAGGGAGTATCATGCATGCCAACTGAGGTGTCATAGCATTAAAGGAAGAAAGAGAGGGTGTAGTATCATATCATGATACCGTATCATATTAAATGCTATACTACTTTGTGTCATGCTTGGCAATAAATAGAGTACTAAATGATACTAATATATGATACTATGCATTACGGAGGTAGTATCATACACCAGTATCATATGCATGATACTAGTGTATGATACTCCTCATTACAACCAGCCTTAACAGAATACAGTGATATAACTGTACAAGTACAACACCTACCTGAATAAACAGCTGGACATTTGAATCTGCCAAACCCATCTAGCAACAGCAACTACACATTGTGTCCCAGATTTTTAGGTGCAAATCGCAACTTAAGTTCTTATTAATAGAACTCTGCGATATAAATCGTCCCGGAAATCCATCATGGGACAAAATACAAGAGCAACCGGTACAATGGGTGAAGCAGGACGGCAGCAAGCATGACTAAAAAGAAAGATGAAACATTGTATTCATGCTCTGTTCCGAGCCCAGACACAATGTGCAGTAGTTCCATTGTGACGCCCCCGATTTAATCGTACACTAATCATGCACGCAAATGTGTACGATCAAGATCAGGGACTCACGGGAAGATATCACAACACAACTCTACAAATAAAATAAGTCATACAAGCATCATAATACAAGCCAGGGGCCTCGAGGGCTCGAATACAAGTGCTCGATCATAGACGAGTCAGCGGAAGCAACAATATCTGAGTACAGACATAAGTTAAACAAGGTGCCATAAGATGGCTAGCACAAACTGGGATACAGATCGAAAGAGGAGCAGGCCTCCTGCCTGGGATCCTCCTAGCTACTCCTGGTCGTCGTCAGCGGGCTGCACGTAGTAGTAGGCACCTCCAGAGTAGTAGTCGTCATCGACGGTGGCGTCTGGCTCCTGGGCTACAAAGTCTGGTTGCAGCAATCGAGTAGAGGTAGGGGGAAAGGGGGAACAATGCAACCGTGAGTACTCATCCAAAGTACTCGCAAGCAAGGAGCTACACTACATATGCATGGATATATGTGTAAAGGGCCATATCAGTGGACTGAACTGCAGAATGCCAGAATAAGAGGGGGATAGCTAGTCTTAACGAAGACTACGCTTCTGGTCACCTGTCTTGCAACGGGTAGAAGAGGACGATCTGAAGTCCTCCAAGTAACATCACATAACAATAATCCTACCCGGCGATCCCCTCCTCATATGCCTGAGAGAGAGCGACCACCGGTTGTATCTCGCACTTGGAAGGGTGTGTTTTATCAAGTATCCGGTTCTAGTTGTCATAAGCTCAAGGTACAACTCAAGTCGTCCCGACATCAAGATCACGGCTATCGAATAGATTAACTTCCTGCAGGGTGCACCATCTTACCCAAAGACGCTTGATCCCATTTGGCGGACACACTTTCTGGGTCATGCCCGGCCGCGGAAGATCAACACGCCGCAGCCCCACCTAGGCACAACAAAGAGGCCAACACGCGGTCTAAACCTAAGCGCGCAGGGTGCGGGCCCATCGCCTCGAGCACACACAAGACGTTGCGTGGCGGCCGGAAGGCACCTAGCCTAGCAGGCGTTCCAGTCCAATCCGGCGCGCGCTCCGTCGTGACGTCTGAAGTGCTTCGGTGATACCACGACGCGGGATACCCATAACTACTCCCGCGTAGATGGTTAGTGCGTATAAGCTCGTAGCCAACTCAGATCAAATACCAAGACCTCGTTAAGCGTGTTAAGTATCCGCGAACGCCGAACAGGCTAGGCCCACCTCTCTCCTAGGCGGTCTCAATCGCCTGTCGCTCCGCCACAAAGATCCATCCGAGGGCCGTCGGGACAAAGGTCCTTTCAGCCCCAATCCGTTAATCACTGCGGGTGCTCCACAAGCCGACCCGACTTTAGTCACCACATGTATCATGTATAAGTATATAGTATATACCGTGATCACCTCCCGAGTGATCACGGCCCGATAGTATAGCACGGCAGACGGACAAGAATGTAGGGCCACCGATGAAAGTACTAGCATCCTATACTAAGCATATAGGATTGCGGTAATGGTAACAATGATAGTAACAAGGACGAGCTATGCATCAGGATAGGTATAATCGAAAGCGGTAATATGCTACACTACTCTAATGCAAGCAGTATAGAGAAGAGTAGGCGATATCCGGTGATCAAGGGGGGGGGGCTTGCTGGTTGCCACGGCAAGTGAGAGGGTCGTCAACACCGTAGTCGAGCGGCCAAAGCAGCGTCGGTCTCGTAGTCTACGGAGAGAAGAGGGGAAGAAACAATGAATACCAAGTAAACAGATGCATATCGATGCATGACATGTCAAGAAGCGATGCTAGGCGTGCCCTAACGTGGTATGAGGTGGTGCTTGGTTAAGAAACATCCGGAAAGTATTCCGGTGTTTCGTGTTTTCGAGCAGGAGCCGAGGGGAAAGTTGCAGGTTCGATAGGTTAGGGGGTGTGGCGGACGAACGGATGCGCATCCGGATTCGTCTCGTCGTTTCGAGCAACTTTCATGTAGAAAGTATTTTCATCCGAGTTACGGATTAAAAGATATGATTTTCTAAAGATTTAAATCATTTTCTGATTTTAATTATATATTTAATTCCAACCTTATCCAAAACAGTGTGTGATGACGTAGGCATGACATCGAGTGATGTCAAGAGGTCAACTGGTCGGTTGACCGATCAAAATCGACATGGGGACCCACCTATCATAGACAGTGAGTTAAACAGAGTTTAAGCTAATCTAAAATTAGTTAGGAAATCTACTGGGCCCACCTGTCAGTGTCTAATTAGGTTTTAGTTAATTAAATTAATTAATTAGCAGTTTATATATTTGTTTTATTTGTTTTATGGCATGGGGCCCGCATGTCAGTGGCGATGTCGCCACATCAAAGATGTCGATTGGGTCATCCCGGTCACTAATCGGGCCCGTGGGCCCGGTGGCGGCGACCACAGGGTGGCCCAGGTGTGCCGGCTCGGCCAATGGCCGCGGCTTGACGCCGGTGACATCAGAGCGGCGAGGGCCTCGGCCTCGTCGAATTTGGCTCCGGCGGCCGTTTAGCCGGACCCGCGTTCGGAGCTACGACGGTGGCGCATCCTTGATAGTGGCGGCGAGGGCTGGGTTGGCGGAGCGGCGCCGGCGGCGGGGGCGGAGACGAGGTTGGGCGGTGACGGAACCGGCGTTGGAAGCGCGTTTTGGCGAACCAAGAAGCTGGCGAGGTGGTGCAGCGTTGGCGGCGAAGCCAACGGACGCGAGCTCGTGACCATTTGTCACCGTGGCCACGCCGGCGACGAGCAAGCGGCGCGCGTTCGGGTGAGTGTGGAACAGCGCTACAAGCTTAACAGAGGAGGCGGGGAGGGCGATCCGCGCAGAGGCTCACCGAGGGCGTGGGGTGCGGGCGAGAGCTCGGGGAGGACGGTGGCGAGATCGACGGCGATAGCGCGGCGGCCGTGGTCGAAGAAGACGGACGATTCGGTCGAGGTGGGTGCTCCGAGCTTGAGTGGATCCGCGTAGGGAAGCGAGGGACCACGACGGAGTCAGAGGACTTGCCGCAGGCGATTTAACGGACGACGATGGCCACACTACGGCGATCGACGGCGACGGGCGCTCGGGCATCACGAACAGAGGCGAGAAGGGGCGAGAGGGGATTGTGGGCGCTAGGGTTTGGGAGTCGGGGAGGCGGCCGACGACCTAGTAGGCGCCGGGGTGCCGGATGGCGCAGGCGTGGCCATCGGCGCCGTGATCTGGCGCTCTGTGTCCACGGGGTGGGGATGAACAGAGGAAGAGGAAGGAGGGGAGGGGTTAGGTGGGCGGATGGCCTGGGCTGGCAATTTGGGCCGCAGCCCGATTGGCGAGGGGTTTTCTGTTTTCCTTTTATTTTATTTTTTTCTTTTCTTATTTTTCCTTTTCTGTTTTCTGTTTTATGTTAGTTTCAATAAATACCAAAGTGGCACCTAAATTGTTCTTACAAATTAAGCCAAAACCATAAAATGTTTCATCCCTAAATAATATAGTTTAATATTTTACAAAACACAAAAGGCATTTAATTAATCTCTTTCGCTGCTGTTTTCTTTACCTTTGAGCATTTAAACATTTTATAAAAATGTGGTTTCATCACCATAATTACCTATGCATTATATGTCACCTCTCGAACATTTTAGTTTTAATATTTGAAACTTTTATTGTTTGCTCGATTTTGAATTTGAAATTCGAACTAGGTTTTGAACTAACGCGAGTTTTAACAACAGTAACCGAGGTGACGTGGCATCATTAGCGGGGCTTACTGTAGCTTAATTACCCGGGCGTCACATCCATGGACCATTGGTAGGCAAATCCATACCCTGTTTCTTGCCTAGAACGAACAACACGGCAGAGTATATGTTCAAAGATTCAGTCACAGGAACAGAATTCAGAAGTGGGCGAAAATGTAGCCAACATTTTCTACTACAAAATACTATAAGCACCAGACTGCACCGTTAAGAGGTAATACAAGGGAATCACGCACATAGACAAAAGATAGCATCAACCACGATAGATGGAGCATTAGGCTGATCCCTTCTCCTAACTAAGATACTGAAGTCAATTCTTCCATTAGAGAATGAAGATATTTTGCAGCTATTTTGAACGCTGAACAAAGAGACTGGACAATTTTAGCATCAACATGCTAGCCACTTCAATCCAAAAGGTTACTCACATAAGTATCCATGCAAATCATGAACCAGTCAGAGCTTCTTGACCACAACTTGTATACATCAAAAAGAAACTAGTCATCTCATAGTGGACCCAATTTATACGCAATACGTCTGTCACAGAAAAAAAAAACATGGCTCTGCACATCAATACAAGTTCCATTTCTCGAACACATGTTAAGGTCGAACATCGCATGAAGCATTGATTCCTTAAAGTGGTTACCAGCTAAAGTGAAATGACAAATATAATTCAAAATGATGCAACACAACGGCACAATTATAACAGTATGTTTCAATACCTAACCAGATGAAATGGAATCATGACCAACAATGAGCTGCAACAGAACATCTCATTGAATAGTTGATTATAATGCATTCTTTCAGTTTAAATAATGCCGCAGGCTCTTGCTAGTCAACAAATATATAATCTGCCCCATTTCGTCATCTGTTAAAACAAAACAGAGAAACAGGAAACCCATGCATATTTGCTACTCCCTCCATTCCAAAATAGATGACTCAACTTTATACTAATTTTAGTACAAAGTTAGTACAAAGTTAGGTCATCTATTTTGGAACGGAAGGAGTATACATTAACATTAAGTAGACCATGCAGTTCAGTTAAAGAGGACAAATTAATTCTGCAGTTTAGTTAAACAGAGGTAAGAGGCAGCTAAATTGCTAACTATTGAGTACTACGAAGGCTCCTATATAAAGAAAATTCAGTTCTTCAGTTCAGGAAAACATAGACGTTAGTCTAGGCAATTCGAGAACACTACAAACGCTGATGCAAATGACTCGAAATTTTAGCATCAACATTCACAGAGGCCACTTCAGCCCAAAATGATATTCAGTGAAATATAAAAGCAAGCATGTAACAGTCAGAGCTTCTTGATCATAATTTCTCAACCTCAACAAAGAAGATAGCGGGCACATAGTGGATCCAGCTAATACATACTTCAGCTCATGTGGATACGGAGAGCTAGGCCGATAAGAGGCACCAACACACTCAACGTCCCTCAAATGAAAGACTAATTGTTGACGACATAATCTTCTGGTCAAATGAAAGGCGAAGCATTCACAACATAACCCTCTAGTGCGGAAAGAATGTATGTGAAACTAGAGTTTGCTTGAACCAAAGTCGAGTAGGACAGAGGCGTCCGCAATGTATACTAGCAACCAACTTGCCATCGACGTCAATCTGAAGTACCGAGTCACCAAATTTGACCAGCACAAGCACATCACCTTCATCAGACATGACCACCAGCCACCAAAGTTTGTAGAATTTTCCAAACTGATTGGTAAGCTCTGCAACCGGCAATTCAACCCGATATTTTAAGGCCCAGATCTCGCTTTCATAGTCCCGTGTCATCCAGATATCAATGGATGTTTTTGCATCATTAAAGATGGACATGCTGAGTGTTCCATCCATCTCAAAAAGGTCGGCGCCATCAGGATCAACCGGAGCGCGCATCGACTCGGCGGTAGTGTCGAATACAATTATCATGTTTTCTACGCACCAATGGATACTACCATGGAACATGACAATTCCGGAGGCCACATAAATTGGTCCACATGGGAGCACTGTGTCTATGCGCCTCGGCGGCTGGCTGGAGCCTAACGTGTAGATGTAGACGCCATCCTGAGCTTTATCCTTAGGTGCCAGCAATAGTCGGTAGTCGCCGGTAGGGGTGTGCGGGTACATCCCCATGACATCGAATTGAGAAAGCAGCGGGAGGGGAGCATACTGACGAGTTGCTGGGTCGATGGATACGGCGAGGAGGCCGTCGCAGCAGCTCTCCAGAGCGAAGTAGGCGTGCCCAGCTCCAAGCCGCGCGACGGACTGGAGCCGGTCAGCGGCGGCGACCCCCGCCCGGTGGTCGAAGAGGTTGACTTCCAGGAACAGGCCGTTGACGTTGTTGTTGCCAAGGATGTGGAGGATGGGGAGGGTGGGCTGGCGGGCGTGGTGGGCGAGGAGGAAGTCGCGGGTGGAGGTGGCGCCTCGCCAGGCGCGGCAGACGGCGCGGCAACGGAGGAGGGATTTGGGGGGCAGGCGGAGGAGGATCTCCCAGATGCAGATCTCATCCGGGAGGCCGCGGTGGGGAGCAGGAGGATCCGCCATGGCCGGCGGCTGGGAGCTCTCCTTTCGAGCAGTGGAAGAGGAGTGGTGGCAGTGGCAGTGGCGGCGGCGGAGTGGTAGGGTTGTAGCTCTTCCTTCCTCCTCTCTCTCGCACAAACAAGAGAGATGCGTTTGGACTGCTGCTAGCGCTTAAACGGGCTGGGCCTGCCTCTTTTTGGTCCACATGAGGCTAAAATATCTCTCAAAAAAAATTGATGCGGCTAAAATTTGATGTTTTTGTTACTAGTTTAAAAGATCCCTAAAAAATGTTATTAGTTTAAAAAAATCGATGTATTTCACTGGCTCTGTATGTCTACGTCATACTTGGCGCTGCATGCAATCTAGGGCCCGTTCGGCAATCCACCAGCTCCTCAAAATACGCGGAGCTGGGAGCACCGTTTCGCCCGCTCTGAAATTTCTAACCGCAGCTCCATTTGCTCCGGGAGCGGAGGGACACCGAACGGCCCCCTATTCTCAAAAACAAAAAATCTTAGCCCTGCAATCTTGATAGATGTCTATGTAGGTAGCAGCTACTCCATTCGTACACAAAAAGAACTTTATATGAGGGAGAGCAACTAATCAAGGAGTACTCCTTCGAGAGCCCCGCAAGAGTCACTTTGGGCGTGTTTGGTTCATTGGCCCGCACCTGCATCGCACCCACGATGCAATTTTTGCAATGTTTGGCAGCCCGCATGTCTAACTGGGCCAGGCCCAGCTGATGCAAAATAGCCTCCCCAGCCAGGCTGAGGTCGCACGCAGGAATCGGCCGTTTCCCCGAGCCTGCACCCGCCGTTGCACGCACGCCCTTCACCCACGCGAGCAAGCTCTCATGGCAGGTACACCGACGCATTCACGCCCTCTCTCCTTGCTCCCCTCTCTCTCCTGCGATTTGGATCTCGCAGCCCGTCGCTGTTGTGGACATCGCCGGCGGGGATCCTCGCCGCTGCGGAGGTAGAGCCCTCTTCCTCCCCTCCCTCTCCCTGTCCCCCATCTGTTCCCATACCTATCCATGTCTCCCATCCGTCCCTCCTTCCCCCCCTCTCCCTCCCCCCTCACATCCCCATCTCTTGCCGATGCGGATGGGTGAAGCAATGGCCTCCTCTCGCAGTGGGACGGAAAGAGGGCCTTCTCCTCCATCTGGGTGTGGCAAGCACCAGTGCATTCTTTTCCCATCGCCTCCCCTCTCCATTTTTTATGTAGGTTCAGATCTATCAACATCCTCCTTTTCCCCTATGGATTAGAGATGGCTTGGTAGTTTTGATGTTAGGTAAGGTTGGTCATTAGCATGTATATGTGTGATATGTCCAGAACACTTTGCTAGATTATATGGAAATGAAGGAATCAGTAGATAGGTAGACAAAATAGTTATGCAAATGGTGCAAACAGTATGAATAATTTGTGCATATATTTTATTTTGTTTTGATGATGAAAATGATATCAATATTATCAGTGCCCATGTCTTTATTAATTTATAAATCTGTGCTGAATTTATATAGATGGATGACAACGGCAAGACCCGAGATACCCTGATAGTGCAAGCTGCTGGTTTGGTTGCTGTTTTGTGTGCCTATATGGCCACAATAACTACAAGGGCTAGAATTAGAAACTATCGTGCCCCAATCCGTTCGTTATGCTTGAGAGAGATGTAGCTAGGTTGTCCAATCTCGTTTATCTCTGAAACCAATGATATAAATTGTCATGACCTATTAAGGATGAACAGGACCCCATTTTATAACTTGTGTAACTTATTTCGTGATCGAAAATTGTTGGAAGACAGCATTCATACCTGCATAGAGGAGCAGCTTGCAATGTTCCTTCTTGTAGTTGGGCACAACCATAGGTTTAGAGCAATGAAACCCATATTTAGGAGGTCAATTGAAGTAATCAGTCGATACTTCAAGGCTGTTTTATATGCAATTGGGGAGTTGCGTGATGAGATGATCCAGCCCCCATCTAATGAAGTTCATCCAAAAGTCCTACACAGTAGGCGCTTCTATCCCTACTTTAAGGTAATATATTGCCATTTGACATGCCGAATAACCCATATTTTACAAAATATATCTCACCTCTTTTCTTAGGACTGTGTTGGTGCAATTGATGGCACCCATGTTCTTGCCAAGGTACCGGCTGCTATTGCTTCAGCATTTAGGGGTCGGAAAGGTGGAACCACCCAAAATGTGATGGCTGCGGTTGACTTTGACCTTAAGTTTACCTATGTCTTAGCTGGTTGGGAAGGGTCAGCCCATGATGCACTCATTTTGGCCGATGCGTTGGAAAGGAATGATGGATTTGTTGTCCCTGCATGTATTAGTGAACCATTTTAGAAACATTTTACTGGATTTTGATCGTTTCCTAATTACTGATAGTAACACAACACATGGACTCTTATTTGTTCAGAAAATTCTACCTCGTGGATGCGGGCTATGCCGTGCGGCCGGGGTTTCTTCCACCATATAGGGCTACTCGCTATCATCTTACTGAGTTTGGTGAACGCGTCCCTCAAAATGAGGAGTTATTCAACCTCCGTCACTCCTCATTGAGGATCACGGTTGAGAGGGCATTTGCAGCTTTCAAGAACCGGTGGAGAATTGTGGACAACAAGCCTCACCACCCTTATCCGTCACAAGTCAAAATTGTCCTAGCTTGCTGCATTCTTCATAATTGTATACTATAGTGGGGAGAGGATGAGTTTGTACCACCTGAGCACACTTGGACTGGGAATCCAGCATCAGACGGTGTGATTGACATAGAACATGATAATAGAACATGGTCACAAATTAGAGATGGTTGGGCTGGGCATATGTTTGCCAATAGGGGCAATTCACGTGTGTAGAGCTCACGTGTTGGGTTATGAATAATTCTATCATGTAATGCTCAAGTGTGGAGCTCAATTCTATGGTGTAATGCATTATGAACAATTCTGTCATGTACCCAAATTGAAACACTTAAGTATTATGTACTCTCTTATGTTGCTATTTGAGCTCCACTTCAATTCTGTTTATGGTTCTTTAATTCAGTGTAGGTTCTGTTCATGATTTTTTAATTCTGTTTATGGTTCTTTAATTCTGTTGGTGCTTCACTTTAGACTTGAGATATAAATTTTGATTATGTTGGTGCTCCTTTTTGTTGTTCTGTACATAGGACTGATGGCTGAGATGGCTGTTGATGGTGGGCATGGTGGTGGGAATCACCCATTGCGCTGGACATCTCCAATGTCTGGGTTCATGTTACGTCGGTTTGTAGAGCTCATTGCTGGTGGAGTGAAGACGGAGAAGGGTTTTAAGGAGGTGCACCTAAACCAGGTGGCTAAGAATTGTAGCGAGCATTTTGGTCTTTCCATAACAGGGACCCAAGTGTACAACCACCTCCGCAAGTGGCGTGCTAGGTGGGTGAAGATAAGTAAGCTCCGAGACATTAGTGGATCACTTTGGGATGACAACAACTATGTCATATCGCTGGAGGAAGAGCACTACCTGGGTCATATCAAGGTTTGTACTAGCTTTGAGTTGATGACCATGCTATTTCATTTCTTGCACATAACCACACTTCATGTTCGACCATCCCAGTAGCTATTTCATTACTTATGCTCAAAGAACTAGCTTTTACTAGTTGTTAGAACCTCATCAGTAGCTATTTAACTAACCTTGCCATAATCACACTTCTTGTAGGACCATCCAAAAGATGTTGAGTACCTCAATGTGCCTTTAGAGAATTATGTTCAGATGCTTGCTATCTTTGGGAGTGGTATTGCTACAGGAAGGTATGCAATGACATCTCATCAGGCTCTTGGGGTTCCTTCAATGGTGGAAACCTCCCCATCTTTTGTAAACCTTGAAGGTTATGGTTCTGAATTTGTTGTTGATGGGAATGAACCTGGCTCGAGTGCTACTGCTGCTGCTCATGGGGAAGATGCTGGTGCTGCTCCTCATGGGAAGGAACCATGTAAGGATGCTTCCAGCTCCACTGGCAAAAGGAAAAGGGCTAGCCTGATGAGTGAAGAAGAAGTTCTGGTCATGAGCAACATGTCTGATCTAGTCCGTGAAGTTGCTATTGCTATCAAGTCCACCGGAGAGGCACACCCGGAGCTTTACAATGCTGTCATGGAGCTCCCTGGTTTTACCGAGGATAATCTATTGATTGTCCTGGATTATCTCAATGAGAACGCCAACAGGGCTAGGAGCCACTCATTCGTGCAGATGTCAGAGACTCGTCGCACTCGTTGGACCATTCACCACCTCTCCAAGCTCAACGGTGAAGTGCCCGTGCCCAAGGATGGAGTGCCATAGGATGGAGCGCCTAAGGATGGAGCGCCTAAGGAAGGAGTGTGAGCAAATATGCCTGTAAACATCGGATCAAACAAACTCTTGTTCCTCATGATTTCTTCACGGCACTAGAAGGTTATGCTGTGGGCGCCTCACCTTTCATTTGATGGGTGCTTCTTAACGGCTTAGTGTTCGTATTCTCATAAGCTGCAATGTCTGTGAGTTGGATCAAGTATGAGCATGCTGATTTTTTCTCTTTGTGTTGATATATAATAGGTTATGATCAGTAGTGACTCTTATGTGGTTACATAAAATCTATGCTTGTTTCGATATCCTTTCGGGGTGAATTGACTGCTGCTTGCGTTGATGCTAAAATTATCAAGCCATTTTGATCCGCCTCATGTCTCTGTTTTCTCGGGTTGAGTACTTGCTATATTCTATTTATCTAATGTCTTCACAGTACTTGATATTTATCAATCTTTATGCCTCATATCACTATTTCTTTGACTGAAGAATTGGTTTTACCTATGGATCTAGTGGTCTTCTTAATAGTCAGTTTTTAGTGTGTTTCCTGTTTCTACCCTTTACTGTAGCTGACAATGGGAAGTGGCAGATTTCCTCTTTGCTGACTTGCGAGCGGCACCTGACTTCTAGAATGCTTTGAAGAACTGCTAGTTAAATTGAATTTTCCATATTGCATCATAATAGTCAATTTCTCAACGAAGTGTCCTGTTATAATTTTGTTTTCTTCATGCATCTACCACTATGAACTGTGACTCTCTGTGCTACTGGTTCTAACTTTTAACTAGGATATGAGCGCAGATGGTGTGCTGCTCTCTCTAAAGCAAGCTTGGCTTATGTAATTTGTGGGAGCTGATGGTCTGTTCTGGGGCCATTTTAGGTGTCTGTCATAATAGGCTGTAACAGTTTAGTTTTATCTCTTGTAGGATTTGGACATCTTTCACGCTAACAAATGATTCCAAATCTTCTTGATTTCTTTCCTAAAGAATGATTTATGTTATGTTCCAATGTCATACTCTGGGCCTTTGCCCAAGAGCTAACAATTCAGAGAAACGAGGGGATGGTTAAAGGCTGTTTTCCTAAAGAATGATTTATTATCTCTCATTATTTCAACTCAGCTGCTAACCACTTTGGATAAAGGCTTCGTGTGATGCTTGTAGCACAATTGCTCTTAATAACTTCAGCTGTACTTGAAAGTTTTTGCTTGAGTCAACCATAAATGCCCACTAAAGTTTATGCCTCCTGGAACTGTGCTGACATGGAAGGCGTGTGTGGGTCGCTGCCGGGCATGTAGGCATCGGCCTGCCGTCGAAGAGATCACCTTGCTGCACGGATGGAAACCTATGCTAGCTATCTCAATTATTCGGTTATTTTCTTGCCGATCCAAGTTCCAAATCCACAGTAGTATGTCAAGCTTGGTCTGTCTGCAACCTACTCTTTGATCAACTCTAAGTAGAATGTGAAAGCTGCCTGCCAGACTTGTCCTGTGCCTGATTGAGAGCGACATCGTTCACCAGTAACTGTTTGTCTGATTATATGTGCATTCCTGCTTTACCTCTTGTTTACAACTTCAATATATATCTTCAGGTAAGGAAAATATGCTCACCCTTTTAGTATAGCTTGTGTTTGTGAACAAAACGATACACCGATGATGCAGGTGATGCAGAATAGTGTAATATGTTACTTTCTTCATTTATTCTTTGTTGGATTTCTTTGTTACTGCAGAAAAGTCAGCTAGATGAGTCTGGTAGATTCAGATGTTTACATACTATTTTTGCTATGAAGCAAAGTTGTTTAGAACTCAATCTCTAGAGCTCAAAATGTCCTTGTAATGTGGCAACAGTAAGCTTGCAGAGAACTGTAGTTGAAAGTAACATGAACGATTCTGTTCCCTGTGGGCTTTGGTTCTGCAGAGAACAGTAGTTGAAAGCAACAGTAAGCATGCAGAGAACAGAATTCTGCTTCTACGACTGAACCTTTGAAGACATACCGTGCCTCTGTTCCCTGTGGGCTTTGCTACTTTTGCAATTATGTTCTAAGCACGAAACAGGTATTGGATTTGCTTACTGGTGATCTATGGAACTGATGTATGCTGCAGCCAGACTTAGAAAAGGTATGATTGTACTGTTTCATCAATTTTTGTAATGCTCCTGAGCGTTGATGGTTCACCCTATGTAACCCTTTTGTAATTTGTTCCTTGTTGGATTTTTGGGTGTTGCTACCGAAACACAAATTTGTTGGACAGTTGTTGTGAAGAACTTATAAGTTGTGCTTTCCATATATAAGTTGCAGATGCTTTGCATACAAATATGGGTCCAGTAGATTCAGACGTTTAGTTTTGCCGTGCAGGTGTTGTACTTCACATTTACTACAATGCATTGATTGGATCATACTACTGAAACAAAGGTGGTTTTGAACTGAACTCAATCTTGAGAGCTCAAAACGTTTGTGTGATACTGCAACAGTAAGGATGCAGAGAACAGTAGTTGAAATGAAAGTAAGATAGACGAGTGGATGAGCTATTGAATGGCAGGTACATGCACAACTACACTTCTCACCCTAACTCTATAAATACTTCTTCACCCCCAACTGCTGCATCAAGTCTGGGTTCCTTCTGATTGAGTTGGGAAATTAGTTTACCATTCAGCAGCAATTTATCTTCTTTTTATCTTACCGGTTCAGAAGTTTATCTTGGCGAGATGGACCCGCATGGGCCTGGAGGAGGACCGGGTTGGGGAAGCCCTGCAGGGTGGGGCCCAGGAGGGTGGGGTCCGGTTCCACCTGGCGGGCCTGGGTTTCCTGGTGGCCCTGGCCCTGGTTTCTGGGGGCCTGAGTTCGGTGGTTTCTGTTGCGCAGCTTGGAAAAATGTAATAAGATGTTCATAGATTTTCAGGTTGCGGTACCAGTATTGCTCAAATTGTCCATAGTTAGCAGAGAACAGTAGTTGAAATGGAAGTAAGATAGACCAGTGGGTGAGCCATTGAACAGAAGGTACATGCACAACTACCAGTTCTCACTCTACCTCTATAAATTCTTCTTCACCACAAACTGCTGCACCAAGTCTCGGTTTGTTCTTTCTGATTGAGTTGTGAAGCTCTAGTTTACCATTCAGCAGCAGTTTAGCTTCTTTTTTCAATTTAGTAGGAGCAACAGGATGGATCCGCATGGGCCTGGAGGACTGGGCTGGGGAGGCCCTGCAGGATGGGGCCGTGGAGGGTGGGGTCCGGTTCCACCTGGTGGGCCTGGGTTTCCTGGTGGACCTGGTTCTTGGGGGCCTGGGCTCGGTGGATTCTTCGGATCCTGGTAAGTTGAATTCTCAGCTAACTGATGAAGAACATCAAGTCATTCAGTTACATGTCAAATATTTTTACTTCTAAAAATCAGACTATTCACCCTGGCAGACGATTAGTGTGGTTCAGGATCAAGTGTAATTTTTTTAGCACCAACTCAAGCTTCAATTCCAAGCCATGATGCATGTATACTATTAGTACTTTAATTTTGCACCTCTGAACCCCCTTTGTTTTGTATGAATAAACCTGCAACCCTGAACAAGTGTTTCTTCTGCAGCTTCTATCTCCTGTGCTGCTGCTGCCTGCTCCAAGATTGCTGCGGCCCTCGCTTCGGACGACCGGGCCCTAGTGGCCCGGCGCCCCCTTTGTGATAGCCTGCGGAGCTACTAGCTACAAGAAACAACTCATTCGACCCCAATTCCTAGACTAAATATGCGTGGAAGAACCCACTCGTGTGAAGATATTGCATCTTGGAAGTTCCCCTTGCTGCTATGTAAACATTACTGAAAATCATATCGTCTTGGTAGAATGTATCCTGGAGTGGAGACCACTGTTTCAGTTTTACATAATTAACCTGGTACGTGCTAGTGCTTATTTCGGAATGCCATGCAAAACACGACTGAAAAATCATGTGGTCATGTCTCCCTCCCGGAGATCACTGTTTCTCTCTTACAAGTTAGGCTCTCTCTAGCTACCTTGTTGTACCTTTGCTGATGAGTTTCACGGCCTCTCTCTCCACGTTACACTTCGTTGACGCATTTCACGGGCAGAGAAGTGCACCAAGGAGTACTAGTGTTGTCTCTTGGTAGGTTCCGAGACAGCATGATATCATCCTTAAGGTGGTCAAATGCACACAACGACCTACTGTGATAAGGTCGAATATTTTGCCTAACCCTTGGTGACCATGATCTAACCGAATCGGTGTAGCTAAGACAAGCAGATATCGTTGCGATTCTATATTTATCACGATCTGATCTGTAGAGAATGATATGGCGTGGTTCTGTAATCAATTATAATCTTGGTAATTAAGTATCGCCCATGTATAAATATAACGCAAGCTTACAACAAAAACAATGCAGTTCTCTTGGTAATTGCTGAACTTTTGCGTGTCGACATGCATCACACACACTAGATGTCATGGTAGTCTCTATCGTAGGGTGCCAAGCTTCAAGTCCTCATCCAACGCGTCGAGGCATCAAGCTCTCTCTGGTTCCAAGCTCTCGCACCTGTTGTGCCGAAGGTTAGGCCATCTGTAAAAAGTGTTGGTGAGTCATTCCTTGGGTCAAATGAATTCCTTTGTTCACCTTCTCTTGGGTGGAGTGTGTTTGATGCACGTCAATGTACAAAAGTTCATAAATTGCCTTCTCATGATTCCACTTATCAGGATTGGACCAAAAGCTCGTAGCTCGCAAGGGTAATGGGCGCTTGATAGTTCGGCTCGTTAAGCTCGTAGCCCGCTTCTTAATGAACAGAGCCAATCATTGATTCCAGCTCGTTAAGCTTGGTGAAGCTTAACGAACGAACTAACGAGTTTCACAAGTAGCTCATTAAGCTCGTTAGTAACAACAAAACACATATTTTCATCTTACATGATGAAATTTTCATAGCACCTCAGCACATCTATTCAATCTAATCTACATAGGACGCAAAAAACTAGTGCATTTTTATAGTAACAATCTTCCTTCTTATAAAAACCACGCCTACACACTCATCCCGTAGACCGTAATACATCAGAATCTGCTAACGAGCGCTCACGAGCTTAACGAGCTTCAAATGAACCGAGCCAAGCAGGGTTTTCTGCTCGTTAAGCTTAACGAGCATGAGCTTAGCGAGTCGAGCAGCTCGTTAGTTCCCCCTACACTAATGTACCTGGAGACGTAGTTGTCGTTGTTGAATATAGCATAGGTCTGAAGCATCTGACACCAAATCTAGCCAGATGATGAGAAACCCTAACCTCAACGCCCATGGAGACGTCATGAATCTACTCAAGAGCTTTGTTGACGAAGTCTAGACAAACAGACTCAGGGAGGATCGGAGTTTGGAAGACAAACTCTAAGAATACGCGCCATCATTCGGCCAAGCGTCGTACCCGTGAGAGCTAAAAGCCCTAACCTAAGCTACTAATTGGAGGCACGAGGACTCCCATCCCTGCCACCGGCCGCCGGAGCGGATGATAGAGGGAAAGCGAATCCATGGGCTTGCTAGTTAAGCCTTGAGGGGGGGAGTTTACCCAAGCCGTCTAGGGTTAGGGTCCCGTAATTACTTTATAGGTGGTTTGAAATGTTAAGTGGGTTTCTTGGATGATTATAGCCAATATGCATTGATTTATGTCCCGAAACATAAATCTAATGTAGAGTAAGCCTTCTACACTTCCGAGAAGCACATGTTGAGCGCATGCGTAACACCAAGATTAAGGCCGTTTAGTACGATTGGGGAGGATAATATCATCGACCATCTAGGTATTTCCTTTTTTGCGAGAATAAACTCAGATCCACTAAACCATCTCCAGCATACAACCTTGACAATGAAAGAAATTGCAAATATGTCCTTGGGTCGCAAATCTTCTTCCACCTCTACCATGAGCCCATGGCGCGTTATCACTGCCGCTCATCTAGAGCCGACCTAACTTTGTTCTTCATGGATGGGAAGTCATGAAGACTAAGGTCCAATCGGAAACACAAAAGAAAGAGAAGTGGACACCGGAGCAAGTCTCATAGATTCAAGCAGCCACCAAGCATCAACGGTGCCGCCATCAAGGCCGCATGAATCTGCTGCCCACGAGGAGTGATGGATGACCACCCTCATGAATCCCTCTATCAGATCACGTTGGGTGTCGCCGAGATGGAGCTGGGATGAAGAGACACTTAATTATTCCCGCCGACGAAGTTGCAACCATCGAAGCCTCGCTAGGGGAGACCTACACCTACCTAATGTACGCACGCGACACGAAGTCCCAGGGTTCCCCGGTCCTCCCAGGACTCCTCTTAGGCGGTAGCTCCGGCACGACGACCTCTACAAGGATGCACTGCACGACGGACGGAGGCAACATGTCATTCCACTGCGCGAGGAAGTGGTGCATACGCTTAGAGTCTGTGGCCTTCCATTCCAATGCCTGGACCGCCAGAACTGCGGTGTGGTCGGCCAGCTCCGTGTACGCTGACATGGCCGACTTGTCATCCAATGTGTTCTTTAGCAGGACGAACACGTCCAGCTAGATGGTGGGGTCCCATAGAGGCTGCCACCTTTGGAGCACCGGGCAACTAGAGACGTCAGGAGCATGCGCGCCGTGTGCGTTAGGCAGTATGTCTGGTACACCTCGGGCAACTTCTCCTCGAGCCTTGTGAACTCCCATATTAGGTCGCTCGTCGTCAGCTCCCCTGACGCACTTTTCTCGTGCACCAGCATCACGGCCTTGGTGACCACCCTCATTGTGTGCTCCATATGCTCGATGTCGTGCAGCTCTGGCGTCACATGCTCCTGTGTGGCAAGGATTTGCTGGTAGAACTCGTGACCATGCTTCCGCGATCCATTAGTGTTGCCCTTCTCCCAGACATAGTAAATGACTTGAGAGCTTTCATCTGCGCCCTCGTCATCTCCCCACTTGGTCGGCTAGGTTTCTGATTCTTTATCGGGAAGTATGTTCCTGTATTGTCCTTCACCTCAGTGCTGACCATTTTGAAACCGGCTCTCCATGGTCGTTCCAACACCTTGATTGGAGAGGTGCTGCCTTGGGCGTTCGCCGAGGCGAGCCTGATCCCACCTCGTAGTTCATCCGCTTCATCACCTTCACCACCATTGTGTTGATGGACACCAGGCTCTTACCAAGCTGGAGCTTCGATGTCGGTGCCCGATTGTAATGCTGCCTAGGGTAGGGTTGATGATGGTGTCGAGACAACGGACCTGGAGAGCTAGCGGCGACAAACTGGACGCGTCCAAAGAGGAGATCGGGCACCGGCTCTACAGGTCTGTCGCCCAGTTCGTCGACGGACGCGTCGGAGGAGGAAGATCGGGCACCTGCTCTGCAAGATACTACAGCTCCTCGGACATGTCCAATTCGCCACGCCGGCTCTGCAGGTCCGTCGTCTCAACACCATCATCAACCCTACCCTAGGCATCATTACAACTGGGCACCGACATTGAAGCTTCTGTCTGCTAAGAGCTTGGTGTCCAACAACACGACGGTGGTGAAGATGATGAAGAGGATGAACTACGAGGTGGGATCCAGCTTTGGCCTCGACAAGCACGGCCATGGTATCACCTCAACAATCAAGGTGTTGGAACGGCCATGGAGCACTAGTTTCGACACGGTCGGAGCCGAGGTAGAAGGACGATACAAACAATAGACTTTTCCATCAAGAACCAGACACCTAGAAGACCAAGTGGTGAGATGACAAAGGCGCAAACAAAAGATCTCAAGTTGTCTACGACGACAGGGAGAAGGGTGACGCTGATGGATCATGGAAGCAAGGTCGGAAGTTTTGCCAGCAAAATTTTGTCACGCAAGAGCAGTTGACACCATAGATATAGGAAGGCAAGCATATGGAGGACGCAGTGGGGGTGATCACCAAGGCCGTGACATTGGGACATGAGAAAAGCACGTCGGGGAGCTCACGGTGGGCAACCTTGATCTGGGAATTCATAAGGCTCAAGGATATGTGCCTTAAGGTGTAACAGACGTATTGCCTCATGAACATGGCGCACATGCTCGTGGTGCCTCTAGTTGCCCCGGTGCTCCAAAGGTGGCAGCCTCTGTGGGACCCCACCATCTGGCTGGACGTGCTTGTCCTACTAAAGAACACACTCAACGACAGGTCAGTCACGTCACTGCGCGCGGAGCTGGTCGACGATATCGTGGTTCCGCCGGTCCAGGCATTGGAGTGGAAGGCCATGGATTCTGAGCGGATGCGCCACTTCCTCGTGCACTGGAGGGACACGTTGCCTCCTTCCGCCATGCATCGTATCCTTGTAAAGGTCATCATGCCGGAGCTTACCGCAAGACGAAGCTTATACAAAAACCCATGCCTACTGTGTTACAGGTCGATTCTTTTGCCTAACCCTTGGCAACCATGATCTAACGGAATCGGTGTATTTAAGCCAAATAAATATCGTTGTGATTTTGTATCGATCACTATCTGATCTGTAGAGATTGATATGGTGCGATTCTGTAAACAATTATAATATTGCCGATCAAGTATCACCCATGTATAAATACAATGCAAGCTATAGGTTATTTCACTGCAAAGACATTGTCTCTGGCTCGGTGATTGAGGAATTTTTGCGCATTGACATGCATCAACACACGGTAGTCTCTATTCAGGGTGCCGAGCTTCAAGTTCTCTTCTCAGATGTACAACTTCATCCTCGACAGAATAGCTAAGGTTCACTTCTCGTATGTATAACTTCATCTTCAATAGAATAGCGAAGTCAATAATCTAGCTCTATCTTCATGTGTTGGTGGCACTAGCTTATTTCATCAAATAGATGGCAATCACATATTTAAAGACATTATAAGCATGCAACATTTCAGCCCTCTCGGGCCATCAGTGTTTGCAGCCGTTGGATCATCAGTTTTGGGAGTTCATAACTGTTCGATTAACTCAGATTCGCACCTATGCTCGACTTTCCGATTGTCTACTATAACAAGATTAGCCTAACTCCAATGAGGGAGGGGCGATGACGATGGCGCGCCTCTGGCTCGTCCGGTGCTTGTAGTCTTGTCGCTAGGTGGTGGACCTAGATGTAATTTCTACTTCTGCTGCTCGTTGTACTATCTTGACAGATGATGAATATATCAGAAGTTATCTTGCAAAAAAGTTAAGAAAAATATAACTTTAGTGTAAGAATGTATTTTTCACTAAACTGAAATTACTTATTTTATGGGGTGAAATTGATCGAGGCGGAATGGTGATGGAATTGCACACGGCATATATCCCTCCCGCCTCTCCCGGACTCACTCGTATGTATGATCGTCTGCATCTGTATTGTGTTAAAAAAAATCTCTATCAATTAAGAAAAATATAAAAGTTGCCACTCGTACGGCTGGGCTCAAAGCTAGGGTTTCCCCTGCCTCTCGCCAGCGCCGTAGCCGGTCTGCCTCTTCTCCTATGGTCCTAGGACCATAGTGGCGCGGTAGATCCCGGCCCTTACCGGCAAGAGGGCCCCGTCTTTAGGCGTTTCTTTCATTTTTGTTAGGATTTGTGCCATGCACAAGAAGATGATGCGGAGGCGGCTTCTTCAGGATGGAATAAGGTTCTCTCCGCCTAGCCCCTGTTCTGGCGACACTTCTAGCGTCATCGGAGGGCGTGTGGAGGTGCATCTTCGGCGGATCTTATGGAATTCGGTCGGCGTTTGTCTTTGATGGAACCAACTGGATCTGATCTTCTTTCATCTGCGTTTGTAGATTGTAGACTGGATCTTTTTTATCTATATTTCTCTTCATTGGCGGTGGTTGCTGTTCTGGTGTGCTAGTCCTATGGGACCTTAGTATGACAACTTTTCGACTGTCTACTATAACAAGATTTGCCTGGCTCCAATGAGGAAGGGGCGATGACGGCGACGTGCCTTCGACTCGCTTCAATGCTTGTAATCGTCGCTAGGTGATGGACCTAGATGTAATTTATACTTGCAGTGCTCGTTGTACTATCTTGGCGGATGATGAATAAATCAGAAGTTATCTTGAAAAAAATTAAGAAAAAAATATCTTTAATGTAAGTTGTGTAATGAACTGAAATTACTTATTTTATGGGGGAAAATAAATCGAGGCTCTAGAAATTATCCCCTCCTCCCTCGCCCGGACTCGCAGCCTCGCCGTGGGCATGGACGAGGAGAGGACGGAGGCGTGGTGGGCCCAGCGCGCGTGGGTGCTGCTGTCGGCCGTCCGCGAGCGGGCGCCGCTGGTGCAGTACATCACCAACCTCGTCTCCATGGACATCGCCGTCAACGCGCTCACCGCCGCCGGCGCCTCCCCCGCCATGCTCCACTGCCTCCGCGAGCTCCCCGATTTCACCCCGCGCTACAACGCCGTCTACATCAACGTCGGCACCCTCTCCGAGGACTGGTTCCCCTCCATGCGTGCCGCCGCCTCCGCCGGCCGCCCCTGGTGCCGCCGTCGCCGCCTCCGGATTCCGGATGGAGGCCTGCCTCGAGCTCCTCGCGCTCCGCCCCGCTGCCGTCAGGGGCAACGCCTCCGAGATCCTCGCCCTCGCCGCCAGTTCGGACAGCTCCTCCTCCTTCAAGGTGGCTGAACTAAAACCAATCCTATGGGTACTACCCATGGGTGTAAAATTCTGCCCATACCCTGCCCATGCGGGTACCGTACCCATGGGTAAAATTGCCATCCTTAGTGATCGACAAAGGCTAATTGAACAAAGATTAATACCAAAAGCATGATTTCCATGCCCAGAGATTTTTTCGACAGAGATGATTTTTGTCGTGATATGAGCCGTCTCGTCTATTCTCTATTTATATTTCGTTCTAGCGGTCAGTTTCTTGCAAAATCTGATTAATCACCTGTTTACATTAGGGCGAATTGCATCACACGGTTATTTCCATGCCCATGATCTCCCTATCATCCAGTGCACAAACGACACGCTGCCAGTCATGGAAGCATGCGAGCACCAGCTGGTTGTCCCCAAAGATGTTTTGACGTCGTTCGCTTCAGCCACAAATTAATTTGCAGGTCAATTTCTCTAGATCGTGATTTAATTCGTGTTAATGTTGCCAAACTTGGTTGGGTGCTCAGAATGCATGGCATTCCCCTAGGCACAACACGCCCATCCGTTCAGCACATGTCACCGCTGGATGATGGAATTGAAAGACATGAATGTTAATCCTGTCCAATTCCCTTGTGAGAGGGATTAACCGAACAAGCCATTAACTATGGTGGAAGGCTAATCTATATGAATGCAGTTTTATCAACGCTATACCCACCTTTGAGGCAACAATGTGTGCCCACTTGATTGTGTAAACCACACCCTTTAGTTGTGTAGTGCTCTACATAAAAGATATTCATGGGTGCACCAGATGATCTATCAGCCATATAGATAAGAACGATTGTTGCTGCCTATGAAGCACAACACGGATGTATGGCGTGAACAAATTCAGTCTGCAATGAGACTAAAGCATCCGGAAGATCAAGTAACCATGTCAAATTGCAAACTTCTGGATTTGTTCAAGAATGTTTGTCACCTTAATTAGAATCATGCGTCGGTGCAAAGTTGCACCTGTACACTCTGGAGAAACTTCTGAAAGATGGAGATCACACTAACAGTGTTCTTACTCCATCTCGCAATTGAGCTATTAATATGAACAAAGTAACACAAAGTGAAGTTGGACGCCATGGATTTTGAGCACCCCAACCAGGTTCGTGAACAATCTGAGACTTATTTAAGCCGATTATAGTCCAGCATTTTATGGATGAATTTGCAAGGACCACAAATTCCGTGGTGTGTCATCAACAAAACGTTGTAGCGCATGAACAAAAAATCTGTACTTTCAGTCCATCAGTCAGCTCTGGTAGAAGAACAGCAACCTTGCAACGAAAAGCAGCCAATATAATTTAAGATTGAAGAGATTCATCGCCGGTTCAAGTTCTCTCACACACAGACCCCAAAAGATTACGAGTGCCACAGAAAACTGAACATATGTAGCCTCCAAGTGACATGAGCAGCTGAGCGATTGCCCTGTAATGGTCCAGTAAGAAATGATCAAAGACACAATTCCCGGTGACGTCCTGCCTGAGACACTTTGCTTTCGACCAATGGTTATAGTGAAGAAAGGAGCATGGCTGAGTGTCTCAAGAGGAACAAGAGCCTGACCATGATACTGGAGATAATCCCAAATAGTGCAACACCAAAGCTAGAACTATAACTGAAGAGTCAACACAGAGGTTAATGTGTGCTCTAGTTTCATGGTTGGCTACAACAGAACTTGGAAACAGGAAACAAAAGTATATTGTCTAAGTATTTAGAATTAAGAAAACCACCAGATGATCTTTAAGAAGACTGTGATAAAAAACAAAGACAATTCTTCAGTTCAAAGCAAAACAGAGACACGAGGCAGATCAATTTGCCACTATTTCAAATCCTGACTAATACAACTTGGTAATTTTATCATAAACATGCACGGTAGCCATTCAGCCCAAAAGGATAATTCACTGGAGAAAACAAACATGCAATGTTGTAACAGTCGTAGCTTCATCATCATAAAGAAGCTAGCTGGCTCATAGGTGGACGCAAAAATTATTGTGTCACGATTGCTAGCTTTTTTCCCTTAACAAGTCATTTTGTGCATTTCTTCGACAATGCTTAACCCTTGTTTTCTCAACACTATCTACAAACATGGTAAAACCCCGCAGAAATCCTGGATTAACAAAATGCTAGCTGTAGGTTAATCACACAAAAGTAAAAAAGTTACCTATATATGCATGGCTTTGATCAACGTTTGCCCTTGTGCTGTCAAGCTAGTAGAGTGGAAGTGATTTGGCTGTGTGATCCAGAAGAAACAAAGCCATGATCGGGAAGATAAATAGATGGCTCAAAATTAACCTCTGGTTGGGGGCAAACCCAATTGCGCAAGCTGGAGGCGGAGCCCAGAACAAAATGAATGTCCTGTCTATTTGCATTGGCCGTGCATGTATTCAGTCGGTCGGTCATCTCTGGTGGAAGAAGAACCTTGCGGTGACAATAAGAGAATGTACGCTGGGATATACTAGTATTAACCTGGGTGTTCCACTTGTACATTCCATCGACATGGTCATCTCACACGCAAAAAGAAAAGAAACAAAAAGAAGTCCTCGCACACGCAGGTGCCAAAAGGGTATGCATGATAGGAAACTGATCAGCGACATAATTCCTGGTGATGTTCTGCTTGAGACAATCTGCTTTACACCAATGGTTACAGGGAAGAAAGGAGCATGGCCGACAGTTGTAGTGTCTGAAAGGAGACACGAGCCTGACCACGACACAAATGTTGGAGTTGTGTCGAATATTGTGTACAAGGTAGGTTACAGTTGGACTTGTAGTTGTATTGTGTTTACATAGGATATGGAGTCGTGTCCTAATAGGACACTTGTATCCTAGGCCTCTCATATATAGCGGGGGTAGACACACGATGTAACCTATGCCAACATAATAGCACCGGAACGCAGGGGAAGCCGGCGGCATGTGCCGGTGTCCAGGGCGACCGGGTGCGGTATTGTGGCGGTGTCATGGGGAGGAGCGCCCATAGTCAGGCCCCGGGGATGTAGCCATATCGGTGAACCTCGTTAACAAATCTCGGTGTCGTGCTTGTGTGATTGCTTGATCCTCGGATGATCGATGGAGTGCCTCGGATTTATTCTAACAAGTGGTATCATGAGCTAGGTTATTCGAAGATTGTGGATTGTTGATTTAGAGGAGAAGAAAAGAGCAATCGGAAGTAGCGCTTTTGTTCGGGAACTCGGCGAGATCGGCATCTGCAATTCCTGGGTTCGTGGCGGTTTGATCCGAGCGGAACACGTACATGCGGTGGCTACCAGGTGCGTGTGCAGGGCTGCAGGCAAGGGTTGGACGCACGCAAAGCCGAGGCGTCTCGTGGGCATGCCTAGGGCGTAACTGGCTGGCTCAGGTGGGGCTTGGTTGTGTGCGTGCTTGGTGGGCAAGGCCCTTGTGTAGCCACGAGGTACAGGCGTGCATTGGCCCGGGGGTCAGGAGCAGCAAGCAGCTGGTTGTGCAAGGCCCACGGAAAGCATGCGTGTGTGCTCTGGAGAACTACGCGCTGGTCAGCCACCTGTGCGGAGCTGAATTTCAGGAGAGTTCGCATTGTGCTGGGACTGGAGCGTTGCATGCACTCGTGATTTGTTTTGGACCAAAAGGGAGGACCGAGTCCTCGTGCGACACGGACGGAGACAATCAAATCGGCAAAGAAAAATCCAGCTTGATATGTCTACATCGGAATTAGCAAGAGCATAGGCAAGGCAATTGCTAGCATCTAGGGAGTTGAACCAACTGGGTAGTTGATTTCTACTGGTGCGTGGACGTTATGTTCGTCTACTTGGAGATCACGGGAAGACTGCTCAATTATTTTTCACGGAGTCAGCCATACAAAGAATCATGGTTCCAACGGGTATCAGATTTGAGGTGGAGAAGTTCACGGAACTGAACATCTTGGGTTATGGCAGACAAGGGTGAAAATTGTGTTGGCACAACATGGATGCTTGAAGGCGTTGCGGGAAGTCATGTCAGCTAAGATGGAATTATCATGTGATGGATGGAAATTCTTGGAAGACGATTTGAGAGCCTCGAGCGTGTCATGCAGTCGGACAAATTCGACTGGGTCGGACTAGATAGTCTGACGGATCGACGTGAGTCGGTTGGTACAGAAGACGGTGGTGGGATCGGCGAAGACGACGTAGGAGCGTGATGCTGATGGTGACCGACTTCTGGGCGTGGAAACACGTGGCAGGCCCGACGGTTTGTGCGGCTTCGACAAGACTATGACGCGGGGTTGATTCAAGGTGATGTACACACGGAGCTTGAAGTCGACGGGGCGCAGGGTGGACTGATCATCTACCATGGAGTCATGTTGAAGGTGGAGCTGGATTGAGGGGCTACGGCGTAAGGATCTAGAGAATCGAAACCTATCCAGTGGGAAAAAAAGCGAGTGACACGTAATTTGGACTGGAGCCCAATGGTCTGATGGAAGCGTGAAACTCGTCATCGGTCGGTGATGATCGGTGGTACTCTGCAGTGGGGGTTGAGTGGTGTGGTTTCGCGACCCTTGAGACTCGACTGGGACAGCGGAGGCTCGACGCGGTAATAGTGGCGAGGCGTGCGGTACGCATGGGACATGGAGACGGGCCAGGGCTCTGGTGGTCATACATGTGGTGAGACAACTGCGAATTTGACTCGGGATGACTACAAGCAATGGTGAAATTCCTTCAACTTTCAGACAGACGGTCAAGAAGGGAGCGGTGATATTGAGTTCAGGTAACTCTTATGTGTGACACCCAATATGTGAGTTGTTCACTTTCACACGGGTCAGTGATCGATGTGTGATGATGTGGACGGATACTCTGGAAGTTGGGAGCACAAACTAGAGTAACAAGGAACTTAATTTTGCTCGAGTGTTGACCGTGGTCAAGAAAAGAAGGGACTACAAGTTGCAGGTGGAGTCATGTGGAGTCTTTGGAGTAGCAGCGGTACTCACGGGATAAGCTCAAGTCCAATGTACATGGAAGTTTGACGCACTGGCGAACTCAAGGTGGTGGAGAATATTCGCCAAGGTGGAGTTTGTTGGAGTTGTGTCGAATATTGTGTACAAGGTAGGTTACAGTTGGACTTGTAGTTGTATTGTGTTTACATAGGATATGGAGTCGTGTCCTAATAGGACACTTGTATCCTAGGCCTCTCATATATAGCGGGGGTAGACACACGATGTAACCTATGCCAACATAATAGCACCGGAACGCAGGGGAAGCCGGCGGCATGTGCCGGTGTCCAGGGCGACCGGATGCGGTATTGTGGCGGTGTCATGGGGAGGAGCGCCCATAGTCAGGCGCCGGGGATGTAGCCATATCGGTGAACCTCGTTAACAAATCTCGGTGTCGTGCTTGTGTGATTGCTTGATCCTCGGATGATCGATGGAGTGCCTCGGATTTATTCTAACAACAAAGATCCTAAAAAATGCAACAGCAAAGCTAAAACTACTATACCAGAAGTTGCAACGGATACAAGAAGAAGGATGAATTACAACAGTGTTTGGCTGGGAGGTTATGATTCAACAAGCCATGCTCTAAGCTCTTCAAAAAACAGGTTCAACTTGCTAGCCAACAAAGAGGTTGATGTGCTCTGATTTCATCGTCAGCTACAACGAAACTTAGAAACAGGAAACCGTTGTATATTGGCTAAATATTTCGCATTAGGAAGCTCACCAAGTAATCTAAAACAAAGACCTTCATAAAGGGACAAGTCAATCCTTCAGCTCAAGACGAAAACTAAGACACATGATAAATCAATTGTCAGCTATTCAAATACTGCTCAGAACAACTTGGTAACTTTTAGCTTCAACCCGCACAGTAGCTACTCAACCCAGAAGGATATTCACACAGGTATACATTCCAAGCAACCATGAAACAGTCAGAGCTTCTTGATCATAGCATGTATAGATCAAAAAGAATCTAGCCGGCTCATACCCGACTCAATTCATACGGATTGCATCCGTCACAGAAAAAAAAAAGAACATGCTCGCAGTCTAAAGGGGAACACAATCTGGATCTGGGCCTGACCATGACAAATCTTTCCTCTGCACATCACTACAAGCTCCATTTCTCGACCATATATGTTAAGGCTGAACATCACATGAAACTTTGAATCCTTTAAATGGTTAGCAGTTGAAGTGAAATGATATATTTAATTCCAATCGATACAACACAATGGAAGAATTGCAGCAGTATGTTTCAATACCTAACAAATTCAATGGAATCATGAACAAGAAAGAAGCGCAACACGACATTGAATTGAAAGTTGACTATAATGCAATACCAATTAATCTAGTGCTCCCAGCTCTTCTAAAATTCAGCGAGTAATATAAAAAGAGAATACTTCGATAAAAAGACAAGTCAACTTTTCGATTCAATAAAGAGACAAGAGGCAGCTAAATTGCTAACTATTGAATACTATAAAGACCACCATATAAATAAATAAGTAAATAAATAAATAAATAAATAAAACATAGTCCACTCTTCAGGTCAAGAAAATGGAAACATGAATCAGAACAATTGGCAAACATTTCAAACGCTGCAAATGACTTGTAATTTTAGCATCAACGATCATGGCAGCCACTTCAGCAAAGGATATTCAACAAAATATAACGGAAAAACTTAACAGTCAAAGTTTCTTGTTCATAACGTTATATACATCAACATAGAAGCTACCGGACTCATAGTGGATACAGTAAATGCATACTTCAGCTCATGCGATAAGGAGAGCTAGGCCGATAAGACACACCACACTCAATAGCCCTCGGATGAAAGGATAAGTGTTCACAACATGATATTTTGGTCAGATGAAAGGCGAAGCATTGACAACATAACCCTCTAGTGTCGGGAAAAAGGTATGCCGCACAAGACTCTGCGTGAGGCGATGTTCAGTAGGACTGAGGCCTCTGCGATGAATACTAGAAACCAACTTGCCATCAATGTTAACCTGAAGTAGCCAGTCATCAATTTGGACCTGCACGAGCACACCACCATCCCAAGATGTGACTACCACATTCCAATAGTCACAATTTCCAGATTGTAACCTGATCTCTCAATTGGTAATTCAACATGATTTTAAAAGCCCAGACCTCCGCTTCATACTTTGGCATCACCCAGATATCAACAGTTGTCCTTTCATCATTAAGACAGGACATGGCAAGCATGCCACCCATCTCAAACAATTCAGTATCACCAGCAGGGACAATTGGAGAGCAAATCTGCGGAACGACTCAGTGGTGGTGTCGAATACCATTATTTGGTTTGTTGTGCACCAATGCAGGCTACCTCGAAACAGCAGAGATACGGGAGTGTATCGGTTTCTTCGCATCAGGGCACCCTATGTGCCTCGGCGGCTGGCCGGAGCCTAATTCATAGACGTAGGAGCCACCTTGAGCCAGATTCGTCGAGGCTTGATACAACAATAGTCGGTACTCGGACTTGCCAAGAGGGGGGTTGGTACATCCCCAAGAGGGTGAAACCATAAAGCTGCGGAGGAGCAAAGTCCCAGTCGCCGGGTTGCAGATGGAGAGATTTGGCGGGTAAAGCGCAGAGAGCACGAGGAGGCCATCGCAGCAGGCCTCGAGAAGGAAGCAGGCATCCAGACGGGGTGTGGGTTGTGCAAGCCGTGCGACGGAGTGGAGCTGGTCGGCGGCGGCGACCCCTGCCTGGTGGTTGAAGGGGATGACGTCCAGGGACTCGACGTCGTCGCCGATGAAATTGTATCTGTAGAGGAGGGGGAGCGCTGGCTGGCGGTGGTGGTGGGCGAGGAGGAAGTGGCGCGGAACCAGGTGGGGCAGACGGCGCGGCAGCGTAGGAGGGATTTGGGGGGCAGGCGGACGAGGATCTACCAGATGGCGATCTCATCCGGGATGCCGGGGAGGAGTAAGGATGGCAATTTTACCCATGGGTACGGGTACCCGCGGGTACCGTACCCGCATGGGCAGGGTATGGGCACACTTTTATACCCATGGGTTGTACCCATACCCTACCCGTTAAGTCATGGGTAGGGTACGGGTATAGCCTTGTACCCGTGGGTATACCCATACCCTACCATCTTGTGAACTAATGTTTAGTTGTTGTCAATTAATCATTAATTTGTCATGTGACTCAGCTACTCCTATTGAATTATTAGTATTTTGTGGTTTCCATATTTTGATAGTGGTCACGTACTCATCTACCTGTCATTCAGCTGAGTTAATTGCTTTTTTGTGTCAAATGTGCTACCAATGAGTGTAAAATTGTGAACAACTTGTATACTATTTGTTCTACCCGCTGGGTACCCAATGGGTACGGGTACCCGTCGGGTATGGGTATGGGTAAATTTCCATACCCATGGGTACGGGTATGGGTAGAATTTTGTACCCATTGACTATGCGGGTGTGGGTTTGGTATTGCTCTACCCTGCCCATACCCTACCCATTGCCATCCTTAGGGAGGAGTGGCGTCGCTCCTGCTGCTGCGGCGGCCTCCACCATGGGAGCTCTCGAGCAGATGAAGAGGAGTGGGCGGCGGCGGAGGCGGAGTCGTACTCTAGTCTAGGGTAGTAAAAACGAGGAACGGACATGGGCTGGGCTTTTTAGCCTAGGTCATGTGATGCGGAGTCCTCGTACTGTATGGGAAACCAAATTATGTACATAGTCTTTTGTTTCTCTCTTCTTAAAATCAAACAACACGCTTGGGTATTTCCAAAATCCTATTTCTCACTACGTATCTAAAAAATTATAAAATAAAATATTTTATTTTGAGCTGACATGATAATTCTAAATATGTGGTAATATAATGGATCTACCCGCCATTATACACCACCACATTTTGTGTTCTTTTTTGAGGAAAACACATTTGTGTTTTCTTTGTGTAGAACACAAATTTCAATTATTTATTTATAATAGTATTGTCTAAATATATGTAGCGTATAGCCACATGTACATGTGAGATGGTTTTCAAAATTCCTAAGCTTACTATAGGATTCATTTTTTATATATAATTTCCGTGCGTCATTGAGCCCAGGAGTCGAAACTTCTGACCGTCTAGGATCAATCCTGGAGGCCATGCTAACACATGAGTTTAAATTACTGCTCCATCCATTCTCACAAACCAAGAAGCTCTTTCACTTTTCACTGTCTATAATGCATGATTAACTTTTACAATAAAGTTTTGCTTATAATATGCCTACTTAATTCATAAAAGATAAAATGGCATACATTTTTTGCGAGAAAAGCAAAATAATATTATATTTCTAATCCATAAGCTTTCACCTGTATTAGCATTCAAAATTTTAACACGTTTTTACAGGAAAACAATACATTAGTTGCATGTGTATTTGTGTGTCATAAATTTCGGAATGAAGTGAGGGCTAGTTTTTTCTTTTCTTACATTTCCCCAACCTAGAACCTATCTGTTTTCCCACCAGTATTTGCCATCTTTTTTGCACCTAGTTTCATACTACCTTCTATTATTCCCACACAAAATTTCTGTCTTATATTTTTAAAACTTTTTTCCATGGTTACCTTCCCTCTTTTGATTTTTCTATCGTCTCCACAGTTTTTCTTTACCACTCTTTTTGTTATTTCTTCGTCGGTTCATCACCCTAGAAATGTTAATTTACTAATGGTATAACTTTTGTGATGTACAATTTGTATTGATTAGTCGAAGTGACCATGTAGGGATACACGTGGGCCTTTTTTTAATGGAAAGGAATGAGTAGCTGACAAAATCTAGTAGTTTTCTGGAAAAGGCAAAATCTTTGCCACATTTATTAAATAAGAGAGTTTTTAGAATGTAAGTAATTAGGCTCTGTGATCCGGAAGAAGCGAATGTGGCGGTCGAGCGGCAAATGTGGAGCCAACAAATGCATTATCATCTTCTTCTCCAGTCACCCAACCAAGGAAGACAGGGAAGATTAAATGGATGGCTTAAAATACATGTCTGCTTTGACTGGAGTTGCAAGCATGCATTGAGCTGCTTTAGGGACGAACATGACGCACTGATGCAGAGGCCATGTCAATCCTGGAATAAAAGTGAACGTCCGCTCTATTGCATTGGCTGTGCATGCAGTCAGCTCTGGTGGAAGAGAATACAGTTCAACATCCAGAGACTTTTCGCCGGTCTGAATTCAATCAAACACGCTGGAATATATCAATCCGGTGTTCCACTTGTATGTTCCATCGAGCATCGACAGTGTAAACTGTAACCACACACACGCAAAATATTGTCCCCACCATGTACAATTATCTAACACACAAAAAGAAAAAGGGAAAGGAGAAAACTCACACACGCAGATGGATTTCCAAGAGGCATGCATGCATGCTACAGAAAAGAGAAAACTGAATGTGTGTAGTGCCCAAGTGACCCATCCAGATCCAGCAATGCCACATGACATGATACATCCAGATCCAGTAACCAATTATCTGCACGACACACAATTCCTGGCGATGTGCCTGCTTGACAATGGCCTCGACATGGTCTGCGTGCCAATCACACGAAAAATAAACCGGTCTGGCAGTTTCAGTGTCCACAGGGGAACACAATCTGGAACCTGAGCCTGACCATGGTAGAGACAATCCCAAAAAATGCAACAGCAAAGACGGAACTACTATGACAGAGCATGTCAACACCTAACCAGATCCAATGGATACTTCAAGAAGAATGTTTACAATAAAATGCTTAACTGAACTTGACTGCTACTATAACACAATCATTCAGTTTAGCGGACAGTGCTCCATTCCAAGCTCTTCCAAAAATCAGGTTCACTTTGCCAGTCACCAAATAGGATAATCTGCCCTAATTTCATTACCAGCTAAGGCAGAATGTACAGACAGGAAACCAATGTAGATTGGCCAAATATTTTATGTTACGAAAACCACTGGATGATCTTTAAGAAAGAAAACCTCCATAAAAACAAAGGCGATTCTTCAGTTCAAATAAAAACAGAGACACGAAACCAGATCAATTGGCAACTATATTAAAAGTTGACCAAAACAATTTCATAATTTTAGCATCTGCATGCACGGTGGCCATTCCAGCCCAAAAGAATATCATGCAACGATGTACCAGCCATAGCTTCTTGATCATAATAAAAAACTAGCCAGGTCACACGCACGCCCAACTTATACATATTGCATCTCATGAGAATGCTAGCAGGCGAAAAAATTGAGAAGATAATCTATCTGTCACATGCAATCGTCAGCAAGAAAAAAACTTGGAAACATCAAACACATGCAGATTGCTAAATAATAAGAGTTCATCATAGACAAGAGACATGGGGAGGATCAGAGCATATCTTTCAAACTCACACCAAAATGGTTTTGTAATTTTGGTACCAAACAAGCATAGGTTTCACGCAACCATATAACAACAAGAGTTTGTTGATCACAGCTTTACATGCATCAACGAAAAAGCCTGCAGGCTGTAACTTTGATAAGGCAGTTCTTCAATTCAAAGAAAAACAGAGACATGAGGCAGAGCAATCAGCAACTATTTCAAATACTGAACAGAACAACTAAATAATTGTAGCATCAACATGCTAGCCACTCTGCAACTAAAAGAAATATAACACAACCATATAACAGTCAGAGCTTCTTGGTCATAACTTTTTATACATTACCAAAAGCTAGTGGTCTCATGGAGGATCCAGTTAATACATACTGTAGCCCGTGTAGATATGGAGGGCTAGGCCGTTAAAAAGCACAACCACACTCAACAGGCCTTGGATGGAAGGATAAATGATATTCAGAAGATAACGATCTGGTCAGATGAAAGGTGAAGCATTGACAACATAATCCTCTATTGGCGGAAAGAAGGTATGTGAAACTAGAGATTGCTTGAGCCGAAGTAGAGTTGGATACATGAATCTGTGTTGGATACTAGCAATCAACTTGCCATCCATGTCAACCTGAAGTAGCCGGTTATCTTCAAATTGAATCAGCAGTAGCACTTCACCATCCCAAGATGCGGCCACCAGATCGAACCAACCTCTAGAAGTTTCAAATTTCTCCATGATCTCTGCAATCGGCAATTTAACCCGATGTTGTAAGGCCCAGACTTCGTCTTGATAGTCCTGCATCACCCAGATATCAACAGTGTTCTCTTCTTCATTAAAAATGAACATGCCAAGCATGTCACTCATCTCAAACAGGTCAGCGTGGTCATCTGGCGAAACCATGGGAGAGCGCATCTGCCGGAACAACTCGTTGATGGTGTCAAACACCATTATCATGGTGTCTGTGTGCCAATGCAAGCTACCACGGAAAAAGACAGATTCAGGGGAAGTCATCAGTTCCTTGTCATCAGGGCATCCTATGTGCCTCGGCGGCTGGCTAGAGCCTATTGTGTAGACGTAGCAGCCATCATTCTTCTTTGTCTTTTGGACCACCAGTAGTCGGTATTCGCCGGACGGGCTGTGTGGGTACATTCCCAGGAGCCCGAAGCCATCAAGCTGATGGAGGGGAGCATATTGACGAGTGCCAGGGTTGCAGATGAAGGTGGTCAGAGCGTAGCCTTCACCCCTCGTATCATAGGTGCGTAAGACGAGGAGGCCGTCACAGCAGGCCTCGAGAGAGATGTGGGAGGCGCCATCAAGCCGGGCGACGGAGTGGAGCTCGTCGGCTGCCCTGTGGTCGTAGGGGATGATGTCTATGGACTTGATGTCGCAGATATATAAACACACAGATGCGTATGGGCTGGGCCGTCTCTTATTAAGGGACTGGTAAGATTTGTGAGCACTCGGTGTTCTTTGGCCCAAACCCAAGCCATACTCTCTTTTTTCTTTTTAATTTTCAACTTTATATTCCTATTTTATCTATTTCCTACTTTCTTACTTTTTATTCAAAATAGAGAGCTTATTAACTAAAAGAGGAAACAAAGTTCTTACAATCATGTAAAACGACGCTCAACACGTAAGTTGGCACTGTCCCTCACATAACACTATCAAGCAACTCTCTAAGCCCAAACTGCCCAAGACTATGGGCTTCTATTGCGAAAGTACATTTCTGCTCCCGAGCTCAAATGAGCTCGGTGAATAGTAAAATAAAAAAAATAAAAAAAAACTATTTTTGCGGGGGACATTGATAAAAGTTCTATCTGCTTGCAGAAATACGTCATGGAATCACATTTCTGTAAGGCATGGCAAAGAAACAAATTCGGTCCTCCAAAATGCTTTTGAAAGTAGCATTTTCAGAGTATTAAATTTTTTTTTTGCCACGCCTTCTAGTAATGTGATTTCAAGACGAATTTTTGCAACCACTTAAAACTTTTGTCAATGTTTCACCCAATTTTTTTTAACTTTTTGAATTTTTTTTATTTTGTTTCGATTTTACTGTTCACCCGAGCTCATTTGAGCTCGGGTGCAGAAACTATATGTGCCTTCTATTGACACTTTTATCTACTTTGCAGACTTTAACTTCTCTATTTTCTTGCCTAATGACCTGAAATTCCTTCACAATCACTCCAATTTCATAACTAAAGGAAGCCCCGAACACGACATCGCCTTCCATAGTCCAGCTGCTTCGTATCGTAGTCCTTCTATACAAGCAGTAGCTTCCGCAAAGTCTACTCCTACTACTAGGAAAAGGGCTATAGATAGGACTGATTCTAATGGCGCACCAGGTAAGTAGTGCGCCACTACTATATACTAATGGCGCACCGGTTGATTTTTTTCCCATTTTTCCATACAAACTAATGGCGCAGGGATGGCAAAGTGCGCCATTACTAGTTAGAACTAGTAATGGCGCACGACCAAGACAGTGCGCCATTAGTATATAATTTTTTTACTTTTTTGCAAACCTACTAATGGCGCACTATGCCAAAGCCCAGTCGTGTTTATACCCGAAGCCAAATCCAAGACCGCGGGCGCAAACGTCACCGCGAAAAATGAGCCATGGGTACTGGCTTCCCAAGTGGACCAATGCTTCTTCATTACCGACCCGCCAAAGCCCAGTCGTGTTGTCGTGAGGAGAGGCAAAAGGAAGATCATCGGAATGGATGGAGTAGCCAATGAGCAAGACTTCGACAAGTACGGCGACCCGAAGATCGAACATGACGACGACGATGAAGTAGCAGCACACACCACAAGAAGAAGCAGGACCACCCTACCTAAAGGACGTCCGTTCCACAGAAGAACTCCATTTGCGAAAAAGAAGGGCAAGAAGATTGTGAACAGATAGCTAGCTAAGATCGATTGTATTTAAATCGTAGTCTTCATTTCTCGATTGTATTTCATGGGCACTTTTTGATATCATGAATATTTTTAAATTTCATGGGCACTTTTTGAATTCATGAGGACACTTGATCTCGATCCCCCTCCATCTCGATCTCGATTCCCCCTCCATCTCGATCTCGATCCCCGCACCCTCCCCCGCTCCACCGCCGCCGATGATATTTTCAAGTAAGAAATTTGAACATATTTTTTTAAAAATTATTACTGTTTTTATAAAAAAAATATTACTGTTATGATTTAAACAAGTTTGATCATATTTAAACACAAATAAATATAAAAAACAACATTTAAAATGCATAAAAAATATTGGGGAGCCTGGGAATCGAACCCAGGACCTCCTGGTGTGTGTGCTGCGTGCTGACCAGTCAGGCTAGTGGGTGGGTTCTGTTGTAGATAGGGTTAGGTTGTAGATATGGTTAGTGGGCTAGATTAAAACAAAATTCTAATGGCGCACCGAGGGTTGGTGTGCCATTAGAATAGTCATACTTATGGCGCACGACTGGACGGTGCGCCATTAGAACCCTCCCCCTAGCTATCCTCCCTCCTCTCGCCAGATCCCTTGACCCTCTCTCCTCGCCACCAGATCCACCAGCGCTGCCCGACCCACGCCGCCGCCGCCCGCGCCTCCTTCTCCGTCGCCGCCCCAGTCAGCCCCTGCCTGCCCCCATCGCCGTCCGCTCCCAATCCACCCTCCCTAGCCTTCACCGCACCCACCCACCCCTCCTCGCCTTCCTAGCCCTCGAGCTCCACCGTGCGAGGCGGCAGGCAAGGCGGCGGGCAGAATCTGCTTCAACACGGGTCGGCGAGCAGCGGAACCAGGCGCGACGGCGCCGACCCTCCACCCCCTCCACCTCTTCTTCCTCGGGAGCAGCTGTCTTCCTCAACTTCGCCACCTCTGTTGCTACTAAGCTGTCAGTAGGCCTCCTTGCGCCTCCCTGTGAGCTCCGCCTCCTCTTCCCTCTTCCTTCTCGCGTGCCAAGAAATGCATAGCAATTATTTGCTTCACTTAGTCATTGATGGTCATTCAGTATGAAATTACAACCTGCAGGTATTGGTTGGAATGTGTAACTACAATTCTGGGAAATGTTTGCAGTTAAGTTATGTGGTTGGAAAGATCATGTGTCATTAGAAACTTGGAAGCTAAAAACATTGCGATCCTCACCATAAGGATGATTATATCTTCCATGCCCTGAATAGCTCTGCCTAAATAATAAATAGATAAAGGTAAAACTAAACCATGCTCAGCGATGAGATGATGTCAACTCGACAACCAAAGCAAACTTGTTCATCATTACAAAAGCAAACTTGTTCAACATAACAAAAGCAAACTTGTTCAACATAACAAAAGCAAACTTGTTCAACCACATAACTGCAAACTGAGACACAGTAGTAGGGGTCATCCCAATACCACAAACAACTCAATATCCCCAGTAGTAGAGGTCATCCCAATGATCCTCCGCCTCTTGCCAGAGCTCGAAACCTTCTTTCGTGATTTCGATTTTCTTCCATGCCTCGTAGGTGACGTACGCATCTTTCGCGGCGTACTCGATGAGCTTGTTTGGCAGTGGGCTGTCCCCCATAGTAGGTGGTCCAATTCTGTCGATCTTCGCTTCATTTTGAGTAGGATGGGTGGATGAGGCTGGCTGCAAACTCAGCCAAAGACTGCCACTTCTTTCCATTGTTTGGAACTCTCCATTTGCACTGCAAGTCGACGTACTTGTCGGGGTTGATCTCCAAACCAGACAACTTCAGCTTCTCCTTGTCGCCTCCAATGCAGAAGCCAACAAAGGTGTACAGCTTCTTCTCCTGCAGGAGCGGGCGGAGTTCCTTGTGCCTGCATCAAAATAATCTTTAGCATTCAAATTCATCTACTTCAAAAACTTCAGAAACTACAGAATTAAAATGGGTTCAGTTGAAGCAAAATTCAGTTAAAATAGCATCTTTAGTTCTGACCAAAATTCAGTTAAAACAGTATGATCACAACAACTACTAAATGATCACAACAACTACAAGACAACATTCAGTATGATCAAAACAGCAAGCATAACATCTCAATGATGTATTTCTTTTTGCAATCTTTTGCATTACAAGACAACATTCAAAATAATCTTTAGCATTCAAATTCATCTACTTCAAAAACTTCAGAAATTACAGAATTAAAATGGGTTCAGTTGAAGCAAAATTCAGTTAAAATAGCATCTTGATTCGACCAAAATTCAGTTAAAACAGATGATCACAACAACTACTAAATGATCACAACAACTACAAGACAACATTCTCAGATGATCAAAACAGCAAGCATAACATCTCAATGATGTATTTTTTGCAATCTTTTGCATTACAAGACAACATTCATAACAGCTACTAAATGATCACAAAACTTGTAGACAACATTCGTATGATCACCAAAAACTACTTGAACTGGATGTTTTTACCATTTGGTTGTCGCGGTGATGTGGTATACCAGAGGAGATCCTCCACGCATAATCGCAGAACTGCAGCAATTTGCGGAGGTTTGTCTTCCCTGGTATACTCGACATCAACGCCGATATTCCGAGAAAGCATGCCGCCGAGCCTCCTCCTCATCTTGCGGATCATCTTGTCGGCTTCGTCTGGATTGCTGGTGCATACGACATCCAACGGCTCCTTCAGGTGGATATCAACCTTGAGCGGCACGGTGTAGTCCCGCTTCTGCCCGGGGACCGGAACATCGTCGTCGACCACCAGCGGCTCCTTGCCAGACGCCTCACCACGGTGATGCTTGGCAGACGGAGGGGAGTTGCTCCACGATGCCTCCGCCATTCTCTTGGCGACGACGGAGGAGTTGCTCCACGATTCCTCCGTCATTGCCCTCTGGCCAGCGATGGTGGAGGCAGAGGGGAGTTGCTTGATGCTGGAGGCAGAGGGAGGTAGAGGAGGAAGATGGGCGGCAATGGAATGAGGAGGAGGCAGAGGGAGGAAGATGGGCGGCAATGGAATAGGAGGAGTTACGGGCGTGGGAAGAAAACCCCTCTGCGTCGTGGGGAGTTGCCAGTGGAGGGGAGACGTGGGGAGTTGCCTCGAATACTCAAACGTCCTGCCCTTTGGAGGGGAGACGTGGGCCCTCGAAAACTCTGGAGGGGAGACGTGGGGAGTTGCCTCGAAAACTCAGACGTCTTGCCCTTTGTCCCGCGTTCAACTTCGCAGCTTTTCTGCTCTCTATTTCTCTTCTTATTCAGCGATTACACAGCTAACAGAAAACGAGAAACTAGGCCACTTCCGGGTCGTGAGCACTGCCATCCCAGCGCTCCGCGCGTCACCCGCGATGCAGCCATGACCGTCTAGTTCGTGCCATCCCATGGTCGGGTCAGGGCCGCGGAGAAACCTAACAAACTACGACCGAGGCGCAGCTCGGATTATTTGAAACTGAAAGCAAACTTCTCTGATGAAACTGACAGAGACTGAAAACTACACCTATATCTGACGAAACTGAAGGTGTTCTTCAGCAGCTGATTAAAATTCAGTTAATAACAACATCAGTAAAATTCAGTTAATTAACTGAAGAAGAGAAGAGAGAAAGTAGAGAGCAAGAGGAGTACTTGCATTAACTGAAACGTTTAACTTTAAACTTGCATGCATTCTTTGCTTGTTTATATTCATTCTTGTAAATTGAACATGCTCATCTATCTATCTATCTATCTATCTACCTGCTTAAGTATGTATGTATGCATTGTATTTTTATTTCCTTTGGAAAGTAAAGTTTATTTCCTGGCTGGCTGGCATGATGGCTCATGGATCCCTCAGCTGCAGCTACAGTTGGAGCTCAATCTGATATCATCTGAAATGAATCTATAAACACAGAGTGTAGTTAGTTCTGAGTAGCAGAAATAGTTGCGGATGCGATTACTTGCATGGGCCTGGCTGATGAAGAAAAACTTTATATATATTCATACTGATGTTGACTCTATAAATCATACTTATTGGACATGTTTTATGTGTTGATCCATCAATTGATCACATTGAGAAAGACCATCGTGTCTCCGACCATTTTGCAAAGGTCATGTCTCCGACCATCGTGTCGTGATGAATTTGCAGTACCCGAGAGGCCCTTGAGTTTGTCGGAATGTTGATTAACTTCCGTTCCGGCAAATTCGTGTACTCCATATGTCCTATTTTCAGCAAAGGTCATGCTGAAATTTTCCGTGAATTATAGCATGACTTTGCTAAAAATAGGACATATGGGGTACTTGCGACTAATGCATGGGCCGGGGTATCTTAGTACTTAGTTAAGTAGGATCAACTGCCCCGCCATTCTTGCTGCATTAAACCATAGGTGGCAATAGAGCCAAGTGATTAGGCCCAACTTAGAATTCTCCTTAGCATCGATAAACCCTAGATGATAAACCCAACATAGGTGGCAATAGAGCCAAGTGATTAGTGCCAAGTGATTAGGCCCAACCTAGGGTGCCTCGGCATCGATAAACCCTAAATGATGAAAACTTAACTTGGCTGCCCCGGATGCCTCGGTGTCGATGAGAACCTAAATGATGTACGCTTAGGCTTTTAGGGTGCCTCGGCCGACAAACCCTAAATGATGAAAGCTTAGGCTTTTAGGGTGCCTCGGTGTCGACAAACCTTAAATGATGAGACCATGATCTTGTTCCTTGACAATAACCAACTTTTTGACCAAACTTTTTTCCTATTTAGAGCGAAACATGGCCCACAACGATGAGGCCGGTGGTTCGGGTGGCAAGCAATTCTGGGAGCTGTCCCAGGAGATGGAGGAACAACCTCACCGCTATGAGGACGCCGCTGAAGACACTGATCCTGATTACACAACCCCTAGTGGCGTCGGGGATGACACCACTGATGGTGCCGCCGAGGATGCCACCACTGATGATGGCGGCGCACACACTGATGATGGTAGTTTAGATGATCGATATCGACTTGTAATGTGAAGACAAACTCGATACTCGCGGTCTTGAGACTTGTAATGTTTTATCTTTGTTCGGTCTTTTGAATTCGGAGACTAATATGATGAATTGTATTCGGAGACTAATCTTCTATTGTATTCGATGAATCTGATGTTGCTGTGTGCTGTTGTCTATATTCTGTCCAATAATATATTTTGTAACCTGTGCAAAAATCAGAAAAGCAAAAAAACAAATATTCATACTAATGGCGCATCAAGGCAGAGTGCGCCATTAGTATGCCAAAGGATACTAATGGCGCATCAAGGCAGAGTGCGCCATTAGTGTGACAAAGCACATGGTTACATATGGCCCCCCGGGAGGCATACTAATGGCGCATGGAGTTACATACTAATGGCGCACTGCCAGGTGCGCCATTAGTATACCAGATACTAATGGCGCACCAGTGGTGCGTCATTAGTAAAAAATTCTAATGGCGTGCTACTAATGGCGCACCGGTAGTGCGCCATTAGTAGGCAAAACCGGTGCGCCATTAGTAGGCCTTTTCCTAGTAGTGTCCATTGCATCGCGGAATATAGTCCTAGGCAGGTAAAACAATTCTCCCATCATGATCTCGAACCACAACTCCCCACGCTCAAGTGCTGCTCTCCTTCATGAAACTTCCATCAACATTGACCTTGGCCCACCCAAGATCAGGCTTTTGCCAGCCTTTTCCCTTAGGTATTAGCATGTTGTTCCAGACTTGCCAATTTAATCTCGCTTGGGTTCGGTTAGCGAACGGCTCACACATGTGCACGTGCAAGAGAAATGCACAAACCACTACATTGCTCGGCCCCAACAACCCACCACATACCAGGAACTCTCTGAAAATTTCCTCGCCCTCACTTCTACCATAATTTTTTTATGTCATGGACGGTCCAAAGAATGTCATACAGGTGCCCCCGGCCCGCCCAGGACGAAAAGTCCATTCCGTCCAACCCGAAAATGCTAAACGGAGACCGAGCTCCATGGAGGCCTTTATTTGAAAACTTGAAATTTCAAACTTTTCAGTTTCAAACAATTCTGAAAATAAATACACATATCCTAGATACATAATGTACATGTGTGCAAATTTTCGAATCGACATACATTAAAATGTGAGCTACACAAAAAAGACAAATCTGAGGCTTTTTAGCATATGTACTGTTCATCTATACAGTCCATGATTTCGGTTTTTTTTGTGCAGATCGCAATACATGGTATTTCATCCTAAAAAAATTCACACATACACTTTACATCCTTGCATACATGTGTATTTGTTTTCAGAATTTTTTGAAATTGAAATATATGAATTTTGAATTTTTCAAAATAAAGTGCTTCATGGAGCTCGGTCTCCAAAATGCCCTACTCCTTCCAGCAATCTTTTAGCACATCTTTGATTCACTTCAATCATGTTGATGATATATTGTAGTCAAAAGAAGAAACGACTCAAGCTTACTTTCAAAAATTGTTTACTCTGGCACAAATAAGTAATTAATGTGTGGTCACGACTATATGTTTGTGTTGGCTATATATGTTGGGGTAATTCTTCCCATCATCCTCATAACCTATATTTCCTGCAAAAAATCAACATAAGGTGGCGTATATAGTTCACTCTGATATAGTATCCCCCTTATGTCTTGTCTTAGATATGTAGTCCGAGTTACTCTTGACTTCCCTTGCGATGACCACATCCATCTCTTGTTGCCCCGCATTTCACAATGACATATTTACGTGATAGGGTGAACTCAATAGTTTTTAAGCTTTTGTGGAATCTTTGGTAGCACAGATGAAGACGAACATGGGTGGAATCAAAAGTGATGCAACCCACCTCTCATCCACGCGCGATATGCCAAACTTATTCATGGAATGTATCACACCCTACTTTATAAACCTTGGGACAGACTAGTCTAAACATGATTTAGTTCCTGTGATACTCGTTTGGATCACAGTTGTAGGTATTTATTATCCAGTGCACAAGAACTAAAGAGGATATAAAGAACAACGAATGGAAAGTTACCACTTACTCCCATTCAATCCTAGAGCCAACAAACAATTAGCCAACGAATTTTCATTTGATAAAGATATTATTAAGATGATACCAATTACACTCAGGGGCGCGAATTTTGGGACATGGTGCCATGCGAGGATGAAATCTGGGCTGTCCATATGTGCTATGAGATTAGCACTTAATATATCAAACTAATGAATACCAAAACGATATTGTTGGTTAATTTGACGAATACGTGTATGTGGTACATGTGGGTTGAGCTAGACAGCTTAAATGTGTATTTTAATGGTGTTGTTTTCATTGCTATCCTGCCAATTCAAATGAATGTGCACATATCCCCATAATGTGGTATTTTAATGAACCGTAAATATAAGTGATGCCGTGTAGTGTATCCCCAGGACTAGGTTTGAGCTCATTTTTTTACTGAATTCTTGTTTCTATGTATGTGGCATGCAACATTGTTTTTCCGTTGATGAATATGTTGTTCAGTGTGTTTATACACATCTGGCGAGCTAAATGTGTTACATATACATCTAGTACAGATACCACACCAATGGAAATTTCATGTTTTATCCTGTCATCTAATCATCTAGCCCTCCAGGTTTGAATGTGTTCTAACATGGTTTTTTCATGCTTTGCTCGAGTGTGTTAATTATTAATTATTTTCATAAATGAACCTGGGACATGAACATAAAATACTGGTGTTGGAGGAGCCGGTGAAGTACTATGAGACATTGAGTGGCGCATGAACATCAAAGAAGAGAGAGAGAGAGCTAGTAGAAAAAGGGCCATTCGAACCGGTTCGTGAGGGCCGTTTGTCCCGTTCCCGAACCGGGAATAAAGGGTCGTAACTAAAGCCCTCCACCTTTAGTCTCGGTTCGATCGGGAACCGGGACAGATAGGGATCCACGTGGCCGGAGCGGCTTGCCCAGGCAGGGGGACCTTTTTTCCCAGTTGGTGCCACCAACCGAGACCAAAAGGCTTCCACGTGTCAGCAGTTCAGGGGCTGTGTTTTTTTCTGAAAGGGGGGTTGGGGGTTTTGTAGGGTTAATTTAGGGGTTTCATATATTGTGTTAGCTAGCTAATAGAGAGGAGTGTCCTCTCTTATCTCCGTGCTTGGTCGATGCTACGTATAGATAGGACTCGACACGCTAGCTAGCTAGTAAGCAAATGAAAGAAACCATTAAGGACAGAAGATCGTCATGAACATGTATACACAGAGAGAAGTGACCGACCTCTCCTTCTCCGATAGATTGGTCGAACAACAAGTTTTCGTATATCTATCCCGCTACTGGCTATATATATATATATATATATATATATATATATATATATATATATATATATATATATATATATATATATATATATATATGTATGTATGTATGTATGTATACAATCACTAGTAGAAAACAGGGCTTTCGTCCGGCCAGAAAAGAGCATTAATCCCGGTGGCATTACGAACCGGGAATAATGTGAGCTTTAGTCCCGATTCGAGCGGCGAGGGCAACGTACATGCATTACTCCCAGTTCAAATGGGACCTTTAGTCCCGGTTGGTGCCACGAACCGGTACTAAAGGGTGCGATGACCATTAGTACCGGTTCGTGCCACAAACTGGTACTAATGGGGTTGAGACCTTTAGTACCGGTTCGTGCCACGAACCGGTACTAAAGGTCCCATTTTCAAACTCTACCCCGGTGGATCGCCTTTGTAGTTTTGTAAAAAGCAAAATAAAATGATAAAAAACTTCAAAAATTAAAATCCTTCCAGATGTAGTTATGTTACTACATGTACTAGTTAGGAAAATTTAAAAACTTAAATTTGGACATGTTTTGCAAAAAGTGCAGGGAAAATGTAAAACGGCTATAACTTTTGCATACGATGTCAGAAAAAACGTATAATATATCAAAATGTTCAGCACGAAAATCCGCATCCGATTTTGACAGCCTACGGCCTGTTTGCAAAAAAGTATGCTCAAATTTCAGTTTTTTTAAATTTTTGTTAAATCTGGTTAAACTATGGTCAAAATACTTATTCAAGAAGTATTAGTGTTATTAAATAATTATTCAAGAATATTAGTGTTACTAATTAATTATTTTAGTTTTTTTGAATTTTGGTCAAATCTGGTCAAACTGTGATCAAACAATGGTCAAACTACTTATTCAAGAAATATTAGTGTTACTAAATAGTTATTTCAGTTTTTTTTGAATTTTGGTCAAATCTGGGCAATTTGTGGTCAAACTATGGTCAAACTGTGGTCAAACTATGGTCAAACTATGGTCAAACTACTCATTCAAGAAATATTAGTGTTACTAAATAATTATTGTTTTTTAGAACAACTGTTTCAAACTCAAACAGTGAAATGTGTGACTTCATGCTCAAGCTAAATTCCTGAGGGTTAATTGGATTGACATCTTACTATTGTCAGGAAAACAACAAGTGCAGACTTGGAAACGAGGGAGAACAGAACCTGGAAGTTAAGCGTGCTCAGGCGGAGTAGTGAGAGGATGGGTGACCGTCCGGGAAGTTAGATGATTTGGAATGATGAGGGGTGATTAGAGATTAGAGGTTAAACTAAGCAGTGATGAGGGGTGATTATAGATTAGAGGTTAAAATAATTCAGAAATTTGAAATTAAAAAAAATTCAAAAAAAAGCATAAAATTTCCTTTAGTACCGGTGGTGTTACCAACCGGGACTAAAGGTGGACCTCCATGCAGCGGCCACGTGGAGGGCCTTTAGTCCCGGTTCGTGTAAGAACCGAGACTAAAGGGGGAGGCTTTAGTAACGACCCTTTAGTCCCGGTTCCAGAACCGGGACTAAAGGCCCTTATGAACCGGGACTAAAGGCCCTTTTTCTACTAGTGAATATAAGATCTCTTACGTCCCCTAACATCTGAACTCAACTTCCACATGGTATTCTCCGTGTTTGTCGATGACGTGGTCAAGAAAGAATCCCGCCAATTCCTCTTGAATTGCTCGTATGCGATCTTGTGGTAGGAGTTCATCCCGCGTCTGCCACATCAAATTTGAAGAAGGGGGTTGATACATCTCCAACGTATCTACTTTTCCAAACACTTTTGCCCTTGTTTTGGACTCTAACTTGCATGATTTGAATGAAACTAACCCGGACTGACGCGCTTTTCAGCAGAATTACCATGATGTTGTTTTATGTGTAGAAAAGAGAAGTTCTCGGAATGTCCTGGAAATCAACGGAGGCACTTTTTGGAATTTATAAAAAATACTGGGCGAAAGAAATACACCAGGGGGCCAGGGCCTGTCCATGAGACAGGCGGGCGCCCCCCCTAGGGCGCGCCCCCTATCTCGTGGGCCCCCTGGACCTCCTCCGACCTCAACTCCAACTCCATATATTCCGTATCGGGGAGAAAAAAATCAGAGAGAAAATTTCATCGCGTTTCACGACACGGAGCCGCCGCCAAGCCCTAATCTCTCTCGGGAGGGCTGATCTGGAGTCCGTTCGGGGCTCCGGAGAGGGGGATTCGTCACCGTCGTCATCATCAACCATCCTCCATCACCAATTTCATGATGCTCACCGCCGTGCATGAGTGATTCCATCGTAGGCTTGCTGGACGGTGGTGGGTTGGATGATATTAACCATGTAATTAAGTTAGTTTTGTTAGGGTTTGATCCCTAGTATCCACTATGTTCTGAGATTGATGTTGCTATGACTTTGCTATGCTTAATGCTTGTCACTAGGGCCCGAGTGCCATGATTTCAGATCTGAACCTATTATGTTTTCATGAATATATGTGTGTTCTTGATCCTATCTTGCAAGTCTACAGTCACCTATTATGTGTCATGACCCGACAACCCCGAAGTGACAATAATCGGGATACTTCTCAGTGATGACCATAGTTTGAGGAGTTCATGTATTCACTATGTGCTAATGCTTTGTTCCGGTTCTCTATTAAAAGGAGGCCTTAATATCCCTTAGTTTCCGTAAGGACCCCGCTGCCACGAGAGGGTAGGACAAAAGATGTCATGCAAGTTCTTTTCGATAAGCACGTATAATTATTTATGGAATACATGCCTACATTACATTGATGAATTGGAGCTAGTCCTATATCACTGTATGTTATAACTATTGCATGAGGAATTGCATCCGGCATAATTATCCATCACTGATCCATTGCCTACGAGCTTTTCATATATTGTTCTTCGCTTACTACAAAAACCCAAAAACATTTATCTTTACTTTTGCTACCGTTACCTTTATTATCATACCACTTTTGCTACTAAACGCTTTGCTGCAGATACTAAGTTATTCAGGTGTGGTTGAATTGACAACTGAACTGCTAATACTCAAGAATATTATTTGGCTCTCCTTGTGTCGAATCAATAAATTTGGGTTGAATACTCTACCCTCGAAAGTTGTTGAGATCCCCTATACTTGTGGGTTATCAACACAAATTTTTGGCGCCGTTGCCGGGGAGCATAGCTCTATTCTCTGAGTCACTTGGGATTTATATCTGTTGATCACTATGAAGAACTTGAAAGGCGACCGAACTACTATTTTACCCTCAACTACGAGGGGAGGTAAGGAACTGCCATCTAGCTCTGCACTAGATTCTCCTTCCGTTATTAGTAAGCTTGCGACACCTAAACCTGCTACTGCTATGAGTTCTGATATGTCGCATGTTATTGATGATGCCACTTCTGCTATGCATGATGAAACTACTTATGTGCATGATACTACTTTGCCATTAGGTGAATTTCTAGATGAACAACTTGCTAGAGTTAGAGGGGATGAAATTACTGAAGATCCTATTACTGATGATAGTGATGATGAAGGTTCCCCCAATGATTATGTTTTACCTATTGTTCCTAAGGGTTATGTTATGAATGAAAAAGCTGCTCTTGAAATCCTTGCTTGCAATGATAGAAATGATCTTAAGAAATTATTAGCTAAATGGAAGCAGCAGTCTCTTAATGCTAGAATGAAACCCGATCCTGCGTGTGCTACTTCACCTATCTGTGTTACTGATAAGGATTATGAATTCTTTGTTGATACTGATATTATTACTTTAGTTGAATCTGATCCTTTTTATGGCCTTGAGTCTGAAACTGTTGTCGCACATCTTACCAAGTTGAATGATATAGCTACCCTATTTACTCATGATGAGAAGTCTCGCTATTTATATATCCTTAAGATATTTCCGTTCTCATTAAAGGGTGATGCTAAGACTTGGTATAATTCTCTTGCTCCTGGTTGTGTGCGTAGTCCCGGGATATGATTTATTACTTTCGCTAAATATTTCCCTGCTCATAAGAAACAAGCTGCCTTGTGGGAAATATATAATTTTGTGCAAATCAAAGAAGAGAGTCTCCCACAAGCTTGGGGAGGCTTCTCCGTTACTTAATGCTTTGCTCGATCATCCTCTTAAGAAAATGAAATACTTGATATCTTTTATAATGGACTAACTGATGCTTCCAAGGACTACTTGGATAGTTGTGCTGGTTGTGTTTTCAGGAAAGAACAGTCGTGAAGCTAAAATATTATTGAATAATCTGTTGACTAATGAAAATAATTGGACTCTTCTGAGCCAGTTCCTCAAGTAATGCTGAACCAATTGAGCCAACCCCGAGCCTATTCCTAAACCCTCCAAGAAGAGAGGTGTTTTATTTCTCAGTCCTGAAGATATGCAAGAGGGAAAGAAATCAATGAAAGAAAAAGGTATTAAAGCTGAAGATGTTAAGAATTTACCTCCTTTTGAAGAAACACATGGTCTTAATTTACCGCCTGAAGAACCACATTGTCTTGATAACCCGACACAGGTAGTAAAGGTAAATTCTCTCTATAGATATGATAAAGTGGAAATACCCTCTACTAAATTTCATAGCCGATGCTTAGATGAATTTGATGACTTTATGGATAGGCAAGAAAGTTTTAATGCTTATGTTGGTAAAGAGTTAAAGAATAATGCTTTCGAAATAGGACGCGTAGGTGATAATCTGGCTAGAGTTAAAGACGAACTTCACCGCGTTAGCAAATATGCTTCTATGGTTGCTACTCAAGCTGAGAAAGTACTTAAAGCTCAAAATGATTTGCTTGATGAATTGAATAATAAAAATGACTTTGATGTTAGAGTGGCTACTAGAACTGGTAGAATGACTCAGGAACCTTTGTATCCTGAAGGCCACCCTAAGAGAATCGAGCAAGATTCTCAGAAAAATAATTTAGAGGCACCTAGTTCTTCTAAAAATAAGAAAAAGAAAAACGATAAAACTTTGCATGCTTCTAGTGAACCTATTGTAGACACACCTGAGAATCCCAATAATATTTCTATCTCTGATGCTGAAACTCAATCAGGTGATGAACATGAACCTAGCGATAATGTTAATGATAATGTTCATGTTGATGCACAACCTAGCAAAGACAATGATGTAGAGATTGAACCTGTTGTTGATCTCGATAACCCACAATCAAAGAATCAACGTTATGATAAGAGAGATTTTGTTGCTAGGAAGCACGGTAAAGAAAGGGAACCATGGGTTCAGAAACCCATGCCATTTCCTCCTAAACCATCCAAGTCAAAGGATGATGAGGATTTTGAGCGCTTTGCTGAAATGATTAGACCTATTTTCTTACGTATGCACTTAACTGATATGCTTAAAGTAAATCCTTATGCTAAGTATATGAAGGATATCATCACAAATAAAAGAAAGATACATGAAGCTGAAATTTCCACCATGCTTGCTAATTACACTTTTATGGGTGGAATACCAAAGAAACTTGGAGATCCGGGAGTCCCCACTATACCTTGCTCTATTAAAAGAAATTATGTTAGAACTGCTTTATGTGATCTTGGAGCCGGTGTTAGTGTTATGCCTCTCTCTTTATATGGTAGACTTGAATTGAATAAATTGACACCTACCGAAATATCTTTGCAAATGGCTGATAAATCAACTGCTATACCTGTCGGTATTTGTGAGGATGTGCCTGTTGTGGCTGCAAATGTCACTATTTTAACGGACTTTGTTATTCTTGATATTCCCGAGGACGATAGTATGTCTATTATCCTTGGAAGACCTTTTCTTAATACTGCAGGGGCTGTTATTGATTGCAACAAAGGCAATGCCACTTTTCATGTTAATGGTAATGAGCATACGGTACACCTTCCGAGGAAACAATCTCAAGTTCATAGCATCAATTCATTTGGAAAAGTTCCAGCTATCATTTTTGGAGGTTTCGAATTTCCTCTCCCTATTGACAAGAAAAAGTATGATATTCTTATTGTTGGGGATTTTCATATCCCCGTTGAGGTAACTTAGTGTTATTTGAAAATTCTCCGGTTCCATGTTATTCGGAATGAGTTCGTTAACAAGACTTGATCAACCTTGTTAGTGGGTTCATTTTGATGATCACGAGATGGATGAAACTAGAAGGCACAACCTTCTGTACCCTCTTTTTACTTTCTGTTATTTAGATTAAATAAAGCAAAAATAGTATTATCCGTCTGTTTTCTGAATTATCCGTGCATTAAAAAAATAACCCGAAAATAAAAGTGCTCCAAATGCCCTGCAAATCTAGTGTGATTTTTTCTGGAATATTTAAGGATTTTAGGCACTGAAAACACTTCAGAATGGGCAAGCACCAGGCCATGAGAGAGGAGGGCGCGCCCCCCCTGTAGGGCGCGCCCCCTGTCTCGTGGGCCCGTGGTGGCCCCCCTCCACTTATGCCAGCACCCACACACTTCATCTTCTACCCAAAAAAAATCCCCTTCCAGCTCAAGCACGAGTTCTAGCTCTTCTTGCTGCGATTTTTGATCTCTTAGCTCAAAGCTCCATTCGCCAAACTGCTTTGGGAGATTGTTGCTTGGTATGTGACTCCTCCATTGGTTCAAAAAGTTTTTGTTCTAGTTCTTTATTCATTGTAAATTTTTGCTGCATAGGTGGCCATGTTCTTGAGCTTGCATGTTAAAATTTTGAGGTCCCAAGCAATTCCAATGCATGATATAGGCCCTCGGCACTAGTAGGAGTAGTTGCTATCAATCTTGTTCAGTTTTATGCACTTTTATTTTGAAGTTACTAAAATTTCAGAATTTTTCAGAAAATGTTAAGGGGGCTCTTTAAAGTTTTTCTAGCCAAAGCTCTAAGGAAAAACAAGACAAAGAGAAGGAAAAACCCAAGTATAATCTTCCTCGCTTAGCGGAAGTACGGTCGTGTGAATGGCCATGCGAAGATTTCTTGAAAGAAGCCGGAATTCATGAAGATTTTTATGTTTTAATCGAGACTGCAGGCCTCACCGGTTTCATCAACGACCGAATCGATCAGTATCTCTTGCTCACCAATACTTTAGTGCAAAAAATTTATTATTATCCTAAGAAGTCACCGCCTGCAGTATCATTTCATTTATATGATGAATTCAAAGGAATGTCTTTACGTCATTTTTGCGCGGTATGTAGGATACCTTATGAGGGAGAATTAGAGGAACCCCATCGTGAAGATGTGGATGGCTTCGTTAAAGCTATTGCTGTGGAAGAGCCAAAGAAGGGCTCTGAGGCAAAAGTCTCTAGCATACACTTTCCTGTTTTACGCTACTTCGCCATATTTGCTAGTAGATGCTTGATGGGTCGTGGAAATAGTGGAAATTTGAGCGTTCCAGATATTATTATTCTTCAACATGCTTTGCTGGGAGATAACACTTTTAGTATGGGTGCCGTCGTTGCTAAACGGTTAGCCCTGAATCGTACAAAAGGCCCCATATTTGGGGGTATCTATGCTACACGTCTCGCTGAACATTTTCAGATACCCATTAGGCACTATGAGGAGGAGGAGACAAAATTACCTCCTCACATTTTCAATTACAAGAGCATGGTAGCGCACAAGTTTATTGTTGACAACGAAGAGAAGATGCTCTTGTACAACCTTAGATTTAATAAGAAATACAATGAGACTATTATTTTGCCTGCGCCTCTGTTGTTTGATTGGACTGCAGATAATTTTCTTGTCACACCGGAAGCGGTGGACAATCATCGAGCTCAAGCTTTTACTCCAGAACCTGAACCTGAATCGGAACCTGAGCTGGATCCTTATCGTGCATCATCTGTTCAGTGGGATCCGGAGATGACCAACCAGTGGTATCCTGATTACACCTCCCACTACACCAGGGAGAGTAGCAGCGGTCCATGGTACTAGACCAACTTAGGCCAAAAGAATAAGCTTGGGGGAGTACGTATTTCTCACTGACTTTACATTCACGTTCACACACTAGTCGTCGGTGCTCATACTCTTTCATTTGTATTATCCATGTTAGTTTAAATTTTCTTTTTCTAGTTTTCTTCTTGTGTGTTTGAGAAACCTTAAGAAAAACAAAAAAAAATTAGTTAGTTTAATTTCCATGCTTGTAGTAGAATTAAAATGAAAACCCAAAAAGATTTCTAGTTCTTCTTCTTACTTGTTGGGAGCTTTCCCGTGTAAATAGTTTTATTTTCTTTTCTTTCTTTTGGGGGTCGAGAAGAACGTATTGAAAATGCTTAGTGGCTCTTATATGCATGAATGTTTGTTTAACTTATAGCCCATATTACGCTGTCTTCTCTCTTGAGTTGAACGCTTGCAGATTCCAGCTTAGTCCAATGCACGTGCACTCTTATTATTATACACATCGTTCGGTCATGCGAGTGAAAGGCAATAATGATGATATATGATGAACTTATTGGGATGAGAAAAGCTGGTATGAACTCGACCTCTCTTGTTTTTATAAATATGATGATTCATCGTTCCTGAGTCAGCTATTATGAATTAAACATATTTTTAATGACATTTAGAGATTATAGTTACTTGTGCTATGCTTGATCAGCTTTGAGTTATAATGGTTTACCTTGCGTGCCAACATGCTATTAGAATGATTATGATATGATATGATGGGATGGTATTGTGACGCCCGGATAATTAGGCTACAGTAATCCCACATTAGTGATGCCACGTCACCACGGTTACTGTTGTTAATCTCGCGTTAGTTCAAAACCGATTCAAATTCAAATTTGAATTTAAGTCAAACAATAAAACTTTTCAAATATCAAAACTAAAATGTTCAGGTTGTGTCAAATAAATCGTAAGTAATTACGGTGGTGAAACCAAACTTTGATAAAATGTTTAAAGGCTATAAAACAATTAAAACAGTAGTGAAAACAATTAAACAAATGCCTATTGAATTTATAAAATGCTAAAACTATTTTATTATGAGTTAAGAATTAATCTCACAGTAGTTTGTTGATAAATACAAACTTAGGCACTAGTGGTAATTTTTATAAAACAAAAAAAAAGAAACTACAAATAGAAAAAAAAAGAAAATAAAAAGAAAAACAAAAAAAAAGGAAAAGAAAGAAAGAAAGCCTGCACTTGGGCAGAGGCCATTGGCCCTGGCCAACCAGGCCGGCCCAGCCGTGCCCCCCTACTATCCATAACCCCCCCCCCTACGACACCCGAAACCCTAACCCATTCCCACTCGCTCCCACTCCCCCTCTCCCGATCCGATCTGGATCGGGATCGATCCCCCGCAGCTCGACCCGCGACGCCGGCGATCTCCCCGTCTCCGCCCTGGATCGTCGTTCCCTGCTATAGTCACGGCCTCCTCGCCCCTCCTCTCCGTCGCCAAACCGCCTCCAGCGCCACAGTGCCGCCCGTCGTCCTCGTCTCCTCCTCGCCTCGACGCTTGTGAGCGCCTCCGCCACGCCACCTCGTCGTCACCCGTCGCCGCCCGAACCCCGTCGATGCCGGTTGTCGCCTCAAGGCCTCACCGTCGCCGACCACCTGTCTGCCGCTGCTCGCCGCCATGAACTCCTCCGCCCGTCGCGCCAGCCCGGCTCCTCCTCGGCGAGGCTTTGCTCAACTCTGAGGCTCGGTGAGCCCGTCCTCCTCTCTCCTCGTTTCTCGGCGCTTGGCGCCGCCCACGTGCACCGACCGCGCTGCCTGCGCCCGCCATGGTCCTCCGCCCTTTGCACACCCGTTGTTGTCCCACGACCGCTGCGACTCACCGCCGCCCGTGCTCACCGTGGCCCTCGCGCCGTTCGGCCACCATGCCTCAAGATCCGCCCCACGGCCACCCATGTCGGCCACCGCGCCATCGCTTCGCCGGCGCCCCACCGCAACCCCGGTTGGCCCTGCTGCGCCTTTGGTCGGCCCTCTGTCGATCTGGGCGAGCGCCGTATCGGGCTGGCGCCCAGCGCCCGTCGCCCGCACCCGTTTGGCCCCTAGGCCAATGACATGGGGGCCCCTGCCCCAGAACGAAAATGAAAAAAAGGAATTAAAAAAATAAAAATAAATAAATAGATAATAATAATTAAATTAATTAATTAATTAACGAATTAATTAAGTTAATTAATCACAATTAGATTAACCTAATTAACTGTTAGTTAATTAATCAAACAATGACAGTGGGGCCCACCCCCTAATTAATTATGATTAGTTTAATTAATCTGTTAATTAAAATGTGTCACTGACCAGTGGGACCCACTGGTCAGGTTGACCAGTCAACTCTGTTGACTGCTGATGTCAGCATGACATCATGCTGATGTCATTAAATCATTTTCGAATTAATTAAATAATTAATTAAATTCCAGAAATTAATAAAATCTTTAGAAAATCATATCTTTTAATCCGTAACTCGGATTAAAATATTTTCAACATGAAAGTTGCTCAGAACGACGAGACGAACCCGGATACGCAGCCTGTTCATCCACCACACACCCCTAACATATCAAACACGCAACTCCCCCCCGGTTTATCTATCCGAAAACGCGAAACACCGGGAATAATTTCCCGGATGCTTCCCCCCTTCACCGGTATCACCTCATACCGCGTTAGGGCACCCCCAGCATCGATACTTCATGTCATGCATCGCTATGCATCTGTTTGCTTAAATATTTATTGTTCTTCCCCCTCTTCTCTCGCTAGACACCGAGACCGACGCTGCTGCTACCCAGTTCGACTACGGAGTTGACGACCCCTCTCTCTTGCCAGAGCAACCAGGCAAGCCCCCCTTTGATCACCATATATCGCCTATTCTACTCTATACTGCTTGCATTAGAGTAGTGTAGCATGTTACTTGCTTTACGTTATACCTATCCCGATGCATAGCTTTGTCCTTGTTACTCTTGTTGTTACCTTTACCTGCAATCCTACATGCTTAGTATAGGATGCTAGTATTCCATCTGTGGCCCTACATTCTTGTCCGTCTGCTGTGCTATACTATCGGGCCGAGATCACACGGGAGGTGATCACGGGTATATACTATATACTTTATACATGATACATGTGGTGACTAAAGTCGGGTCAGCTTGTGGAGCACCCGCGAGTGGATCTTTGTGGCGGAGCGACAGGGCAGGTTGAGACCGCCTAGGAGAGAGGTGGGCCTGGCCCTGTTCGGCGTTCGCGGATACTTAACACGCTTAACGAGATCTTGGTATTTGATCTGAGTCTGGCCATTTGGTCTATACGCACTAACCAACTACGTGGGAAAGATATGGGCACTCGTCGTCATGGTATCAGCCGAAGCACTTCGTGACGTCAGCGACTGAGCGGCGCGCGCTGGATTGGAACGTAGGCCTGCTCTTGTATTAAGGGGGCTAGTTCTGCTTCCGGACGCCCACGCAGCGTGCAGGTGTGCTCAGGGCGATGGGCCCAGACCCCTGTGCGCTTAGGTTTAGACCGGCGTGCTGACCTCTCTGTTGAGCCTAGGTGGGGTTGCGACGTGTTGATCTTCCGCGGCCGGGCATGACCCGAAAAGTGTGTCCGGCCAAATGGGATCAAGCGTGTTGGGTCATGTGGTGCACCCTGCAGGAAGTTAATCTATTGAATAGCCGTGATCTTGATAACAGGGCGACTTGGAATTGTACCTTGACCTTATGACAACTAGAACCGGATACTTAATAAAACACACCCTTCCAAGTGCCGATACAACCGGTGGTCGCTCTCTCTCGGGTTACGAGGAGGGATCGCGAGGTAGGATTATTGCTATGTGATGCTACTTGGAGGACTTGATCTGCTCTCTTCTACATGTTGCAAGACGGAGGCTGCGAAGCGTAGTCTTGACTGTGATTAGCTATCCCCTTTATTACGGCATTCGTAGTTCAGTCCATCGATATGGCCCTTTACACATATATCCATGCATATGTAGTGTAGCTCCTTGCTTGCAGTACTTTGGATGAGTACTCATGGTTGCCTTGTTCCCCTTTTCCCACTATCTCTACTCGATTGCTGCGACTGACGATGGAGCCCAGGAGCGACGCCATACCGATCGATGACTACTACCCGGAGGTGCCTACTACTATGTGCAGCCCGGCGGCGACCAGGAGTAGTTAGGAGGATCCTAGGCGGAGGCCCACGCCTCTTTTGATCTGTATCCCGATTTGTGCTAGCCATCTTATGGCACCTTGTTTAACTTATGTCTGTACTCAGATATTGTTGCTTCCGCTGACTCGTCTATGATCGAGCACTTGTATTCGAGCCCTCGAGGCCCCTGGCTTGTATTATGATGCTTGTATGAATTATTTTATTTTTAGAGTTGTGTTGTGATATCTTCCCGTGAGTCCCTGATCTTGATCGTACACGTTTGCGTGTATGATTAGTGTACAATTGAATCGGGGGCGTCACAAGTTGGTATCAGAGCCGACTGCCTGTAGGAATCCCCCTTTCCACACTCCTTAGCCGAAGTCGAGTCTAGACATTGCAAAACTTTCACTAACAAGGCTGTGTGTCTTACAGGCACATGTCGCCATTGGGTGGTAGTAGGATCTTTTATTCCTCGACCTATACTCTGGGACTCTGACCTCTCTTCTATTCGGGTTTAAATGATTTTGCTAAATCTAACATTAGGATCTTGTTATCACTTTCACCCGGAGAGCCCCTTACTATTGATGATCGTCTGCTGCACCAGAAGACCCTGAAGATACTCTCCGCTGTTAAACCGAGAACTTGTGCTCATCGCGTTTGCAATTCCCCTTCCACCATAAACCCTTATGGATAACTACTTGCAGTTGTTATTCTTACATTCATCCCCAGTGGTCTTGTTATTACAAGATACCCTGAAAAATTCGTCGTTGTTTCGATAATCCTTTGAGCTTACTCCCTTGCTGTTCTTTGTCACCTGAATACCCCTACGGTTAATTCTCGCACTTATCGAGTATCCGCTCATCCTCCAGTTGTTCATGTGTTACACACAAGTTTTCGAAATACCATTCGATCTTCCGAAAATCCTCAGCAACCTATTGCTCTGGAATTTCTTATTTTCTTTCATTATGATTAATCCCATAAGTATAGTAATCCTATTGGCATCCTTTGTCACCATCATTTTTGAGTCCATTGATTCAATACGTTGTGAATTTTCACAATCTTCAGTCGAGTCCTAGGATTATCTTTCCGGCCGAGACATCATTTTGAACATGATCTGGTTCTCGACCAAACTATCTGTCGTCGATTGTGCCTCTATTATATTCAATTGATCCATCCTTGATCAGAGCGTCTGCTTCTGATCCTTTGTTTTGGAAATCATAATTCCTTTGCATTTAAGCTTTGAATTATTCAGATGATTCCATAACCTGTTGCATTTGCATTGCTTCCTCTTCTGGTTGAGTATCGATACTCACATCAGATCCTTTGTGGACCGTCAAGTCCTTTGTTGGATTGTTATCCGACAGTGTCCTTCACATTTGATAACTTTGTGAGTTCTTCTCCTGATACATAATGCCTTTGTTAAGTTGTATCCTCTGCTTGGCCAACCTTGCTCTGCTTTCGAGCTGGTGATATTTACTATTGAAGCTTCTGGGATATGTTTCCATGATCCCCCGATGGGTTGAACCTATGCCTTCCATAATATGTGTGAACTCGAAAGTTTTCATGAGTCATACTCTTCTGGTATTTTGCCAGATAAAATTTCAACACTGCAACTTCATCAAACGCGAGAAGTGAATGAAAGTTTATGCATTGAGGAAGTGGGAGTCGACCTTGAACTTTGCGTTCATGCCCATGGACACGATGCGAATCTTATCATGGAAGCTTCTCGCAGAATAGTTACCCCCTTGTTATAAGTGCATGTATCTGTGGTTTGATCATGTACAAATGTGATTCTGACCATATTGTTCCCCTTTGATTCAATTTCTCAGACAAGTTAAAACCACTTGTCCTCTGCAGAGCAATACCCAATCCAACCTCTATTTTGATCTGTCGTCGAGTATTACCCCCTGGTATCTCGAGATTATCGCAGAACTGCATAACCTCTTATGAGTTCTTTATCAAGTACTACATCCTCACTGATTCCAATTTTTCACGGGCTCCGAGTTATTAAACACTCGAAGACACCGATAATTGAACCGAGTCCGCACTACGGTTCAACACCTCTTCAGTAATCTTCTTTAAGTATGAGTTTGTACCCGATCATGTCATTCCTAGCCTGCTCTGCTATACCTATTCGTGTTGATTTTAACTGTGCTACCTGGTCCTTCTCCTCGAAGCACAATTTTTGACGATGAGCTAAGCTTACGTCGATCTTTCCTCATCATATCATTTCGCTTTGGACAACAAGCTTGCTTTGGAGTTTGTGTCGTACCCATGGTTTCAATAACTTTTCGCTTCATCATTCGTTTGACTTGATGTCATCGCCGATCGGTTACATCTTCTTGAAACCTCTCGACAAATGTGTCGTGATCATCATCAACATTCTGAGTTCTTCCAGGATATCAATCAGATTCATGAAGAGAAATACCATCCTTGCCATCGATGATTTGTGTTATCATCGACCACTTTATTGCCTTCCGTTCAACACAAAACTTGTTCGTGTTTTGTGTTATACCTTGAGTTCCTTGCTATCCAGCATTTGTTCTTAATTACCTTGGAGTATTACCATCTTTTATGTCAGGAATGTTGTGAGGAATACTCCACCTCTTAAGAACTCTTGGTACAGTGATACTTCTCACCATCACCATTCTTTCTTGGTCCCCGTGTTGATTCTAATCGGAATACCAACAAATGGACTGAGAGGTGTAAATTTCAAACTTATAGCAACCCTATTGCTTGGAGTTAATGGTCGATAGCTTGAAACTTGGTCTATTGGTTATTGAATCACCATTTTAACCTCGATCGTGCTACTTAGTCCATCTTCTAGGTGCACGATTCGATAAATGTTCACTCGAGTATGTTCTCCTCAAACATACTTCGACATGTCCAATATGTTACATTGTTTAGAAAATTTGTGGAAATCCATCCTTTGGAAATCTCGATGAATTGTCATTGAGTCAATCAGCCACCTCCTCACCTCTCCTTGATTTAATGATGAACTCTTGTTTCGGAACTCGCTTCCATAGTTCAATTCCCGAGAATCCTACAATGTAATCTCGACAATGTGTGTTGCACCTTCCTTCTCAGGCATCATTAGTCTGAGGTATCCTGACACCAATCAGATCTGAATCTCGGTTAGATATGATGGCTGGAACATTTTCCAAGAGTCACAACATTGGTCTTTACGTGACCCGGTAAGGTGATGACATGCCTAGCACACCTGGCCGGAGGACCTATTGTTATAGTTTCCATCTTAGCAAGGTTATCCGTTCTTCCATGAGGAAACTGTAAGACTTATTCTATAAGTTATTTCCGATGGATCCTTTGTATCCAAAGTCTGACCTTTGCTTGAAGAACATGTCAATGCTATCTCGAAGCATGTCTGTGGTAAATCTGATTTTCAACAAGAACATTTGAAGCCCAATGCTAAATGTTTCTCACTCGATTATCCAAACACCGTTGTATGGGTAAGGTCATGAAATTTCTCTCACCTTACCTAAAGAGTTTTCTACATTATATCCTGTCATGGATATTATGCTCTGCTAGTCCTTGGGAAGGATATACCCTTGAAATATGTGTGTAAACACATTTTCCCTTCCATTGTTTTGTTTAACCTGATAAACATAATTTCCTTTCCACTATTTTGTTTAACCTTTCTGTGATCTATATGACATAAGCAGTAATATCTCCCTACTTATGTAAACACCGTGGTGTACAACTCGGTCAGTAAGACCCTGTTACTATTGTTGATGAAATTCCGGTAACCACCGATGGACGAGAACCTTGCCTATTGGTCCGCCTCGTTCAACGAGCAGGAAGATGGTTCTCTTCATCCCTCGCCCTTGGTACTAATGTTGTTGCCGACATAACTGACAGGCTATCCTCTGACCTACCTTGCTTACATTATCATGCAAGACATCGTCGCCCTTCCTACTTATAACCCACATGGTGGGCCCATAACCCACAGTTCCCAGAATCGAAACCCGACTCTCGTGTACACCCCCTGTTCCCAAGGTTGTTCCTCGCGCGTGGCCTCGTATTTAATTCACAAGCCACCTTCAGGTATGATATCGGACACAATACTTATTCCCGTTGTTTTGACCCTTTCACGCCCTATAACAGGCATCGAATGATTGCCTGCCCGCTCGAAACTTCCCAGGTTACCTCCTTACTTTGCTCTCGATATTTTTTCTTAAGATTCGATTCGAGAGTTACTTTCCGCCACCTTCCTCGATGTTTTCGACCCGATAGTCAACCTTGCCGGCGTCCGTTCTCCCAGAATGCCCACCCTTTATTCTTTCGTAAGCACGATGGAGTTCCTGAAGAATGATGACCTGAAGCAGAGAGGTGAAGACATCAATGTATTGGACCGGCCTCTTTGAGAAGAGCAAGCCAGGTTGAGAAGACCCGCTATATTCATTCTAAACCTTTCCCCCTTTATCTACCTCTTAAATCTCGGGACGAGATTTCTTGTAGTAGAGGAGAATTGTGACGCCCGGATAATTAGGCTGCAGTAATCCCACATTAGTGATGTCACGTCACCACGATTACTGTTGTTAATCTCGCGTTAGTTCAAAACCGATTCAAATTCAAATTTGAATTTAAGTCAAACAATAAAACTTTTCAAATATCAAAACTAAAATGTTTAGGTTGTGTCAAATAAATCGTAAGTAATTACGGTGGTGAAACCAAACTTTGATAAAATGTTTAAAGGCTATAAAACAATTAAAATAGTAGTGAAAACAATTAAACAAATGCCTATTGAATTTATAAAATGCTAAAACTATTTTATTATGAGTTAAGAATTAGTCTCACAAAGAGTTTGTTGATAAATACAAACTTAGGCACTAGTGGTAATTTTATAAAACAAAAAAAGAAACTACAAATAGAAAAAAGAAAAGAAAAGAAAACAAAACAAAAAAAAAAAGAAAGAAAAGCCCGCTGCTTGGTCAGTAGCCCAGCTGGCCACCGGGCCAACTAGGCCGCCCACCGCCGCCCCTACTATCCATAACCCCCCCACGACACTCAAACCCTAACCCATTCCCCACTCGCTCCCACTCCCCCTCTCCCGATCCGATCTGGATCGGGATCGATCCCCCGCAGCTCGACCCCCGACGCCGGCGATCTCCCCGTCTCCGCCCTGGATCGCCGTTGCCTGCTATCGTCATGGCCTCCTCGCCCCTCCTCTCCGTCGCCAAACCGCCTCCCAGCGCCACGGTGCCGCCCCATCGTCCTCGTCTCCTCCTCGCCTCGACGCCGCGCGGGACGCCTCCACCACGGCCACCTCGTCGTCACCCCGTCGCTCGCCCCGAACCCCGTCGATGCCGTGCTGCCGCCCGAAGGCCTCACCGTCGCCGGACCACCCTACCGTCGCTGCTCGTCGCCATGAACTCCTCCGCCCCGTCGCGCCAGCCCCGACTCCTCCTCGAGCAGGCTTTGCTCAACTACAGGGCTCGGTGGGCCCCGTCCTCCCTCTCTCCCCTCGTTCTCTGACGCCGGCGCCGTCCACCGCGAACCGACCGCGCTCGGCCCTGCGCCTCGCCATGGTCCTCCGCCCCCTTTGCACACCCCCGCTGCCGTCCCACGACCGCTGCGACTCACCGCCGCCCAGCGCTCACCGTGGCCCTCGCGCTCCGTCGCGCTCCATGCGGCCCGCAAGATCCGCCCCACGGCCACCCGCCGCCACCGCGCCATCGCCCTGGTCGGCGCCCACCGCAACCCAGTTGGCCCAGCTGCGCCTTTGGTCGGCCCTCGTCGTCGGGCGAAGGCCAGTGTCAGTGGCGCCAGCCGCCGTCGCCTGCACTTCCGTTTGGCCCCTAGGCCAATGACATGGGGCCCCCGCCTAGAACGAAAATTAAAAAAGGAATTAAAAAATTAAAATAAATAAATAGATAATAATAATTAAATTAATTAATTAATTAACGAATTATTTAAGTTAATTAATCACAATTAGATTAACCTAATTAAGCGTTAGTTAATTAATCAAACAATGACGATGGGGCCCACCCCTAATTAATTATGATTAGTTTAATTAATCTGTTAATTAAAATGGGTCATGACGGTGGGACCCATGGTCAGTTGACGATCAACTCTGTTGACTGCTGATGTCGACATGACATCATGCCGATGTCATTAAATCATTTTCGAATTAATTAAACTCCAGAAATTAATAAAATCTTTAGAAAATCATATCTTTTAATCCGTAACTCGGATTAAAATATTTTCAACATGAAAGTTGCTCAGAACGACGAGACGAACCCGGATACGCAACCCGTTCGTCCACCACACACCCTAACATATCAAACACGCAACTTTCCCCCTTCGGTTCATCTGTCCGAAAACGCGAAACACCGGGAATACTTTCCCGGATGCTTCGCCCCTTCACCGGTATCACCTCATACCGCGTTAGGGCACCCCTAGCACCAATACTTCATGTCATGCATCGCTATGCATCTGTTTGCTTAAATATTTATTGTTCTTCCCCCTCTTCTCTCTCTAGACACCGAGACCGAAGCCGCTGCTGCTTGGTTCGACTACGGAGTTGACGACCCCTCTCTCTTGCCAGAGCAACCAGGCAAGCCCCCTCGATCACCAGATATCGCCTATTCTACTCTATACCGCTTGCATTAGAGTAGTGTAGCATGTTACCGCTTCTCATTATTCCTATCCCGATGCATAGCTTTGTCCTTGTTACTATCATTGTTACCTTTACCTACAATCCTACATGCTTAGTATAGGATGCTAGTATTCCATCTGTGGCCCTACATTCTTGTCCGTCTGCTGTGCTATACTATCAGGCCGAGATCACTCGGGAGGTGATCACGGGTATATACTATATACTTTATACATGATAGATGTGGTGACTAAAGTCGGTCGGCTTGTGGAGCACCCGAGTGGATCTTTGTGGCGGAGCGGCAGGGGCAGGTTGAGACCGCCTAGGAGAGAGGTGGGCCTGGCCCTGTTCGGCGTTCGCGGATATCGAACACGCTTAACGAGATCTTGGTAGTTGATCTGAGTCCGCCATTTGGTCTATACGCACTAACCAACTACGTGGGAAAGATATGGGCACTCGGCGTCGTGGTATCGGCCGGCACGCCGTGGCGTCGGCCGAGCGGCGCGCTACCGGATTGGGCGTAGGCCTGCTCTTGTATTAAGGGGCTAGTTCGCTTCCGGCCCACGCATAGCGTCTGAGTGTGCTTTCGAGGCGATGGGCCTAGACCCCGTGCGCTTAGGTTTGACCGCGCGTCTGTCTCTCTGTTGAGCCTAGGTGGGGCTGCAACGTGTTGATCTTCCGCGGCCGGGCATGACCCAGAAAAGCGTGTCCGGCCAAATGGGATCAAGCGTGTTGGATTATGTGGTGCACCCCTCCAGGGAAGTTAATCTATTCGAATAGCCGTGATCTTCGGTAACAGGACGACTTGGAGTTGTACCTTGACCTTATGACAACTAGAACCGGATACTTAATAAAACACACCCTTCCAAGTGCCAGATACAACCCGGTGGTCGCTCTCTCTCAGGGTTACGAGGAGGGGATCGCCGGGTAGGATTATTGCTATGTGATGCTACTTGGAGGACTTCAGTCTGCTCTCTTCTACATGTTGCAAGCGGAGGCTGCCAGAAGCGTGGTCCTCGACAGGATTAGCTATCCCCCTCTTATTCTGGCATTCTGCAGTTTAGTCCACTGATATGGCCCTTTACACATATATCCATGCATATGTAGTGTAGCTCCTTGCTTGCGAGTACTTTGGATGAGTACTCACGGTTGCCTTGTTCCCCCTTTTCCCACTATCTCTACTCGATTGCTGCGACCAGACGATGGAGCCCAGGAGCCAGACGCCACCGTCGATGACGACTACTACCCCGGAGGTGCCTACTACTACGTGCAGCCCGCTGACGATGACCAGGAGTAGTTAGGAGGATCCCAGGCAGGAGGCCTGCGCCTCTTTCGATCTGTATCCCAGTTTGTGCTAGCCATCTTATGGCACCTTGTTTAACTTATGTCTGTACTCAGATATTGTTGCTTCCGCTGACTCGTCTATGATCGAGCACTTGTATTCGAGCCCTCGAGGCCCCTGGCTTGTATTATGATGCTTGTATGACTTATTTTATTTTTAGAGTTGTGTTGTGATATCTTCCCGTGAGTCCCTGATCTTGATCGTACACGTTTGCGTGTACTATTAGTGTACGATTGAATCGGGGGCGTCACAGGTATCCTCCTTTGAATGAATTGAGTCACTCGACTTGGCACATGTTCACACATGTAGTTGAATCAAATCAACATAGCCTTCATGATATTTATGTTCATGGTAGATTATATCCTACTCGTGCTTATACTCGGCGTGAATTAATTTTAACGCATGTTTATGACTGCTGTCGCTCTCTCAGTTGGTCGCTTCCAGTCTTTTGCTAGCCTTCACCTGTACTAAGCGGGAATACTGCTTGTGCACCCGAACTCCTTAAACCCCAAAGTTGTTCCATATGAGTCCACTATACCTTCCTATATGTGGTATCTACCTGCCATTCCAAGTAAATTTGTATGTGCCAAACTCTAAACCTTCAAATGAAATTCTGTTTTGTATGCTCGAGCAGCTCATGTACAACTAGAGCTGCCTTTATCTTCCATGCTAGGTGGGTTATTCTCAAGAGGAGTGGACTCCGCTCCTCATTCACGAGAAAGGGCCGGTAAACGGGATGCCCAGTCCCATGCTTTATGCAAACTAAATCAAAATAATTGCAAACAAAACTCCCCCGGGACCCGTTGAATGTTGGAGGCACTCGTTATTTCGAGCAAGCCATGGATTGATGCTTGTGGAGGAGGGGGAGTATAAACCTTTACCATTCTGTTTGGGAACTGCCTATAATGCATGTAGTATGGAAGATACAGCCATCTCATAGTTGTTGCGTTGACAACGAAAGTATGCCGCTCAAAATATTATTCAATCTCTATTTTAAAACTGAGCTCTGGCACCTCTACAAATCCCTGCTTCCCTCTGCGAAGGGCCTATCTGTTTACTTTTATGTTGAGTCGTCACCCTTCTTATTAAAAAGCACCCGCTAGAGAGCACACTGTCATTTGCATTCATTACTATTGGTTTATATTGGGTATGACTTGACTGGATCTCTTTTACCATGAATTACAATATTTAGTCAGTCCTTGATCTTTAAAGGTGCTCTGCATTTATGTTTTGCGGTCACAGAAAGGGCTAGCGAGATACTATTTTGTTATATCATGTTATGATTATTTTGAGAAAGTGTTGTCATCCGATTTTTATTATTATGGCTCGCTAGCTGATTATGTTATTGATATGAGTAATTGTGAGACCTACGTGTTATTGTTAGTATGGTTAGTTCATAATATTTGCTGAAACTTGAATGCTGGCTTTTCATGTTTACAACAACAAGAGCAAATAGAGTTTGTAAAAGTTTTCTTTATCACTTTCAGTTTATCAACTGAATTGCTTGAGGACAAGCAAAGGTTTAAGCTTGGGGAGTTGATCGTCTCCAACGTATCTACTTTTCCAAACACTTTTGCCCTTGTTTTGGACTCTAACATGCATGATTTGAATGAAACTAACTGGACTGACGCTGTTTTCAGCAGAACTACCATGATGTTGTTTTATGTGTAGAAAAGAAAAGTTCTCGGAATGTCACGGAAATCAATGGAGCACTTTTTGAAATTTATAAAAATACTCGGGCGAAAGAAATACACCGGGGGCCGGGGCCTGTCCACGAGACAGGCGCCCCCTAGGGCGCCCTCTATCTCATGGGCCCCTGGACCTCCTCCGACCTCAACTCCAACTCCATATATTCCGTCTCGGGAGAAAAAATCAGAGAAAGTTTCATCGCGTTTCACGACGGAGCCGCCGCCAAGCCCTAATCTCTCGGGAGGCTGATCTGGAGTCCGTTCGGGCTCCGGAGAGGGGATTCGTCGCCGTCGTCATCATCAACCATCCTCCATCACCAATTTCATGATGCTCACCGACGTGTGTGAGTGATTCCATCGTAGGCTTGCTGGACGGCGATGGGTTGGATGAGATTCACCATGTAATTAAGTTAGTTTTGTTAGGGTTTGATCCCTAGTATCCAATATATTCTGAGATTTATGTTGCTATGACTTTGCTATGCTTAATGCTTGTCACTAGGGCCCGAGTGCCATGATTTCAGATCTGAACCTATTAAGTTTTCATGAATATATGTGTGTTCTTGATCCTATCTTGCAAGTCTATAGTCACCTATTATGTGTTATGACCCGACAACCCCGAAGTGACAATAATCGGGATACTTCTCGGTGATGACCATAGTTTGAGGAGTTCATGTATTCACTATGTGCTAATGCTTTGTTCCGTCTATTAAAAGGAGGCCTTAATATCCCTTAGTTTCCGTAGGGACCCCGCTGCCACGGGAGGGTAGGACAAAAGATGTCATGCAAGTTCTTTTCCATAAGCACGTATGATTATTTATGGAATACATGCCTACATTACATTGATGAATTGTTGCTAGTTCTATATCACTCTATGTTATAACTATTGCATGAGGAATCGCATCCGGCATAATTATCATCACTGATCCATTGCCTACAAGCTTTTCATATATTGTTCTTCGCTTATTTACTTTTCCATTGCTACTGTTACAACTACTACAAAAACCCAAAAACATTTATCTTTACTTTTGCTACCGTTACCTTTATTATCATACCACTTTTGCTACTAAACGCTTTGCTGCAGATACTAAGTTACCCAGGTGTGGTTGAATTGACAACTCAACTGCTAATACTCAAGAATATTCTTTGGCTCCCCTTGTGTCGAATCAATAAATTTGGGTTGAATACCCTACCCTTGAAAGCTGTTGTGATCCACTATACTTGTGGGTTACCAGGGGTCAATACATAAATATGAATGAAACTGAACACAAATGATGGTAATAAAATAAAATTGTGAATATTATTGCTTACGCACTTCATATTGTTGTTTAGAGTACCCCCGCTCACAGGTGGTGTGGTGGATGAACTCGCAAATGTAGTATCCACACAAATCATTCCCATGTTCCTGCCACAACCACTTTACAAGAAATAGAGGTCAATCAAACTGATAAGCAAGCATGCTAAATGGTATATTGATGAAACTAGCTAGAATGAATGGGAGATGTGCGGAACTAGCTAGTAGCGAGTACTTACTTTCGGGTGGTCAAATCGCAGTTGCGCCAGCAGTCCCGGAGCTTGTGCAGTGAACTTTTTCCAAACCCTGCCAGACAAAGAAAACAATTACTTGATATCAGGAAATGAACAAAGTTGCTGATATGGTGCGATAATGATCGACTGAACTTACCTCTCGAGCATTTTAGTCATGGTCGCATACTCCTCCGGATTTTTTTGTTTGGAGTCTATGACGGTTGCTAGTCCCTGCTCAAGCTTAATCTCTAGCAGAATAAAGTGGAACCTGTGCATGCATGCATAACTCATCAATTACATTACTATAAAATCGAGTAATAAGGGAAACCGAATATGCACAAGACAATAACACTCACTTGTATTCGGAAGGAAAGAGTATTGTAGCTCTGTTTTGATTTCGAAGTAACAATGCGAGCAACTTGGCCTCGGTTTGTCTGGCATCATGTTTAACACTCCATTCATCCATGAGTTTTGTGTGAATGAACCCAATGTCACCTACTTGTCTTTCTTCAATTCGGCGATCTTCAATCTGCATAATATAGTGAGGATAATTATATATACATGCAATGAAAGAGCTGAGCTATATATAGAGACTTAACTAATTACAGAGAAGTAGTACTTACAGACAATAGCAAGTGATGATTGTTTTATCGAGGGCCTTTCGATTGTAGAACTGGAAGAACTCCTTATATGGAACTAACAACAGATCAATTCCAACGAGGTTGTGCTCCTCTCTAACCGATAGCGACAAAGAATTTTTCCCAGACTTCCTGCAGATGTTCATGTACCAATCATGGAATCTTCGCATCATCATTGTTAGGGAAGTACCAGGTCTGACGAGAGGCTTCCCATGCTCGAATCTTAATGTGTCCACCTCCATTGTTCCAAAAATTATTGCATCATCGTCGGCCATGTAATCTCCAGGATTGGTACCGGGCAGCACCACCGAAGATTAGCGACGATATCGCTAGACACATTGGGCGGGGGGCATGATTGCTTCACTTTTTCGCCGAGCTGGGTAATTTGTTTCCCTTTTCTTTGTTCTGCTACTGGCTATTCTGCCTCCCGTTCTAGAGGCTCGAGAGACAATGGACCGTATCTGTATTGCCTCCTGCCTCTGGCTGTACTGCTAGACGCCGGAGCAGCCGGAGCGGCTGCGGCTGTCTTCTTTCGTTCGTTAAGAGGCGGAGGAGCCGAAGGCGGACTGCTACGATGCGCCGGAGCAGCCGGAGTGGCAGCGTCTATGTTCCGCCGTCGCTTACGAGGCGGCGAAGGAGGCGGCGGCAAAGGACGGGCCGGAGCAGGAGGAGAAGGAGGCGGAGTATTGCCGCCCTCACGCGCCGGAGCAGGAGGCGGAGTGCCCTGATCACTCGCCCGAGGAGGAGGAGGAGGCGGAGGAGGCAGAGTGCCCAGCTGACTAGCAGGAGCCGTGAAGTTCAGAAGCTTGATGTGCTCCTGCCGCCATAGACACAGAGTATGCATAGCAAGACCCAGTTGAGTCTGCCCATCACCTGTAGGGTGGTCAAGCTGGAGCTCCTGAAATCCCTCTGTTATTTCGTCCACCATCACAACAGCATAGCCTTGTGGAATCGGACGGCAGTGAAAAGTTGCTGCAGGTGAAGGAGGGAACATAGAGCCGATAGCTGCCTTGACTTTGAGCTGATCCCATTGCGTCATAAGGTGGCACTGGTGTGAATCCGTTATAAAATCCATGGGGTAGCTAGGACCCATCAAGTTAGGCTGCCGAACGAGCTCGGTGGAAGCCACATTGCTTCTCCGCTGAGATGGCAGGGTAGCTTCTGAGGTAGCATCTTGGGCAGGATCTCGCAGCTGCTAGTTCTCAGCATCTTGTTCCTCTAGCTTTCTTACCCTTGCCTTAAGCTCATGCAGTTCACTCTGCTCCACTTTTCTCCTCCTCTCTTGGGTTTTGTAACCGCCTGCGTCGGGAAACCCAACCTACCACGAAATGAGGCCTGGTGTGCCTCGTGTTCGTCTAGGGTGCTCAGGATTCCCGAGGGCCCTTGTGAGCTCGTCGTTCTATCAGTCGGGAACGAACTTCCCTTCCCGCACTTCGTTGATTGCTTTCCGAAGCTTCGCGACGGGTGTTGCATGTTGCTCGTCTGTCCAGCAGCACTTCCCTATTTCAGGGTCCAATGTTCCACCAGCCCCGAACCAAGTCCTACAACGGTCTGGCCAGTGCAATGTCTCTGGTTTGACCCCTTTAGCAATCAGGTCCTGCTTAGCCTTGTCCCACAACGGTCGGGCTTTGAGGTAGCCAACTGACCCCTGCGATGGTAATGCTCCTTCTTTGCAACATTTATCTTGTTAGTCGCTGACATCTTCTTACTCCTCTCCAATGTCTTGTTGGCCACAAATGCGGGCCAGTGATCTCTTATCTTCTCAAATCGGACGGTGAATTCTGGAGTCTTGTCTTGGTCGACATACGTTGTTTTCAACTCATTCTTACACCTCCTAAATAGATCTGCCATCTTCTTGAGAGCATAGGACTTGATCAATGGCTCTATAACTGGATTGTCCGGATCCTCCTCTTCCGGTAGGGTGAAATTTACCTTCAGCGCTTTCCAAAAATCTTCTTTCTGTATATCTTCGAGAAAAGAAACTTGAAGAAGCTCTTCCTTCTTAGGCTCATTCCATAGCTCAATGCTGATCGGGATCATGTCCCTAACAAGAACCCCGCACTGAGCAGAAAATGCTTCCTTGGTCCGGAGGGGTTTAATCGGTTGGCCATTGCGCGCGATTTCGGTGATCATGAACCTTTCATCCTGGCGCAACTTTTTCTTCGGGCCTCGTTTCTTTACTGAAGTATTGTTTGATCCGGAGGGCTATATAAAAGAAGAAAGAAGAGTTAATATATGTACATACCAAAACAATTAATGCACAATTAGCTAGTCAGCACAGGCTTTTATATATATATATATATATATATATATATATATATATATATATATATATATATATATATATATATATATATATATATATATATATATATATATATATATTATATGGAAAATCCATCCTACCACCCGGTGGTAGTTACCCCACATATCTCATATACTACCATGTGGTACTATATATACTATTTTATTATTTTAAATATGTTCATATACTATATCTAAGATATTTCAAAGCAAGTTACATGAAAATATTGCATATGAGCCTATAGTTTTGTTATATTTGTGAAATACGTACATATTTATGCGTAAAAGAGCATACTCAAAACATGGTACATACTACCTAAAATTAGTATATATATACTACCTAATCATTGTTATATACTACATACTACACGTACATACTCTCGGTTTCGATAGATACTACATACAACTTACAAAACGCAAGTGGTGGTAACTACCACTGGTTGTAGGAAACATTTGTCATATATATATATATATACCTCACCGGACTTTGCAACAGCTGATCTCGATGCTACGTCTTGAGCTTGCGTTGGTTTTCCTTGAAGAGGAAAGGGTGATGCAGCAAAGTAGCGTAAGTATTTCCCTCACTTTTTGAGAACCAAGGTATCAATCCAGTAGGAGGCTCCTCAAAAGTCCCACGCACCTACACAAGCAAACAAGAACCTTGCAACCAACGCAATAAATGGGTTGTCAATCCCTTCACGGCCACTTGCGAAAGTGAGATTTGATAGAGATAATATGATAAGATAAATATTTTTGGTATTTTTATGATATAGATTGGAAAATATAATATGGAAATAAAAGTAGATAGAAAACTTATATGATAATAGATAGACCCGAGGACCATAGGTTTCACTAGTGGCTTCTCTCAAGATAGCATAAGTATTACGGTGGGTGAACAAATTACTGTCGAGCAATTGATAGAAAAGCGCATAGTTATGAGATTATCTAGGCATGATCATGTATATAGGCATCACGTCCGTGACAAGTAGACCGACTCCTGCCTGCATCTACTACTATTACTCCACACATCAACCGACTCCTGCCTGCATCTAGAGTATTAAGTTCATGAAGAACAGAGTAACGCATTAAGAAAGATGACATGATGTAGAGGCATAAACTCATGCTATATGATGTAAACCCCATATTTTTATCCTCGATGGCAAAAATACAATACGTGCCTTGCTGCCCCTGCTGTCACTGGGAAAGGACACCACAAGATTGAACCCAAAGCTAAGCACTTCTCCCATTGCAAGAAAGATCAATCTAGTAGGGCAAACCAAACTGATAATTCGAAGAGACTTGCAAAGATAACTTAATCACACCTAAAAGAATTTAGTGGAGATTCAAATATTTCTCATAGATAAACATGATCATAAACCCACAATTCATCGGATCTCGACAAACACACCGCAAAAAGAGTTACATCGAATAGATCTCCAAGGCCCTCCATGGTTGATTCCCCCTCCGGCGGAGCGCCAACGAAGGCTCCAAGATGGGATCTCGCGGATACAGAAGGTTGCGGCGGTGGAAATAGTTTTTTGTGGTGCTCCTGTATGTTTTCGGGGTACGTGGGTATATATAGGAGGAAGAAGTAGGTCGGTGGACGCTCGAGGGGCCCGTGAGGGTGGGGGGCGCGCCCACCCCTAGGGGGCGCGCCCACCCCTAGGGGGCGCGCCCACCCCTAGGGGGCGCGCCGGGCACCCTCGTGGTCGCCTCCTCTGTTGCTTGACGTCCACTCCAATTCCCCTGGATTGCGTTTGTTCCAAAAAGAACGCTCCCGAAGGTTTCATTCCGTTTGGACTCCGTTTGATATTCCTTTCCTTCAAAACACTGAAATAGGCAAAAAAAAACAACAACAATTTGGGTTGGGCCTCCGGTTAGTAGGTTAGTCCCAAAAATGATATAAAAGTGTAAAGTAAAGCCCATAAACATCCAAAACCGGTAATATAATAGCATGGAACAATAAAAAATTATAGATACGTTGGAGACGTATCAAGCATCCCCAAGCTTAATTCCTGCTCGTCCTCAAGTAGGTAAATGATAAAAACAGATTTTTTTGATGTGGAATGCTACCTAGCATAATTCTCAATGTAATTTTCTTTATTGTGGCATGAATGTTCAGATCCAAATGATTCAAAATAAAAGTTCATATTGACTTAAGAAATATTAATACTTCAACCATACTAATCAAAGTAATCATGTCTTCTCAAAATAACATGGCTAAAGAAAGTTCATCCCTACAAAATCATATAGTTTGGTTATACTTCATTTTCGTCACACAAGAATGTTCTCATCTTGCACACCCCCGATGACAAGCCAAGCAATTGTTTCATACTTTAGTAATCTCAAACTTTTTTCAACTTTCACGCAATACATGAGCGTGATCCATGAATATAGCACTATGGGTGGAATAGAATATGATGATGGAGGTTGTGTGGAGAAGACAAAAAGGAAGAAAGTCTCACATTGACGAGGCTAATCAATGGGCTATGGATATGCCCATCAATTGATGTCAACATGAGGAGTAGGGATTGCCATGCAACGGATGCACTAGAGCTATAAATGTATGGAAGCTCAACAAAAGAAACTAAGTGGGTGTGCATCCAACTTGCTTGCTCACGAAGACCTAGGGCATTTTAAGGAAGCCCATCGTAGGAATATACAAGCCAAGTTCTATAATGAAAAATTCCCACTAGTATATGAAAGTGACAACAAATGAGACTCTCTATATGAAGAACATGGTGCTACTTCGAAGCACAAGTGTGGAAAAGGATAGAAACATTGCCCCCTTTTTATTTTATTTTTCTTTTATTTTTCTATTTTTTTTCTTTGGCCTTTCTTTTTTTATTTGGGGACAATGCTCTAATAATGATGATCATCACACTTCTATTTATTTACAACTCATGAATTACAACTCAAAACTAGAACAAGATTTGACTCTATATGAATGCCTCCGGTGGTGTACCGGGATGGGCAATGAATCAAGAGTGACATGTATGAAAAATTATGCATGGTGGCTTTGCCACAAATACGATGTCAACTACATGATCATGCAAGGCAATATGACAATGATGATGCGTGTCATGATGATGAACGGAACGGTGGAAAGTTGCATGGCAATATATCTTGGAATGGCTATGGAAATGCCATAATAGGCAGGTATGGTGGCTGTTTTGAGGAAGATATAAGGAGGTTTATGTGTGATAGAGCGTATCGTATCACGGGGTTTGGATGCACCGGCGAAGTTTGCACCAACTCTCAAGGTGAGATAAGGCAATGCGCGGTACCGAAGAGGCTAGCAATGATGGAAGGGCAAGAGTGCGTATAATCCATGGACTCAACATTAGTCATAAAGAACTCATATACTTATTGCAAAAATCTACAAGTCATCAAAAACCAAGCACTACGCGCATGCTCCTAGGGGGATAGATTGGTAGGAAAAGACCATCACTCATCCCCGACCGCCACTCATAAGGATGACAATCTAAGAACACCTCATATTTCAAATTTGTTACACAACGGTTACCATACGCGCATTCTACGGGACTTGCCAACTTCAACACAAGCATTCTTTAAATTCACAATTACCCAACTAGCATGACTCTAATATCACCACCTCCATGTCTCAAAATAATTATCAAAATTTATCATAGCATCCAATTCACTTCCTATGATAGTTTTTATTATACTCGACTTGGATGCCCATCATTCTAGGACCAATTTTATAACCATAACAAATACCATGCTGTTCTAAAAGACTCTCAAAATAATATAAGTGAATCATGAGAGATCAACAATTTCTACAAAATCAAGTCACCGCCGTGCTCTAAAAGATATAAGTGAAGCACTAGAGCAAAATTTATCTAGCTCAAAAGATATAAGTGAAGCACATAGATTATTCTAATAAATTCCAAATCAAGTGGGCTTCTCCCAAAAGGTGTTGTCGGTGTAGTGAAAACCAGGGCTACACTAACCGCCGGGCATGGGCCACGACTGTATGCAATTACACTAAAGAGGATCCATCTTCGCCGACAAGTGCTACATCGGCAAGCAAGACTCAAGCCATCTTCCCGGCAAGGAGCATCCTGCCCTGCCAGGGAGGACAGATACAAGGCAAAAAGAAGCAGCCAAGCCTGAGAACCAGAAGACGAGACGACCGCAAGGCTCCTTGCCGAGGTTGCCCACGAGGCCCTGGCAAGGCCCCTTGCCGAAGACGGCCGCAAGGCCCCGGCAAGCCTCTTGCCGAGGGCGCTCACAAGGCCCCGGCAAGACCCTTGCCTGGAAGATACGCAAGGCCGCGACAAGCCCTTGCCGAGGACATCGGTGGGGCCGCAGCCAGGCCCACACCTACCAAGACTCCACTACCGTCCCCATGCAGCTGCCAGCTCAACCAGCTGAGCAGGCACCCGCGTGGCGACATGCGGTCTCTACACCGATCCAGCGAGCTCCTACGTGGTGGCATGCAAGTCTTCCTGAAGACTCCGCCACCCGCGCCAGCCCAGCAACCAGCCAACATGGCGCTACAACGCCTCGTCAGCTCGGACGCGCGTCAAAGGTCAGGCTAGGCGGCGACGGCTGGGACGAGCTTCCTTGCCGCCCCCGATAAAGCGAGAGGACGCATAAGCGGCGCATTGAATGCGTTTGTCTTGTGATGACAGGCGATAAGCTTGTACACTGTAGATACCTTCCACCTCCTGTGTGCCACTGTGGCGACCCCTTTGACATATAAAAGGAGGCCCGAGGCATACTGTGGGGGGGATCGGACTCCGGATCCTCGGAGGATTCGGCTTTTTGGAGCTCCTCACGCCCCATTGCTAGTTCAAGAACACAGATAAACAAACCACCAAAGCAGGAGTAGGGTTTTACGCATCCTCGCGGCCTGAACCTGGATAAAGAAACCGTGTGCTATCTGTTTGATCCGCTCTTCTCACGACCCCGCGCCCCGCAACCGTAGTAGGGATTCTTGTGATCCCATAGGTGTCGTCCTACACCGACAGGTGTGTACAGCAAAGATGATTGTGGTAAACGAAAAAGCAAATACTAATATCATACAAGACGCTCCAAGCAAAACACATATAATGTGGCGAATAAAAATATAGCTCCAAGTAAAGTTCTTGATGAGCGAAGGATTTAAAGAGGGATGCCTTCCAGGGCATCCCCAAGCTTAGGCTTTTGGTTATCCTTTAATATCTTGGGGTGACATGGGAATCCCCAAGCTTAGGCTCTTGCCACTCCTTGTTCCATAATCCATCAAATCTTTACCCAAAACTTGTAAACTTCACAACACAAAACTTAACAGAAAATCTCGTAAGCTCCGTTCGCGAAAGAAAACAAAACACCACTTCAAGTTACTGTAATGAACTCATTCTTTATTTGTATTGGTGTTGAACCTACTGTATTCCAACTTCTATATGGTTTATAAACTATTTTACTAGCCATAGATTCATCAAAATAAGCAAACAACACACGAAAAACAGAATCTGTCAAAAACAGAGCAGTCTGTAGTAATCTGTAACTAACGCAAACTTTTGGAACTCAAAAACTTCTAACAAAATGGGAAGACCTAGATAATTTTTTTATTGATCGACTGCAATTGGAATCAGTATTTTATCACGTTCTGGTGATTTTAAACAATTGTTTTCGTGAACAGAAAGTTTCTGGAATTTTCAGCAAGATCAAATAACCATCATGCAAGAAGATCCTATAGGTTTAACTTGGCACAAACACTAATTAAAACATAAAACCACATCTAAACAGAAGCTAGATGAAATATTTTTTACTAAACAGAAGCAAAAAGCAAAAAACTAAAATAAAATTGGGTTGCCTCCCAACTAGCGCTATCGTTTAACGCCCCTAGCTAGGCATAAAAGCGAGGATAGATCTAAGTAAGGTCGTTTTTGGCACTCAATTCATAAGTAGCTCGCATGATAGATTCATAAGGTAATTTGACTTTCTTTCTAGGGAAGTTTTCCATGCCTTTCCTCAATGGAAATTGGAATCTAATATTCCCTTCCTTCATATCAATAATTGCACCAATCGTTCTAAGGAAAGGTCTACCAAGAATAATAGGACATGAAAGATTGCAATCTATATCAAGAACGATAAAATCTACGGGCACGTAATTCCTATTTGCAACAATAAGAACATCATTGATCCTTTCCATAGGTTTCTTAATGGTGGAATCCGCAAGGTGCAAATTTAAAGAGCAATCATCAAACTCATGGAAACCTAGAATATCACATAAAGTTTTCGAAATCGTGGAAACACTAGCACCCAAATCACACAAAGAATAGCACTCATAATCTTTAATTTTAATCTTTATAGTAGGTTCCCACTCATCATAAAGTTTCCTAGGTAAAGAAACTTCCAAATTAAGTTTTTCTTCATAAGATTGCATCAAGGCATCAACAATATGTTTGGTAAAAGCTTTATTTTGACTATAAGCATGAGGAGAATTCAACACGGATTGCAACAAGGAAATACAATCTATTAAAGAACAATTATCATAATTAAATTCCTTGAGATCCATAATAGTGGGTTCAATGCTATTTAAAGTCTTGACCTCTCCAATCCCACTTTTACGAAATTTAGCATCAAGATATAGAAACTCCGAGTCATTGGGACGCCTTTTAACTAAAGTTGACTCATCTCCAGTCCCATCATTATTAAGATTCATATTGCAAAACAAAGATTTAATGGGGGATACATCAATAACTTTTAGATCTTCATCATTTTTTCATGGGAACTAGAAGAACACGCTTTTACAAAGAAATCTTTCTTAGCACGCAATCTAGCGGTTCTTTCCTTGCACTCATCAATGGAAATTCTCATGGATTTGAGAGACTCATTGATATCATGCTTAGGAGGAATAGATCTAAGTTTCAAAGAATCAACATCAAGAGAAAGTCTATCAACGTTCCTAGCCAAATCATCAACTTTAAGCAATTTTTCATCAAGCAAAGCATTAAAATTCTTTTGAGAGATCATAAATTATTTAACACTATTCTCAAAATCAGAGGGCATCTTATTAAAATTTCCATAAGAATTATTGTAGGAATTTCCATAATTATTAAAGGAATTACTAGGGAACAGTCTAGGATTAAGGTTTCCTCTATAAGCATTGTTACCAAAATTATTCCTACCAACAAAATTCACATCCATATATTCATTATTATTTTCAATCAAGGTAGACAAAGGAATATCTTTAGGATCAATAGGAGCACTCTTAGTAGAAAACAATTTCATAAGTTCATCAATCTTTCCACTCAAAACATTAATTTCTTCTATAGCATGCACTTTTTTACTAGTAGATCTTTCGGTGTGCCATTGAGAATAATTAGCCATAATGTTATCAAGGAGTTTAGTAGATTCTCCTAAAGTGATTTCCATAAAGGTGCCTCCCGCGGCCGAATCTAAAGGATTTCTAGAAGCAAAATTCAATCCGGCATAAAAGTTTTGTATGATCATCCATAAGTTCAAACCATGAGTAGGACAATTGCGAATCATTAATTTCATTTTTTCCCAAGATTGGGAAACATGCTCATGATCAAGTTGTTTAAAATTCATAATATCATTCCTAAGAGAGATGATCTTAGCGGGAGGGAAATACTTAGAGATAAAAGCATCTTTGCTCTTATTCCATGAATCAATACTATTTTAAGCAAAGACGAAAACCAAGTTTTAGCACGATCTCTAAGCGAAAACGGAAATAACTTCAATTTAACAATATTTATCCGTATCTTTCTTCTTTTGCATATCACACAAATCAACAAAGTTTTTTAGATAGGTAGCGGCATCTTCACTAGGAAGGCCGGAGAATTGATATTTCATAACAAGATTCAACAAAGCAGCATTGATTTCACAAGATTCAGCATCATTAAGAGGAGCAATCGGAGTGCTAAGGAAATCATTATTATTGGTATTGGAGAAGTCACACAATTTGGTATTATCTTGCGCCATCGTGACAAGCAATCCAACACACAAGCAAAAAAAAGGCAAGCGAAAGAGAGAGGAGATTGGGAAAGAGAGGGCGAATAAAATGGGAAGGGTGAAGTGGGGGAGAGGAACGAGAGGCAAATGGCAAATAATGTAATGGGAGGGAGATGAGTTTGTGATGGGTACTTGGTATGTCTTGACTTGAGCGAAAACCTCCCCGGCAACGGCGCCAGAAATCCTTCTTGCTACGTCTTGATCTTGCGTTGGTTTTCCTTCAAGAGGAAAGGGTGATGCAGCAAAGTAGCGTAAGTATTTCCCTCAGTTTTTTAGAACCAAGGTATCAATCCAGTAGGAGGCTCCTCAAAGGTCCCACGCACCTACAAAAACAAACAAGAACCTCGCAACCAACGCAATAAAGGGGTTGTCAGTCCCTTCACGGTCACTTGCGAAAGTGAGATCTGATAGAGATAATATGATAAGATAAATATTTTTGGTATTTTTATGATATAGATTGGAAAATAAAATATGGAAATAAAAATAGATGGAAAACTTATATGATAAAAGATAGACCCGGGGACCATAGGTTTCGCTAGTGGCTTCTCTCAAGATAGCATAATTATTACGGTGGGTGAACAAATTACTGTCGAGCAATTGATAGAAAAGCGCATAGTTATGAGATTATATAAGCATGATCATGTATATAGGCATCATGTTCGTGACAAGTAGACCGACTCCTGCCTGCATCTACTACTATTACTCCACACATCGACCGACTCCTGCCTGCATCTAGAGTATTAAGTTCATGAAGAACAGAGTAACGCATTAAGAAAGATGACATGATGTAGAGGGATAAACTCATGCAATATGATATAAACCCCATACTTTTATCCTCGATGGCAACAATACAATCGTGCCTTGCTTCCCTGCATCCTTTGGGAAAGGACACCGCAAGATTGAACCCAAAGCTAAGCACTTCTCCCATTGCAAGAAAGATTAATCTAGTAGGACAAACCAAACTGATAATTCAAATAGACTTGCAAAGATAACTTAATCACACATAGAAGAATTTAGAGGAGATTCAAATATTTCTCATAGATAAACTTGATCATAAACCCACAATTCATCGGATCTCAACAAACACACCGCAAAAAGAGTTACATCGAATAGATCTCCAAGAAGATCGAGGAGAACTTTGTATTGAGATTCAAAGAGAGAGAAGAAGCCATCTAGCTAATAACTATGGACCGAAGGTCTGTGGTAAACTACTCACAACTCATTGGAAGGGCCTTGGAGATGATGTCGAGGCCCTCCATGGTCGGTTCCCCCTCCGGCAGAGCGCCGGCGAAGGCTCCAAGATGGGATCTCGCGGATACAGAAGGTTGCGGTGGTGGAAATAGTTTTTCGTGGTGCTCCTGGATGTTTTCGGGGTACGTGGGTATATATAGGAGGAAGAAGTAGGTCGGTGGATGCTCGAGGAGCCCACGAGGGTGGGGGGCGCGCCCACCCCTAGGGGGCGCCCCGGGCACCCTCGTGGCCGCCTCCTCTATTGCTTGACGTCCACTCCAAGTCCCCTGGATTTCGTTTGTTCCAAAAAGATCGCTCCCGAAGGTTTCATTCCATTTGAACTCCGTTTGATATTCCTTTCCTTCGAAACACTGAAATAGGCAAAAAAACAACAATTTGGGCTGGGCCTCCGGTTAGTAGGTTAGTCCCAAAAATGATATAAAAGTGTAAAGTAAATCCCATAAACATCCAAAACGGGTAATATAATATCATCGAACAATCAAAAATTATAGATACGTTGGAGAAGTATCACCCGGCTCCATTAGGTCACCGGAGCCATCATCTCGGTCGCTGGAGCCACCATCATGATCATGACCCTCCTCCATTGTTTGATCAACGCAGTCTGCTTCCTCTCCTTGCAGACCTTCTTCGATGTCGTTGAGAAACAACAAGACTACATCACCTCCGTCGCGGATTATGTCCCCCAGTATCTCTTCTTGATCGAATTCTCTTTGATGATCCATAGTTTCTGCAAATATTAAAACATGGCAATTAATATAAAAACATGAGAGATGGATATATCGAAGTTATCGAGGAGGCGGTATATCGACAACGACGACATATACATAGAAAATAATGTTATCGGGGAGGGGGTATATATATCGACCCCCCCTCATGTCAAAGTTATCCGAGAGGGGGAATATCGACAACGATGACATATATATAGAAAAAATGTTATTGGGGAGGGGGCATATATATCGACCCCCCTCTTGTCGAAGTTATCGGAGAGGGGGTACATCGACCGCCTCTCTCTCATGATTGTCCGACGTTTGTGTAGTGTCAAAGGATTCAAACAAAACCATGTCTTCATCATTAGGCAAAAGTAACAGGCGCATGATGGTACGAAGCTCTCCAAAGTTGTTTTGGAACGGAGTCCCAGATAGGATAATTCGCTTTTTGGTACAAAGTACAGCAAGAGCCTTCCGAATATCGCTATTTGTGTTGTGGAATTGTCACGGCAGATGTCCTTAGTGTCAGGACTTAGTCGCGAGGCCAACGCATCTATGCGGTAGCTTGAGATGGGTTGATTGGGACGAGGGATGCAACACACAAGACAAGGATTTAGACAGCTTCGGGCCCCGGGACACATCATCCGGTAATAGCCCTACATGTTGTTTGTGGTTAGATCTCATTATGCTCATCAAGGAGACGCCGCATAAGCCGGCTCCCTTTTAGTTGTGTCTAGCCTTAGAGATTGTTTCTTCTTGCTTGTCCCTCTTTGGGGAGCCCTGACCCTCCTTATATAAGGTGAAGGGGCGGGTTACATGACTAGTCCTAGTAGGATTAGGATTGCTCTATTACAAGTGAAGTCCTAGTCTTGCTTCCTTTGTAGGAGAATATTCCTTATGCCTTCCCTCTTAAACTGGCCCATCATAACGTGAACCGGTCTTCTGGGCTTTGGGCCTTATTGTCCATCTGACCCACCCGCCGGGTTACTAATGAATCACCAAGCTCCGGGCGGGTTACCAGTGAGTCGCCATGCTCCAGCCGGGTCATACATCCGGCGGGTTACACCGTGGGGTATATCCCCTACATTAGCCCCCAGTTTAATTTGGATTTATCCATGTTAAACTAATGCTGCAAAATAACTCAAGAACAAATTTGACAGGTTGTGCTCCGGGTTAAAAATTCTTTGTAAGCCGAAACCTTATCATCCTTAAGTCCTTGCCATCTCCTTCTTGAAATATACAGATATATTTCAACTTTGTCAATGCAAAAAATCCAGATACTTCTTTTGGGAAATCCGGGTCAACATGCCAGCTTCAGAATCAATTTGCTGACATTGGTCTCTTGTAGAGAAATATTGTAAGAAATAATCCACTTGAGTCGGCTTCCAAAATGCCGGTTTAAAAAATATTGGTCTTTGAAATACTCATCTGATATTCAACCGGTTTGAAGATATAGAACTTGCCAGTTTATTATTGCCAAAATTGCTGGGTTATAAAAACTGATGATTCCGGGTTATGACTGTTATACACACCGGGTCATGATTATTGCCAACGCCGGGTAACTCAAGTAATCTTCCTGATTTGCTCAGAACTAAGAATTTGAAGATGTTCCTCCTTTATATGCATATTACCTGTAGCCCCCAAGTCGTAAGAGGAGAACATAGTGATAGCTTAAGACTTGTTTCAAATATAAATGTTGCAACCTTGAAGAAATCCAGATTGTTCATCTCAGTCACTAGTCAAAACTGACTATTTCACATATGTAGCCCCCAAGTGCCGGGTTGTCATGCTTGCAGCAACCTGGGACTTGTAACTGCCTTATGCTCACAAAAATTTCAAGCAGTGTAGCCCCAAGGGCCGGGTCATTATGCAATAATGAGCAGGGACTTTGTGGATATGATCATGTAGATTCAAGCATCAACGTGTAGCCTCCAAGGGCCGGCTTAGTAAGATAATACTAAGCTGGGACTTTATATATACTTCATTGAAAATAACATCATTTGATGTAACCCCACCATGGGGCTTGAACCCACGTCCACAAGTTTACGAGTCTTGTCCTCTACCAACTGATCAATGAACCCTTCAATATAATGGATTAAAGCTTGTGTACCTTGAATTTTTGACAGGAGAAATTGGTAGTCCCCAAGGGCCGGCTCATTTAGAATGTGATGAGTCGGGTCTTCAATAATTTGAGCAAAAAATTACTTTGCATTAGCCCCCAAGTGCCATGGTGCATGCTGGCAGTGACATGGGACTTGCATAATTGATGTAATCTCAATTTAAAAAATGTAGCCCCCAAGTGCCGGGTCGTAAGCCTGCAGCGACTCGGGACTATTCCTTCCATTGTAGAGTAAATCATATCCATTGATAAAACAATAGCCATTGCGCCAAAGCGACTTTGAATACCTCATCATTGATAAGTAAATCCGGAGTTTAAATACCGGGGCTCTTGGCCGATGGCGATTTAATATGCCTCCATTGTGGCGAATTTTTATAACCCGGCGGCTTATAGCCTTTGAGAAAATCAAGAATTGATAACCCTTTTGAGACACCAATTTCAATCTTTGATGATGGGCTTGAACTTAATCATTTATGTAAGTCATAGCTCTGTAAATCCTGCATGGAGTTTAAACAACATATGCCCTGGCGACTAATCGTCAAAAGCCAGGGCGGGTAACCACCCAAATGTAGTCTTATCCTGCACACAAGTAGATCACAAGATCCCTTGGCGATTTACCGCAGGGCGGGTCATAATATCTCACATATAGCCACTGTGATATTGAATTTGTACTGCCGATTTACATGACCTGTTAAGTAAGGGTGATAACCCAATCCTTAGAAGCCAATACTTCCAAATATATGATGATTGTCATATGCTGGCCACTTATCGTCCAAAGCCAAGCCGGGTTAAATTTAAACCACACTTATACTTAGATCTGAACAAAAAAGTCTCAAGACAAAACCAAAGAGTTGTTTGCAAAAAAGACTTAAAAAATTGTGAGGCTTCTGATTCGAATACGATCAGAAAACCGTTCCAAAAGGGTTAAGCTAAGATTCGAGTGCGATCATATAGCCCAGTGGCTTTGGCGTTGCCGATCAAGAGGGTACCGACAACTATGTTCTCTTTGGTTCGAATACGACCTATGTTTGAACAGGAAGCCCCCAAATGACCTTGAGAGTTGTTTAACGATGCTGATTCGAATACGATCCACGTCGGACCCAAAAGGGGTTGAGCTATGATTCAAATACGATCAAGAAGCTCCCTAGTGAGTTTGGCAGTGTGCCGATCAAAAGGGTACCGACAGCTATGTTCTCTTTGGTTCGAATACGACCTATGTTTGAACAGGAAGCCCCCAAGTGACCATAAATTTGGATTACACTGATCAAGAGGGTACCGACAACTATGCTCGATGAGCAGGAAGCCCCCAAGTGACCATAATAAGATAAGCCGTAAGGCAGGATACCCATGTTTGAACCATGCATCATGGCAACAAGTTCTCTTTGGCAACCCTTAATTTGTCTGAGAACTTGAACTTGCGAGAGATTAATTCTTTTTGAACCGGAACTTTAAACCGGATTTGAGAGCTTCAAGCTTTGTGGGAGACAGGTTTACCTTGAACCGGATTGTAACATCCCAAATTTCCTATTTGGAATGTTTTACAATTATAGCTAAGCATCCTATGCATCCTGTTTGAATTTGAATGCCATTTGAAGTTTCAGAGAGTTTTGAGTTTTGAATTTGAATTTCAAACTTTGGCATGTGGGAAACAATTCAAAAAACTAAGCCTGATAAATACTTGATCAAAAGTATGAGAGGAGCAAACATGACACTCCAAAAGTATCAGAGGAAACATTGCCAAAAGATTTGGATTCAAATCTGAAATTTATTTGAATTTGAAAAAAATAGATTTTTATGAAGTTTGGATTTTGCCTTTGGAAAAATGTTCAAATGAAAGGGAATATTCCCCTGATCATTTTGGTATATATATACCCTATATAAATTATTTATAGATTGGGTTTTATTTTTGTTTTTTGTTTTATTAAAAAATAAAAAAAAAAAACCCCCTCGGCGCCAGCCAAGCCACCCAGCCCAGCCAGTGGCCGCCTCCCTCCGCAGCCCCAGCGCCCGAGCCCAGCCGAGCCGGCCCATGAGCCAGCCCAGCGCCTCCCCCTCGCCCGCTCGCCCGAACCCCTAGGCCCGGCCACCCGACCCTCGCCTCTCTCTCTCTCCGCTGACCCGTGGGACCGCCCGTCTCCTTCCCCTCGCCCACGCCACGACCTCGCTGGGAGATCGACCGGATCGAAGGATCCGGATCCCCGATCGCCCGATCCTTCCAAGCTCGCGGACCCCCAGGCTATAAAGCCGAGCCCCTCACACCCATTCCCCCTAGCCTCGCGGACCCCTCTCCCTCTCCTCCCGAGCTCACGGAGTCCCGAGCTCGCCACCGCCAAAGTCGCCGCCGGCGCCACCCTAGTCCACCCGACCCCCCAACACCACGAACCCCTCCCGACCTCGTGCGCGTCTCCCGACGACTCGCGGAGCTTCGCCTGACGCCCGGACGCCCAAGCACTCTCGCCGCCGCCGCCGCCGCGGAGTCCGTAAGTCACTGCATCGCCCTCCCGTCCGATCCTAGATCTAGGGCTAGGATTAGAAACCCAAGGGTTAGGTTTTATTTATAAAAACCGGCGGTTCGATCGGTTTAGTTTTAGTTTAGGTTTATTTTTTTAGGCGGTTCGTTTTAGTTAACCCTAGAGCCCGTTAGGCTATTTAGCATTGAGAGCACTGATATAGGCCCATTAGGCCTTTTTCTTTTATTTTGATTTTCTGTTTTAGCAGAATAGTTTCTGTTTTCAAAAATGTATATCTTTTATTCTGTTTAATATTTTTAGATGATTCTTTTTTGTTGGATTGCAAATTTTATGTAGTTTCTGTAAAATATATATTTAGCTATGTTAAAAATAATTAAAATGCTTTAATATTGTTTTAGCCAGAATAGTAAATCTGCTATAACTTTAGTTAGAAAAATTATTTTGCATGATTCTTTTTGTCACCACTTTATTTTGACATTGCCAAACCCTAGAAATTAACTTGGGTATTTTAGGATTAATAAATAATTAGTTTTAGACAGAATCCTATTAATCCTAATTAATTAACTAGTTCCTGTTTTCCTATTAAATTAATTAGTAAATTAATTTATTTTTAACTTGTGATTAGTTATTCTAGGTTAGTTTCTGTCATTCTAGTATATGAACTTTTATTTATAATTAATAAAAGTTTTAAATTATTTTCTTAATAGAAATTGGATTAGGCCTAAAATGAGTTTTATAATAGCTATTCAATTAATTCTTTTTTGCCTAGTTGCTTAGTGAAACCTTTTCTGTTAAGTCAACTCAAAACATGATTAGGTTATATTAAGGAATTTTGTTATATAAAAACTATTTTTGTTATTGTTTGGAGTAGGGAAAACTTTGAATTGGTTTCTTTGAGTTTTTCGTTTGGATTTGGTTTTGATTGTTTTGTTGTGCTATGTTACTATTGTTATCTTGTGTGATCCTCTTGCTTTGTGCTTATTGTGTTATTGTTTGTTTCGGTAGAGTTTCGAGTCTGCTAAGCTTGCTACTCGACTCTTTAGCTTACGAGGATCATCGGCAAGGCAAGTTTTGATCATGTTATTTCTATACCTATGTTTTTGTGCATTAGTAGTTGTCACCACCCACCATGCATGCAGTAGTGAAATCTTGAAGTCATTAAACTTGAGTAGTATCATGTGGTTGGATGAACCAATCCCTTTTTACCTTGACCCGGGGCGTAGTAGTTATTTTGCTATGCTCAGAGCGGGATTTGGGATGAGTGAAACTCATAAGCAAGATGTGAGAGTCAATGATGATGACCCCATGAACTACAATGATCAAGATGGACTTGGAAAATCACTCTTTGGGTGGAGGGCGGTTGACGGGCACCTGGAGCACCAGTGGTGGCGGGATGCATGGAGAAGCGCCATGACATCTGCGAAAGCTTCACCCAGCCACGAAGAGAAGGATGGATGCCCCATGACCGGAAGCTTACTGTGCAGCCGCAAGCCATTATGGGCTCTGGCTGGGTTGACCCTAGTAGTGACGCTGGCTGGGCGGTACTACGAGAAGTAGACGAACGGTAGGATTGGATGGGTACGGCGGTGGCGGAAGAACTCTTTGGAAGACCTGTTTCATTCGTCCGTCTTCAAACACCATGGAGTGCGAAGACTTTAAAGGAGGAATGATTCTTGCGGGAAAGTCGCAACCCTCTGCAGAGTTTAAAGATCTAATCGATTAGCCGTGTCCCGATTCACGGACATTTGAGCCTCTGGAACTTGGAAGTATTCGGATATCTCAACACTAAAATTAATGAATTAATTTGAGGGTTTATGACTTAATAATTTGGGAGCGAGATATTGGTTGGCGGAACCATCTCAATAACTACCAACAATTGTAGTAATTTTGCAAGCAAGTCCTTTGTAGTAGGATAAAATTTGCTTTTCGCAAAATGATGAAACTTAGAGCTCCACAGCCAAAATGCATATAGAGTTAGTAACTTTATTATTGTTATTCTTCATGACTTGCCAGCTTATTCCAAAAGCTGACCTACATGGCTGCAACGTATTATGTTGCGAGATATATTCGATCGGGAGTGAGGCTACGCTCGCGCTTGGCGATTGCCCTTTGAGTCGGATGGACTCGCTTACCTTCGACGCTTCCGCAACATTAGTAGTTTATTTCTCATGAGTTGGCCTTGAGCGAATTTATTCCCTTGTAATAAAGACTCTATATGAGAATCGTTTAATGATATTCAGGTGTGATTGAACTTTGATTACTTTATCGATGTCTTGTGAGTACCGGCATGATCTTGGGATGGAATGCAGACCACGAGATTTGACCGATTTTGGGTCAGGTCGCTCTGAGAGATGGTATCGAGCACACGCTGACCGTAGGATCGTAACCCCTAGGATCGGAAAGCCATAGCGAGACCATTTACTTTCACCCTTTTCATTCTATAATTCTTCCTGTTCAATTCGACTCTTCTCCCTTTGCAACATTCTAGATGGCCGAGTTCACCCAGTTTTGCTACGGAGTTACGCCGGCCCGATGAGGCGATGCCCTTCGAAGAAAGCTGGTCAGATGGTGAAGCGGCTGAAGATAGCTCTACCCTCGATCACGGGAAGCCAACTAATGCACTTCCGGCGGACACCGCTTCTGAGATTGAAGTGCATATCCGTGGAGAACCTTTGGAGGACACACGGAGCCTATCAACTTTGAGTTCACGAGTTCAACTGGATCATCGGAAGGGGCGTGGCGATCTATCGAGCACTTGGACATCTCCGAGAGAAGTCTGAGGGCGAGCTCGATCACTCAGACCTCGCCATGGTTTCTCGCGGGGCAAGGAATGGAGATATCATCCGTACCATCGAGGGCGATTCCACTCTTTCTTACATCCGGGACTTGGAGTGTCTTCTCGAAGCGGGAGATTCAGACTCGCCGTAACTCGAAGACACACGGAAGCTTTGTTCCATGAATGGGCTGGAGGAGAAGGCACGCAGACTTCCTTGGCCATGAGGAAGAAATCACGGACTTCATGGAGATATTCGACGATCTGAAGATGAAGCTTGCCGCGATAGAGGAAAAGATGGACTTGGGAGAGGACCTTTACCCGAGTGGAGATGAAGCACCCCTCGTGAGCAATGATCAGGATTTCGAAGGGAGTACCACGGAAGGAAACCCCAAGAGGAGGCGCCACTGATGAAGACTTTTAGTCGACCACCATGTTATCTTTTACTTTTGTCGTCGAATCAGTTAGGCCGATGTTTTTCCTTTCGATTAGTCATGAGCTTTTGTAATCGAGTTTGAACCATGTTTGAATGGAATGAATAAATGATTGGTGTGTTATGATTGTGCATTCATATGGGTAGTGTATTTCTCATAGACCATTGTTCTATTCTAATCTTCTCACCCCTCCCAAAACACGAGATGCCTCCGAGGCGTGACCTTTGGTTTCCCTTGGAGCTCACCCAGCTGCTCCAACAGCAGAATGCACTAATGCAACTCCTTATTGAGAATCGAACAACACCGCCAACAATCCACCGCCACCACCACCACCCATTGTGGACAACTTGACTCGATTTACGAGGTTGAATCCATGGTGTTCTCTAGTAGCACCGAGCCGATTGTGGCTGATGATTGGCTCCGCAAGATCGGAAGGAGCTAGTCACCGTTGGATGCACCGATCTTTGAGAAGGTGCGCTTTGCAGCGCATCAACTGGATGGACCTGCAGCTTCTTGGTGGGAGAATTACACCGCCACTTTTCCCATGGGTGGCATCACTTGGGATCAATTCCAGCAGGCCTTCCGCACTGCTCATGTCTCACTGGAGCCATGAGTCGAAGAAGCGTGAGTTCCGCAACTTGCGCCGAGGGAACCGTCTTGTGGCACGAGACGTGGATGAATCAGCAAGCTCGCTCGCTATGCCCTGATGATGTGGCCACAGATGCCGCCAAGCAGGAGAAGTTCCTTGAGGACTCAATGATGAACTGAGCATGCAACTTATTGTGGCTACCTTCAACAACTACCAGGAGCTGGTAGACAAGGCCACCATACTTGAAGGCAAGCAGCAGCAGATAGAAAGTCGCATAGCGGAAGTACAGCCAGGGAAGCACAACTCGGGAACTCAGCGAAGCCCGCTATGCACCGTACTCGGGAGGGCACACCCATCATAACCATGGAGGTCATAACCATGGAGGAAATGGGAACAACCGCAGCCAGGACAACAAGTCAGGCCATGGCAATGGCAATGGAAATGGTAATGGCAATCAGCACTGTTCTGCCCCGGCTCCGAAGGATCTGAGCGACATCACCTGCTTCAAGTGCCAGAAGACAGGGCACTACGCCACCGACTGCCCGGAGGCCAAGCAGAGGAATGGTAATGGCAATGGAGGCTCAGCGAAGAAGCCCAATCCGTTCCCTCGTGCTCAGGTGAACCATATCGACGTGGAGGACGTCTATGATCAGCCAGACACTGTGGTTGGTAAGTTTTTATTGAATTCACGTTCAGTTTTGGTTCTCTTTGATTCTGGTGCAACGCATTCATTCATATCAAGGGTAGTTGTGGAAAAGTACGGATTACGCACTAGAACCCTTAGAAGCCCCTTGGCGTCGGTTCGCAGGAGGAGAAATGATGGCAGGTTTAAGCTGTCCTGCAACCCTCAACATCGGGAACCACAAATTTCCGTGGAACTCATAGTGTTGGGAACTCAGACCTTGGATGTAATCCTAGGCATGGATTAGTTGTCAAAGTATGAAGGAACATTGACTGTGCCCAGAAGTCTATTCTGCTCACCACCGGGCGAAGAGGATCAAATATGTAGCGAGCACAGCCAGATGAAGAATCAGTGCATTCCCTCACGGGAGTTGTTCGGGAGGAAGTGCCGTGGTGCAAGAATTTCCCGATGTGTTCCGGAGGAATTACCAGAATGCCGCCGGACGGGGACATTGAATTTCTGATTGAGCTATTGCCGGCACAGCCCCAATATCCAAGAGACCTTATCGGATGCCACCGAATGAGTTGAAAGAGATCAAGGATCAAATAAATGAGTTATTGGAGAAAGGATATATTCGTCCAAGCTCATCACCTTGGGGAGCCCAGTTCTTTTGGTAGAGAAGAAGGATGGAAGCTTGAGGATGGTTGTGGATTATCGTGCATTGAGCGAAGTAACCATCAAGAACAAGTACCCTCTGCCGATGATCAATGACTTGTTTGATCAGCTTGTTGGAGCCAAGGTATTCTCTAAGATCGATCTTGATCGTGGTATCATCGATTGAAGATTCGTGAAAAGGATATACCCAAAACAGCATTCACTACGGTATGGTTTATATGAGTATACCGTCATGTCATTTGGATTGACTAATGCTCCTGCATACTTCATGAATTTGATGAACAAGGTGTTCATGGAATATCTGGACAAGTTTGTCGTGGTGTTCATCGATGACATATTGATTTTCTCCAAGAGCGAGGAAGAGCATAAGGAACATTTGCGTCTAGTTCGAGAAACTTGAGAACATCATTGTATGCCAAATTCAGCAAATGTGAATTTTGGTTGAAGGAAGTTGGATTCCTTGGACATGTTATTTCAGGAGAAGGAATAGCAGTTGATCCCGCCAAGGTTGAATCAGTCACCGATTGGCGATCACCCACCTCGATCAAGGAGATCCCAGTTTTCTCGGACTCGCAGGATATTATCGGAGGTTCATTGAGAACTTCTCAAAGATTGCCAAGCCCATGACTGAGCTGTTGAAGAAGGAAGCCAAGTATGTTTGGACCGAGGAATGTGAAGCCAGTTTTCAGGAATTGAAGAAAGCGGTTGGTCACAGCCCGGTGTTGATATTGCGGACATACATAAGGAATACCAGGTTTATTGTGACGCTTCTCGTCAAGGACTCGGAGGAGTATTGATGCAGGAAGGTAAGGTTGTAGCTTATGCCTCGAGACAGCTACGGCCTCATGAGATGAATTATGCCACGCATGATTTGGAGTTAGCAGCTGTAGTGCATGCACTCAAGACCTGGAGACATTTCCTCATCGGAAATTGTTGTGATGTCTACACAGATCACAAGAGTTTGAAATATATCTTCACGCAGAAGGAATTGAACCTCAGGCAGAGGAGATGGCTAGAGTTGATAAAGGACTACGACATGAGATTGCATTACCACCCCGGTAAGGCCAATGTTGTAGCAGATGCTTTGAGCCGTAAGAGTTACGTGAATACTCTTACCACAGGAGGATTACCCCAGGAGTTGGTCGATGACCTCAGAGATCTCCGACTGGAGATAGTTCCGAAAGGATTTGTTGCAACCCTGGAAGTTCAGTCCACCTTGACCGAAAGGATTCGTGAAGCCCAGAAGTCGGACAAGGAAATCGATGAGATAAAGCAAAAGATGGAGGAAGGAAAAGCTAAAGGATTCCGTAAGGATGAACATGGAACTATATGGTTTGAGGATCGTATTTATGTGCCCAATGATGCCGAGCTCAGGAAGCTAATTCTTCAGGAGGCTCATGATTCACCGTACTCGATTCACCCCGGCAACACCAAGATGTACCTGGATTTGAAGCAAAGTTTCGGTGGGCGGTATGAAGAAGGACATTGCGAGTATGTAGCGATATCGATGTTTGCCAACGTGTAAAGGCAGAACATCGAAGCCAGCAGGTTACTTCAACCTTTGCCGATTCCCGATTGGAAATGGGAGAAACTTGGTATGGATTTCATCACAGGATTACCGGGACCCGTTCGGGTTATGATTCTATCTGGGTAGTGGTTGATCGTTTGACTAAGGTAGCTCACTTCATTCCGTGAAGACTACCTATACCAGTGCCAAGTTGGCCAAGATATACATGACCAGGATCGTATGTCCGCATGGAGTTCCGAGGAAAATCGTGTCGATAGAGGCGCAGTTTACCTCAAAGTTTTGGAAGCGAGTTGCATGAAACTTTGGGTGCGAGGCTGGAATTGAGACAGCTTTTCATCCATGAGCAGATGGACAGACCGAGAGAGTCAATCAGATTACGGAGGACATGTTGAGAGCTTGTGTGCTAGACTATGGGTCTAGCTGGGATGATAATTTGCCGTCGCAGAGTTCTCATACAACAACAGTTATCAATCCAGTTTGAAGATGGCCCTTCGAAGCTCTATACGGAAGGAGGTGCGAGAACACCATTGCTGTGGGATAGTGTTGGAGATCGATCACTTTTCGGTTCCGACCTTATCAAGGATTCGAAGAAAGTCAAGCTGATTCGAGACAGGCTCAAGATAGCACAATCGAGACGTAAGAGTTATGCCGACGAGAACGCAAGGAGGTGACTTATGAAGTGGGAGACCGAGCATATCTTCGTGTCTCTCACTTCGTGGAATCAAGAGGTTTGGTGTCAAGGAAAGTTAGCACCCGATTCATTGGCCCTACAAAATCCTCGAGCGTCGTGGAGAGGTTGCGTACAAGTTGGAATTGCGGAAGGATTGTCCGGAGTTCATGATGTCTTCCATGTTTCTCGGTGAAGAAGTGTCATGCCGACATGGCCGATGTTCCGTTGAGAGACACGGTGCCCCTAGAGGCCATACAGCTTGCGGTGATCTGACTTACAAGGAGAAACCGTCCGAATTCTCGAGACTGCGAGCAGAGTCACCCGCAGCAAGGTCATCAAGTTTTGCAAGGTCTTTGTGGAGTCACCACACCGAGGAAGAAGCCACACAGGAAGCGAAGAAGATCTTCGTCGAGACCATCCGCACCTATTGCTAGCCAACCCGAATCTCGAGGGAGATTCATCTTAAGGTGGGTAGGTTTGTAACATCCCAAATTTCCTATTTGGAATGTTTTACAATTATAGCTAAGCATCCTATGCATCTGTTTGAATTTGAATGCCATTTGAAGTTTGAGAGAGTTTTGAGTTTTGAATTTGAATTTCAAACTTTGGCATGTGGGAAACAATTCAAAAACTAAGCTGATAAATACTTGATCAAAAGTATGAGAGGAGCAAACATGACACTCCAAAAATATCAGAGGAAACATTGCCAAAAGATTTGGATTCAAATCTGAAATTTATTTGAATTTGAAAAAATAGATTTTATGAAGTTTGGATTTTGCCTTTGGAAAAATGTTCAAATGAAAGGAATATTCCCTGATCATTTTGGTATATATATACCCTATATAAATTATTTATAGATTGGGTTTATTTTTGTTTTTGTTTTATTAAAAAAAACCCCCTCGGCGCCGGCCGAGCCACCCCGAGCCCGGCCAGCGCCGCCTCCCTCCGCAGCCCTGCGCCAGGCCCAGCCGAGCCGGCCCAACAGGCCAGCCCAGCGCCTCCCCCCCTCGCCCGCTCGCCCGAACCCCCTAGGCTTCGGCCACCCGACCCCCTCGCCCCTCTCTCTCTCCCGCTGACCCGTGGGACCCGCCCCGTCTCCTTCCCCCCTCGCCCACGCCACGACCTCGCCGGAGATCGACCGGATCCCGAAGGATCCGGATCCCCGATCGCCCGATCCCCTTCAAGCTCGCGGACCCCAGGCTATAAAGCCGAGCCCTCCGCACCCCATTCCCCCTAGCCTCGCGGACCCCTCTCCTCTCCCTCCCGAGCTCACGGAGTCTGAGCTCGCCACCGCCAAAGTCGCCGCCGACGCCACCCTAGTCCACCCGACCCCCCAACACCACGAACCCCTCCCGACCTCGTGCGCGTCTCCCGACGACTCGCTGGAGCTCGCCGACGCCCGGACGCCTGAAGCACTCTCGCTCGCCCGCCATTGCCGCGGAGTCCGGTAAGTCACGCATCGCCTCCCCGTCCGATCCTAGATCTAGGGCTAGGATTAGAAACCGCGAAGGGTTAGGTTTTATTTATAAAAACCGGCCGGTTCCGATCGGTTTAGTTTTAGTTTAGGTTTATTTTTTTAGGCCGGTTCGTTTTTAGTTAACCCTAGAGCCCGTTAGGCTATTTAACGCACAGGGCACAGTATAGGCCCATTAGGCCTTTTTCTTTTTATTTTGATTTTCTGTTTTAGCAGAATAGTTTCTGTTTTCAAAAATGTATATCTTTTATTCTGTTTAATATTTTTAGATGATTCTTTTTTTGTTGGATTGCAAATTTTATGTAGTTTCTGTAAAATATATATTTAGCTATGTTAAAAATAATTAAAAATGCTTTAATATTGTTTTAGCCAGAATAGTAAATCTGCTATAACTTTAGTTAGAAAAATTATTTTGCATGATTCTTTTTGTCACCACTTTATTTTGACATTGCCAAACCCTAGAAATTAACTTGGGTATTTTAGGATTAATAAATAATTAGTTTTAGACAGAATCCTATTAATCCTAATTAATTAACTAGTTCTGTTTTCCTATTAAATTAATTAGTAAATTAATTTATTTTTAACTTGTGATTAGTTATTCTAGGTTAGTTTCTGTCATTCTAGTAGATGAACTTTTATTTATAATTAATAAAAGTTTTAAATTATTTTCTTAATAGAAATTGGATTAGGCCTAAAATGAGTTTTATAATAGCTATTCAATTAATTCTTTTTGCACCTAGTTGCTTAGTGAAACCTTTTCTGTTAAGTCAACTCAAAAACATGATTAGGTTATATTAAGGAATTTTTGTTATATAAAAACTATTTTTGTTATTGTTTGGAGTAGGGAAAAACTTTGAATTGGTTTCTTTGAGTTTTCGTTTGGATTTGGTTTTGATTGTTTTGTTGTGCTATGTTACTATTGTTATCTTGTGTGATCCTCTTTCTTTGTGCTTATTGTGTTATTGTTTGTCTCGGTAGAGTTTCGAGTCTGAAGCTTGCTACTCGACTCTTTAGCTTACGAGGATCATCGGCAAGGCAAGTTTTGATCATGTTATTTCTATACCTATGTTTTTGTGCATTAGTAGTTGTCACCACCCACCATGCATGCAGTAGTGAAATCTTGAAGTCATTAAACTTGAGTAGTATCATGTGGTAGGATGAACCAATCCTTGTTACCTTGACCCGGGACGTAGTAGTTATTTTGCTATGCTCGAGAGGCGGGATTTGGGATGAGTGAAACTCATAAGCAAGATGTGAGAGTCAATGATGATGACCCCATGAACTACAATGATCAAGATGGACTTGGAAAATCACTCTTTGGGTGGAGGGCGGTTGACGGGCAACCTGGAGCACCCGGTGGTGGCGGGATGCATGGAGAAGCGCCATGACATCCTGCGGAAAGCTTCACCCAGCCACGAAGAGAAGGATGGATGTGCCATGACCGGAAGCTTACCTGTGCAGCCGCAAGCCATTATGGGCTCTGGCTGGGTTGACCCTAGTAGTGACGCTGGCTGGGCGGTACTACGAGAAGTAGGCGAACGGTAGGATTGGATGGGTACGGCGGTGGCGGAAGAACTCTTTGGAAGACCCTGTTTCATTCGTCCGTCTTCAAACACCATGGAGTGCGAAGACTTTAAAGGAGGAATGATTCTTGCGGGAAAGTCGCAACCCTCTGCAGAGTTTAAAGATCTAATCGATTAGCCGTGTCCCCGGTTACGGACATTTGAGCCTCTGGAACTTGGAAGTATTTGGATATCTCAACACTAAAATTAATGAATTAATTTGAGGGTTTATGACTTAATAATTTGGGAACGAGATATTGGTTGGCGGAACCATCTCAATAACTACCAACAATTGTAGTAATTTTGCAAGCAAGTCCACTGTAGTAGGATAAAATTTGCTTTTCGCAAAATGATGAAACTTAGAGCTCCACAGCCAAAATGCATATAGAGTTAGTAACTTTATTATTGTTATTCTTCATGACTTGCCAGCTTATTCCAAAAGCTGACCTACATGGCTGCAACGTATTATGTTGCGAGATATATTCGATCGGAGTGAGGCTACGCTCCGCGCTTGGCGATTGCCCTTTGAGTCGGATGGACTCGCTTACCTTCGACGCTTCGCAGCATTAGTAGTTTATTTCTCATGAGTTGGCCTTGAGCGAATTTATTCCCTTGTAATAAAGACTCTATATGAGAATCGTTTAATGATATTCAGGTGTGATTGAACTTTGATTACTTTATCGATGTCTTGTGAGTACCAGCATGATCTTGGGATGGAATGCAGACCACGTAGATTTGACCGATTTTGGGTCAGGTCGCTACACGGATTTTGAACCGGAATCCTTCCTTTTAAGCCGGAAATTTCTGATGGCCTTTAAATATTCGTCAAAAAGGCAGTAGCCTCCGGGCTGGGCTATTTTTCTTCCAATGACCGGAGTTCTTGAATCTGCCTTAAGCGGCAATCATTTCTTGAGTCATGTCATCATAGCCCCGAGTCTCGAGGCGACTCGAGGAGTTGTCTTGAGATTCTCCATATTTGACCGTGATGTAAACCGGTATGAGTCATTCAACAGCTCAGTGATATAACTTGTCCAGCATTGAAGAACTTTCAAGCCAGAGTAATTGCTCTTTTAAAGAAAAGCAATATATAATATAAAAATATACTTTATAGATTTCACCTGATATGTTGAACCAGGAATTATCCACTGCGGAGTGGATGATCACCATGGTGAAGCTGAAATCAATCACGGCCGAGTCGGCCATGGGAGCAGACAGATGAGTCGGTCGAGGCGTTGTAAGCCTGCACAGTCGGGTGAGTCAATCACAGGTGTGGTAAGCCGCGTGGGCGGGCAAGTTGTCTGTCACAATGTAAGCCGACGCAAATGTTTGAGCCAGCCGCGAGGGCGGACGGGCAAATCATCCATGGCATTGTAAGGCGGCGCGGATGGACGAGTCGGCCGCGGGCGCGGTAAACCGTGCGAACAGCGAGCCAATTGCAGGCGTGGTCCAAGTGAGTTTGATGTAGATCAGACCACAGGTTGTGCACGATCGTTCGATATCAGCGTTCAAGCGGACACGGCCATGTGTATCGTCGTGAACCGCACGCGTCGCCCACCGGGTACACGGCGCGGCGCGGACGGTGAAGCGGCCTCACGCTTATAGATTAACCTGCGCATAAACATGTACAAATTAAAAGTACAAAAATTCTTGATAGAATTAATTTGCATGAACAATTTTATCAGGAAAAATATCACCTGAGGATAAATACCATTCAACAGCCAATGCGGCTGACGGCAGTTGAATTTCTTGCTGATTATATGCAGAGGACTAGTCCTGCTAGTACCAGTTTTCCTTCACCGCATCATCACTTTTTTCATTTCCCACTTAAGGTGCATGTGCTCCAGATTAATCAATCTCGATTTCTGTGCAACTGCTAGTGGTCCTTGGGGTTTCACGTGGAGTAGCCCGGACATGGATTTTTCCTAACTCTATGCGCGCACAACTCGAATGGCTGCCGCTCATAAAGCGTGGTGTCCAATCGATGAGGCCCACCACTGTGTCAGCCATGCAATACATGGTACAACCCTTTATATTATTTGTCACAAGTGCTGCATTGATGACGTTCTGGGGCGGTAATACTAGACTACAATTCTTTTTAGTTGTGTGCCTAACCTATGTGGATGCTGATTAAGATTTGGCATACAAATTGATATTCTGGAGATTCCTTTTTTTAACCCATCATGAACTAAAAATCATACTGTGTATATAAAGTTCTTTTGATTTTTATGGCAAAGTTCAGACAACGTGTTAACAAAGTTCTTTGGTTCCGGATAAAATTTCTAGGCAAGTTCTTTAATATTTCTAATAAAGTGCAAACCCACTATTCAGAAAGTTCTTCACTGTTTCAAACAAAAATGTGTTTCAACTGCATACAAAACTGATCTTGTTCTAAAGGGCTTGACGCCACGAATTCAAATATGTAAAAAGTTTCAAAAACGTAATTATGGTTTTAAAGATATAAACCATCTAAATTGTCAAGACAAAATGAAAAGTGATGGAATTAAAGGAGAGAGGGAAGATAAAGTACGCATGCATGTGTTGATGTAAGACATGCATGTGTTAGTACGTGTGCAGAAAGTGAGAGGGAAAAGAGCCAGGCACATGCAAGGTGCTCGCATCCACATGAAGCAGCAACGACGAGGATTCACGTTGCGCGCCCAAAGCGTTAGGATTGGCCATATTTGCTTCAGCTAGTATTATGGAGTACTAGTGAACTGCTCTAGATCTAAGTTCGTATCAGGTTTTGAGCAACTAATCTCCATGTGGGTAGCAATGGCCATTTGGCTCGCAGCAATGTGAGAGGTTCGGAGCCCCAATCTCTGGTTCTCGGATGATCGCCATGTGACTCGTCTTCAATTCCATATGGCCCCTGTTCTCAGTAGCATTCGGTAGAAAGGTAGCATCGGAGTTTAATTTTAACTGAACTTTGACCCGGGCACACCTAGTGCATGGCTGGCTGAATTATCCTTGTCCATGAGCTCTCCATAGCAGAAAAAAGACTCGCTCGTATTGCTTCTGTCTCAGGACTCGCTCTGTTCTGAAGTTCCTCGGCGGCGGAAGTGACAACCAAGGCTGCAAAGTGCAGAGACGAACCACGGCTATTCCGCGACAGCCGGAGCGGAAACTCGCAGGTGAGCCCTTGGCCGTGGCAACGGTGAAGGCGGATCAACTGGGAGGTGGCATCCCAGGACAGCAAAACCACGAGCGGCTCGCAGCAAGGAGAAGCCGACTTGACGGTTTAAGATTATAGCAGCAGCGGCGCTGTGACACCTCGGGGCGACGCAGTGAGCCGGGAGCCGGAGCCTGCGGACGGCCAGGTCGAACGGTGTCGGTGATCGGAGGTTGAGCGCGGCTGAAACCAAGGGGCGCCGGCGACTCGTAAAGAGGCAGTTCTGAGAAACAACAGTAAGACGTACCCCAGCCCAGAAGCAGGGGCATGCCAGTGGCTCAAAGACCTACGAAGGCGGCGACAGGCAGAGGCGACTCGGCCACTGGGGCGTGCTGGCGGAGGCCGGCGGCTCGATGAGGCCGTAGAGATGCAGTCGACCCATAGGATAGATCGGTGTTGGTGAGGCGGAACAGCAAACCGGGGCCACGGCAGCGACTCGCGGGAGGCGGCTCATTGATCGGCGGGTTAGTGACGATGGCTCGCACCATGGCGAATGGCGACTCAGGGATGCGGAACGGCGTCCCAAAACCAGTGAGGCGGCAGGCTATCCCAGGGTGCGGCATCTGATACGTCCATTTTGCATCATGCTTTTATATCGATATTTATCGCATTATGGGCTGTTATTTCACATTATGTCACAATACTTATGGCTATTCTCTGTTATTTTACAAGGTTTACATGAAGAGGGAGAATGCCGGCAGCTGGAATTCTGGGCTGGAAAAGGAGCAAATATTGGAGACCTATTCTGCGCAACTCCAAAAGTCCTGAAAATCCACGGAATATCTTAAAATAAATAAAGAAAAATCGTCGCCAAACATGAAGGCCAGGGGGGCCACACCCTGCTCACGAGGGTGGGGGGCGCGCCCCCCCTGGGGCGCGCCCCCTACCTCGTGGGCCCCCTGGTGGCTCTCCGACGCCCATCTTCTCCTATATGAAGTCTTTTGATGAGAAAAATAATAGGAAGCAACCTTTCGGGACGAGACTCCGCCGCCACGAGGCGGAACCTTGGCGGAACCAATCTAGGGCTCTGGCAGAGTTGTTCTGCCGGGGACACTTCCCTCCGGGAGGGGGAAATCATCACCATCGTCATCACCAATGCTCCTCTCATCGGGAGAGGGCAATCTCCATCAACATCTTCACCAGCACCATCTCCTCTCAAAACCCTAGTTCATCTCTTGTATCCAATTCTTGTCTCCAGGTCCGGGATTGGTGCTAGTAGGTTGCTAGTAGTGTTGATTACTCCTTGTAGTTGATGCTAATTGGTTTATTTGGTGGAAGATTATATGTTCAGATCCTTTATGCATATTATTACCCCTCTGATTATGAACATGAATATGCTTTGTGAGTAGTGACGTTTGTTCCTGAGGACAAGGGAGAAGTCTTGCTATTATTAGTCATGTGAATTTGGTATTCGTTCGATATTTTGATGAGATGTATGTTGTCTAGCCTCTAGTGGTGTTATGTGAACGTCGACTACATAACACTTCACCATTATTTGGGCCTAGAGGAAGGCATTGGGAAGTAATAAGTAGATGATGGGTTGCTAGAGTGACAGAAGCTTAAACCCTAGTTTATGTATTGCTTCGTAAGGGGCTGATTTGGATCCATATGTTTCATGCTATGGTTAGGTTTACCTTAATACTTTTGTTGTAGTTGCGGATGCTTGCAATAGAGGTTAATCATAAGTGGGATGCTTGTTCAAGTAAGAACAGCACCCAAGCACTGGTCCACCCACATATCAAATTATCAAAGTACCGAACGCGAATCATATGAACGTGATGAAAACTAGCTTGACGATATTCCCATGTGTCCTCGGGAGCGCTTTTCCTATTATAAGAGCTTGTCCAGGCTTGTCCTTTTCTACAAAAAGGATTGGGCCACCTTGCTGCACTTTATTTACTCTTGTCACTTGTTGCTCGTTACAATTTATCTTATCACAAAACTATCTGTTACCACTTATTTCAGTACTTGCAGAGAATACCTTGCTGAAAACGCTTATCATTTCATACGCTCCTCGTTGGGTTCGACACTCTTACTTATCGAAAGGACTACGATAGATCCCCTATACTTGTGGGTCATCAAGACTCTTTTTTGGCGCCGTTGCCAGGGAGTGTAGCGCCTTTGGTAGGTGGAATTTGGTAAGGAAAAATTTATATAGTGTGCTGAAATTTACTGTCACTTGTTACTATGGAAAGTAATTCTCTGAGGGGCTTGTTCGGGGTATCTTCACCTCGTCCAGTAGAGAAAAGAGTTGCTCGTCAACCTACCAAACCTATTGAAAATGAAACTCCTTTTGAATTTCCTTCGGGTATGATGGAAAAACTGCTAGCTAATACTTTTATAGGAGATGGAACAAAGCATCCTGATGAACATCTACTCTATGTGGATGAAGTTTGTGGACTATTTAAGCTTGCAGGTATACCCGATGATGTTGTTAAGAAGAAGGTCTTCCCTTTATCTTTGAAGGGAGACGCATTGACATGGTATAGGCTATGTGATGATACGAGATCATGGAACTATAAAAGATTGAAATTGGAATTTCATCAAAAATATTATCCTATGCATCTTGTTCATCATGATCGCAATTATATATATAATTTTTGGCCTCGCGAAGGAGAAAGCATCGCTCAAGCTTGGAGGAGGATTAAATCAATGTTATATTCATGCCCCAATCATGAGCTCTCAAGAGTGACAATTCTTCGGAATTTTTATGCTCGGCTTTCTGATAACAATCGCACCATGCTCGATACTTCTTGTGATGGCTCTTTTATGATGAAGACTATTGAATTCAGATGGAATTTATTGGATAGAATTAAACGCAACTCTGAATATTGGGACCTCGACGAAGGTAAGGAGTCAGGTATGACACCTAAGTTTGATTGTGTTTAATCTTTTATGGATACCGATATTTTCCGTAAGTTCAGCACTAAATATGGACTTGACTCTGAGATAGTAGCTTCTTTCTGTGAATCTTCTTCTACTTATGTTGATCTCCCCAAGGAGAAGTGGTTTAAATATCATCCTTCAATAGAAGTAAAAGTAGCTGCACCTATTAAAGTTGAAGAAAAGACTGTCACTTATAATGATCCTATTGTTCCTACCTCTTATGTTGAGAAACCACCCTTCCCTGTTAGAATAAAGGATCATGCTAAGCAATATTAGAACTTATACACCTCCTGAGCAAGTCAAAGTAGAACCTAATATTGCTATTGTTAAATATCTCTTGCCTGATAATATTGATGGGCATGTTATTCAATTCTGCGGTGAAACTGCTAGAATTGCTAAACCTTGTACTAAAGATAAACATAGACCTGTGGTAGGCGTGCCTGTTATTTCTGTTAAAATAGGAAATCATTGTTATCATGGCTTATGTGATATGGGTGCTAGTGCTAGTGTTATACCTTATGATTTATATAAAGAAATTAAGCATGAAATTGCACCTGCTGAGTTAGAAGATATTGATGTCACAATTAAACTTGCCAATAGAGATACTATATCTGCAATGGGAATTGTTAGAGATGTTGAAGTCTTGTGTGGGAAAACTAAATATCCTGCTGATTTTCTTGTTCTCAGTTCTCCACAAGATAGCTTTTGTCCCATTATATTTGGTAGACCCTTTTTGAACACTGTTAATGCTAAGATAGACTGCAAAAAGAATGTTGTTACTATTGGCTTGGATGATATAGTTCATGAGTTTAATTTCTCTAAATTTAGTAAACAACACCGTGAAGAAGAATTGTCTAGTAAGGATGATATTATCAGTCTTGCTTCTATTGCCGTACCTCCTAGTGATCCTTTAGAACATTATTTGCTAGACCATGAAAATGATATGTTCATGAATGAAAGAAGGGAAATAGATGAAGTATTCTTTAAACATGAACCTATTCTTCAACACAATTTGCCTGTTGAAATCCTAGGGGATCCTCCTCCACCCAAGGGTGATCCCGTGTTTGAGCTTAAACTGTTGGTTGATAATCTTAAATATGCTTATCTTGATGAAAAGAAAATATATCCTGTTATTATTAGTGCTAACCTTTCAGAGCATGAAGAAGAAAGATTATTGAAAACTCTGAAGAAGCATCGTGCCGCTATTGGATATACTCTTGATGATCTTAAGGGCATTAGTCCCACTCTATGTCAACATAAAATAAATTTGGAAGCGGATGCCAAACCAGTTCATGATCCTCAACGACGTTTGAATCCTAAAATGAAAGAAGTGGTAAGAAAAGAAATACTCAAGCTTCTGGAGGCAGGTATAATTTATCCCGTTGCTGATAGTCAGTGGGTAAGTCTTGTCCATTGTGTCCCTAAGAAGGGAGGTATTACTGTTGTCCCTAATGATAAAGATGAACTGATCCCGCAAATAATTATCACAGGTTATAGTATGGTAATTGATTTCCGCAAATTAAATAAAGCTACTAAGAAAGATCATTACCCCTTACCTTTTATTGATCAAATGCTAGAAAGATTATGCAAACATACACATTATTGCTTTCTAGATGGTTATTCTGGTTTCTCTCAAATACCTGTGTCGGCTAAAGATCAATCAAAGACTACTTTTACATGCCCTTTTGGTACTTTTGCTTATAGACGTATGCCTTTTGGTTTATGTAATGCACCTGCTACCTTTCAAAGATGCATGATGGCTATATTTTCTGATTTTTGTGAAAAAAATTGTGAGGTTTTCATGGATGATTTCTCCGTCTATGGTTCCTATTTTGATGATTGCTTGAGCAATCTTGATCGAGTTTTGCAGAGATGTGAAGAAACTAATCTTGTCTTGAATTGGGAAAAGTGCCACTTTATGGTTAATGAAGGTATTGTCTTGGGGCACAAAGTTTTTGAAAGAGGTATTGAAGTTGATAAAGCCAAGGTTGATGCTATTGAAAAGATGCCATGTCCCAAGGACATCAAAGGTATAAGATGTTTCCTTGGTCACACCGGATTTTATAGGAGGTTCATTAAGGACTTCTCAAAAATTTCCCTGCCTCTGACTAATTTACTACAAAAAGATGTACCATTTGTCTTTGATGATGATTGTGTAGAAGCATTTGAAATACTTAAGAAAGCATTAGTCTCTGCACCTGTTGTTCAGCCACCTGATTGGAATTTACCCTTTGAAATTATGTGTGATGCTAGTGATTATGCTGTAGGTGCTATTCTAGGGCAAAGAGTTGATAAGAAATTAAATGTTATCCATTATGCTAGTAAGACTCTAGACAATGCTCAAAGAAATTATGCTACTACCAAAAAGAAAATTTTAGCAGTGGTATTTGCTTGTGATAAATTCAGACCCTATATTGTTGATTCTAAAGTAACTATTCACACTGATCAGGCTGCTATTAAATATCTTATGGAAAAGAAAGATGCAAAACCTAGACTTATTAGATGGGTTCTCTTGCTGCAAGAATTTGATTTGCATATTGTTGATAGAAAAGGAGCTGAGAACCCTGTTGCAGATAACTTATCTAGGTTAGAGAATGTTCTTGATGACCCACTACCTATTGATGATAGCTTTCCTGATTAAAAATTAAATGTCATAAGCACTTCTCGTAGCACTCCGTGGTATGCTGATTATGCTAATTATATTGTTGCTAAATTTATACCACCTAGCTTCACATACCAACAAAAGAAAACGTTTTTCTATGATTTGCGACATTACTTTTGGGATGACCCAAGAAGGAGTAGATGGTGTTATTAGATGTTGTGTGCCTGAGCATGAACAGGAACAAATCCTACGCAAGTGTCACTCCGAAGCTTATGGAGGACACCACGCTGGAGATAGAACTTCACATAAGGTGTTGCAATCCGGTTTTTATTGGCCCACTCTCTTCAAGGATGCCCGTAAGTTTGTTTTGTCTTGCAATGAATGTCAAAGAATTGGTAATATTAGTACACGTCAAGAAATGCCTATGAATTATTCACTTGTTATTGAACCATTTGATGTTTGGGGCTTTGATTATATGGGACCTTTTCCTGCCTCTAATGGATATACACATATTTTGGTTGCTGTTGATTATGTTACTAAGTGGGTAGAAGCTATTCCAACTAGTAGTGCTGATCATAACACTTCTATTAAAATGCTTAAGGAAGTTATTTTTCCAAGGTTTGGAGTCCCTAGATATTTAATGACTGATCGTGGTTCACATTTTATTCATGGTGCTTTCCGTAAAATGCTTGCTAAATATGATGTTAATCATAGAATTGCATCTCCATATCACCCACAGTCTAGTGGTCAAGTAGAATTGAGCAATAGAGAGCTCAAATTAATTTTGCAAACGACTGTTAATAGGTCTAGAAAGAATTGGTCCAAGAAACTTGATGATGCATTATGGGCCTATAGAACTGCATATAAGAATCCTATGGGTATGTCTCTGTATAAAATGGTTTATGGAAAAGCATGTCACATACCTCTCGAACTAGAACATAACGCATATTGGGCTATTAAAGAGCTCAACTATGATTTCAAACTTGCCGGTGAGAAGAGGTTATTTGATATTAGCTAACTTGATGAATGGAGAACCCAAGCTTATGAAAATGCCAAATTGTTTAAAGAAAAAGTTAAAAGATGGCATGACAAAAGGATACAAAAGCGTGAGTTTAATGTAGGTGAGTATGTATTGCTATACAACTCTCGTTTAAGATTTTTTGCAGGAAAACTTCTCTCTAAACGGGAAGGTCCCTACGTTATTGAGGAGGTCTATCGTTCCGGTGCCATAAAAATCAATAACTTCGAAGGCACAAATCCGAAGACGATAAACGGTCAAAGGATCAAACATTATATCTCAGGTAATCCCATAAATGTTGAAACCAATATTATTGAAACCGTAACCCCGGAGGAATACATAAGGGGCACTTTCCAGACCGTTTCAGACTCCGAAAAGGAATAGCTATCTGGTACGGTAAGTAAACTGACTCCAAAACAATTTTTAAGGCAATATTTCTCCGTTTTGGAATATTTAGAAAAATAGAAAAATAAGTAGTAGTCCGGGAAGGACACGAGGGCCCCATGAGGGTGGTGGGCGCGCCCCCCTACCTCGTGAGCACCTCGTGTGCCCTCCGGACTCCGTTTTCTTGCACGATACGTATTTTGGTCGGTAAAAATTCATTATATATTCTCCCGAAGGTTTTGACTCTCGTATCACGCAAATCTCTCATGTTCTTGTTTCGAGCTGTTTTTCTGACAGATCTAGATCATCATGACGTCCCCAAGTGCTTCCAAGGACAAGTTCTTCGAGAAGGTGATCAACCCTTACCTCGCGGAGGTGCTGTGACACCCTCAAACCATTGAGATGCGTGATGGGTCGCTGCACATCCGCGATGTTGAGGGACCAGAGGGAACCGGAAGCGTGGATGCGAGGCTCGAAGCAATGGAGCAACAAGTTTTCAAGTGCCAGGGGATGGTGGAGGGTGGAATTAACGCTAGCCACAAGATGCTCGCGGAGTTCACCAACAACTACGAGCCGGATGCCAAGAACACCGAGGAAGCTATCTTCAAGCTACATGAGAAGATCGAGCACCTCCAAGCCCAAATCTATGATCTGCAAAATCAAAACTGTGAGTATGAATATAGATTCAAAAGGATGAGTTCGGCTGCAGATTTGAGGATTCCGGAGACTCGATCATCCTTCTATGATGGTGAGCCTATGCCATGGAAGGTGGACGACAAGCCCGCATCATCAACAACACCTCGACCTTCTTTGACAACGAAGGAGGCATAATCACATGGTACGGGCACTCCCCTTGGCAACTGCCAAGCTTGGGGGAGGTGCCCCGGTATCGTATCACCATCACAACTCCTATCTTTACCGTTTTTCTGAGTTCGATCTTTTTAGTAGTATCTTGATCTAGTAGAATAAAGTTTATGGCATGATCTAGTTTTGAGTTTTGCTTTATGATCTCTCTATGTAATCTAGTCCGTGAGCTATATAATAAAGATTAGTGTTGAGTCAAGGGCTTGATTATTTTGCCATGATCTTGAGGGAATAAACGAAAAGAAAGAAAAATAAAAAAAAGAAACAAAGAGTTCATATTGATCTTATTGAGAGTAATGACTTCACATAGAAAGAGTATGATGATTAAAAGTTGTTGGGAGTTGGCAAATATAGCTTCGGTCATCGTTGCAATTAATAGGAAGTAATAAGGAAAGAGAGGTTTCACATATAGATATAGTATCATTGACATCTTTTATAATTGGGAGCACTCATTAAAATATAACATGCTAAAGAGTTGATGTTGGATAAGGAAGACAACGTGATGAGTTATGTTTTCTTATATCTGAGATAAAGTATGTTGTCATGGATCCTCTAACATGTTGAGCTTGCCTTTCCCCCTCATGCTAGCCGAATTCTCAGCACCAAGTAGAGATACTACTTGTGCTTCCAAATACCCTTAAACCAGTTTAGCCATGAGAGTCCACCATATCTACCTATGGATTGAGTAAGATCCTTCAAGTAAGTTGTCATTGGTGCAAAGCAATAAAAATTGCTATCTAGATATGTATGATTGATTGGTGTGGGAGAAATAAGCTTTATACGATCTTGTGATATGGAAGAAATAAAAGAGACGGACTGCATAATAAAGGTTCATATCACAAGGGGCAATATATAGTGATGTTCTTTCGCATTGAGATTTTGTGCATACAACCCTAAAAGCGCATGGAAACCTATGCTTCCCTCTGCGAAGTGCCTATCTTTTATTATTATCCTCTACCTTATGTAAGAGTCACGGTGATCTTCACCTTTCCTTTTTCATTTTATCCTTTGGCAAGCCCAGCATGTTGGAAAGAACATGACGTATATATCTAATTGGATGTAGGGGAGCATGAATTATTATTGTTGACATTACCCTTGAGGTAAAAGGTTGTGGGGCAAAACTATAAGCCCATATCTTTCTCTGTGTCCGATTAAAACTCCGTAACCACAAGTATTGCGTGAGTGTTAGCAATTATGAAGGACTAAGTGATAGTTGAGTATGTGGACTTGCTTTTAAGCTCTGACATAGACTCTTTCCGATGTTATGATAAATTGCAATTGCTTCAATGACCGAGGTTATAGTTTGTTGGTGCTCAATAAGGTTTCTGATTCATACTTTTGCATTGTGAAAAGATCATCACTTGAACATAAGTAATCATATGACAAAATCTATATATGTTGCTGTTATGAGAATAATCATGAAGCCTTCATGTCCGTATTTTATTTTTATCGACGCCTCTACCTCTAAACATGAGGACATATTTATTGTTATCGGCTTTTCACGAGGACAAGCGAGGTCTAAGCTTGGGGAGTTGATATCGTCCATTTTGCATCATGCTTTTATATCGATATTTATCGCATTATGGGCTGTTATTTCACATTATGTCACAATACTTATGGCTATTCTCTGTTATTTTACAAGGTTTACATGAAGAGGGAGAATGCCGGCAGCTGGAATTCTGGGCTGGAAAAGGAGCAAATATTGGAGACCTATTCTGCGCAACTCCAAAAGTCCTGAAACTCCACGGAATATCTTAAAATAAATAAAGAAAAATCATCGCCAAAGAGGAGAAGAAGAAGAAGAAGAAGAAGAAGAAGAAGAAGAAGAAGAAGAAGAAGAAGAAATAGAGGAGAAGAAGAAGAAAAAATAGAAGAAAAAAAGAGGAGAAGAAGAAGGAATAGAGGAGAAGAAGAAAAATAGAAATTTCTATTTTCTCCTGCTCCTCTATTCCTTCTTCTTCTCCTCTTTTTTTCCCTTCTTCTTCTTCTTCTTCTCTTCTTCTCCTTCTTCCTCTTCTTATTTCCCTTTTTCCTCTCCTTCTTTTTCTTCCTTCTTCCTATTTTCCATACATATAGAAAGTACATACATGCATACAAAAAATACATCTAAAACTACATATATCTAAAAATACATACATACATACATGAACATCTAAAACATCTAAAAACATCTAAAACACATATATACATATGAAAATACATACATATATGAAAAAGCATATATAAAAACCATAATGAGGCGGGCGGCGGGCAAGGGGCAGGGGCTGAGCGGTGCTTACAGAGGGAGGCAGGGGGGGGGGGGCACAGCGGGCCGAGGGCGTCAAGGCAGGGCAGGGTGCGCTGGGAGGACAGGGGCAGCGCTGGGGCAGAGGTCGGCGACGAGGATGACGCTTGGCGTGGGCGAGGGTAGGGGAGGGAGCGCCGGATACGAGGACGGCGGGCTCGAGGTCGGCGCCGAGGTGGCGAGGTCGGGCAGCGGTGGCGCTGGGCGGCGACGGCGTCGGGGTGACGGCGACGGGCAGAGGTGTATGTGGTGGCAGCGTCGAAGCGGCTGGTGGCGGCGCTGGGCGTGGCGGCGATGGGGCGGGACGACGGCGGCTGGGCGACGGCGACGGAGCGACGGCACGGGCGACGGGGCAGAGGGCGGCGTCGACGGCGGGAGAACGAGGAACTGAAACGAAAATTTGACAAGTGCTGTTTATATAGACGAACCATTGGTCCTGGTTGGTTGCTAGAACCGGGACAAATGCGGCCCTTTAGTCCTGGTTGGTGCCACCAACCGGGACCAAAGGTCTCTTTTCAGCAGCCCAAAGGGCGGGAAGCAGAAGCCTTTGGTCCCGGTTGGTGGCACCAACCGTACCATAGGGGGCATTGGTACGGTTGGTAGCACCAACAGGTACCAATGCCCCCCTATGGTACCTGTTGGTGCCACCAACCGGGACCAAAGGCCTCGTGCTGCCCGTGGCCAAAACTTTACTCCCACCTCGCTAGTTGAGAGGGGCGGGCAGTGGTTTATAAGCCCCACTGCCGCACCCCTCTCAAGCTCCTCTCTATTGCAGGCTTACGGTCCTATTTGTCACTGCTATGCCTGATGGGCCTACTGGGCCTTCTACGGGCCTGAATCCTGGCCCATGGTAGGGTTTCTAGTCGTATTCAGGCCGTAGTGGCCCAGTAGGTGGCATTTTTTATTTTCCCCAGTTTCTTTTTCTGTTTTTGCATTATTTATTTTCTTTTGTTTTTTTCTTTATTTTTTATTTCCTTTTGCTTTTAGGTAATAAAAAAATATAAACTTTCTGTTAGTGCCATTTGTTTTCCAATTTGAATAGTTTAAATTTGAAATTTGTGTGAATCACTAGTTTTGAATAACTTTACTATAAACATAGATTTTGAGTGATTCTTTTTCCTGCTATTTAATATTACTATGTTTTATCATTATATTCAAAATGGATTTTGTTATTTTAGTTTCTAACACAAAATTCTTTATGATGATTCTTTTGCTATTAAACTTTCTAACAAAAAATTCTTTATGAAATTCTTTTTGCTTTTAATGTTCTGAACAAAAATACTTTGATCATAACATAACATTTTAATTGATTATTTTTAGTTCATTCTTTTTGCTTTTAGTTCATTCTTTTTGCTATTAGTTCATTCTTTTTGCTATTAGTTCATTATTTGAGATAAATGACCCTTAAATTGAAAATCACTACAAATGAACTCTGAAAAGGTTGAAAGTTAGCATGGTATCATCATTTCACCCACATAGCATGTGCTAAAAAGTTGAGAGGGTTACGGCAAAATTGGATGCACTTCGTGTGCAAAATGGACAATCTCTTTCGAAGTATCAGGGTTTCGGCCGGAAACGCATCTGTTACAAAGGGATTCCATTTTTTGAACTTATTTGTACTCCAAACTTTTTGGGTGTTCAAAATGCACCATTCAAAGCCACATCATCCATTTTCAACCCTCTCTGACTTCATTTGGTATTTTTCATGCATGTACTGATTTTTTGAGCTAAATGACCTTTAAATTGAAAAGCACTACAATGAACTCTCAAAAGGTTGAAGTTGGCATGGTATAATCATTTCACCCACATAGCATGTGCTAAAAAGTTGAGAGTGTCACGACAAAAACTGGATACAAAACAGACAATCTTTTTGGAAGTATCTGGGTTTCAGACGAAAACTCATCTGTTACAAAGGGATTTCATTTGTTCAAATGTAACTGCAATGATATTCTACATCAAAGGCATCATCATAATAGTTGTTGATAGAAATTATTCACTTTTTCTTTGCTTGTGTTCTTTGCTTATTGTGCCGTAACCATGGATAATCTTCATCGTTTGACAGGATTCTTGGGTCAGCCTTGACTTTGCAGGGAGGAATTTCATGAAACTTTTCATAATCTTCAGACACGTCTGTCTTGCCCTCCAATCCCATGATGTCTCTTTTTCCTGAAAGAACTATGTGGCGCTTTGGCTCATCGTATGATGTATCCGCTTCCTTATCTTTTCTTTTTCTCAGTTTGGTAGACATGTCCTTCATATAGAAAACCTGCACCACATCATTGGCTAGGACGAATGGCTCGTCTGTGTACCCCAGATTGTTCAGATCCACTGTGTCGTTCCGTACTGTGGGTCTACCTGTACCCCGCCTCCTAATAGATTGACCCATTTGCACTTAAACAAAGGGACCTTAATATCATTTCCATAGTCAAGTTCCCATATGTCCACTATGTAACCATAATATGTGTCCTTTCCCCTCGTGGTTGCTGCATCAAAGCGGCCACCACTGTTTTGGTCGGTGCTCTTTTGATCTTGGGTGATCGTGTAAAATGTATTCCCATTTATCTAGTACCCTTTGTAGGTCATTACAGTCGAAGATGGTTCCCTCGCCAACGAGTACAGGTCATCGGAAATAGTATTGTCACACCTGAGCCGTGTTTGGAACCAACTGCCGAAACTCCTGATGTGTTCACATGTAATCCAGTCCTCACACTGGTCCGGGTGTTTGGAGCGCAGAATGTTATTATGTCCATCGACATACGGGGTCACCAAGGTAGAATTCTGTAGAACCGTGTAGTGTGGTTGAGACCAAGAATCCCCGTCCCTACATACTATTGAGTCCCCTCCTAGCGTGCCGTTTCCACCCAGTCTCCCCTCATACTGCGATTGAGGGAGACCTATCTTCTTAAGGTCAGGAATGAAGTCAACACAAAACCCAATGACATCCTCTGTTTGATGGCCCATGGAGATGCTTCCTTCTTGCCTAGCGCGGTTACGGACATATTTCTTTAGGACTCCCATGAGCCTCTCAAAGGGGAACATATTGTGTAGAACGACAATCTCGTCGACTAGATGAACTAGTACGTGCGTCATGATATTGAAGAAGGATGGTGGGAACACCAGCTCCAAACTGACAAGACATTGCGCCACATCACTCCTTAACCTTGGTAGGATTTCTGGATCGATCACCTTCTGAGAGATGGCATTGAGAAATGAATATAGCTTCACAATGGCTAATTTAATGTTTTCCGGTAGAAGCCCACTCAATGCAACCTGAAGTAGTTGCGACGTAATCACGTGGCAGTCATGAGACTTTAGGTTCTGGAACTTTTTCTCTGCAATATTTATTATTCCCTTTATATTCGACGAGTAGCCAGACGGCACCTTCATACTGAGCAGGCATTCAAAGAAGATTTCCTTCTCTTCTTTGGTAAGAGCGTAGCTCGCAGGACCTTCATACTACTTTGGAGGCAAGCCTTCTTTTTTGTGCAAACGTTGCAGGTCCTCCCGTTCCTCCGCTGTATCTTTTGTCTTCCCATACACGCCCAAGAAGCCTAGCAGGTTCACGCAAAGGTTCTTCATCACGTGCATCACGTCAATCAAAGAGCGGACCTCTAGGTCTTTCTAGTAGGGTAAGTCCCAAAATATAGATTTCTTCTTCCACATGGGTGCGTGTCCCTCAGCGTCACTCGGAACAGATAGTCCACCGGGACCCTTTCCGAAGATTACTTTTAAATCATTGACCATAGCAAGTACGTGATCACCGGTACGCATGGCAGGCTTCTTCTGGTGATCTGCCTCGCTTTTGAAGTGCTTGCCTTTCTTTTGACATTGATGGTTGGTCGAAAGGAATCGACTATGCCCCAGGTAAACATTCTTCCTGCATTTGTCTAGGTATATACTTTGGGTGTCATCTAAACAGTGCGTGCATGCATGGTATCCCTTGTTTGTCTGTCCTGAAAGGTTACTGAGAGCAGGCCAATCATTGATGGTGACAAACAGCAACACATGCAGGCAAATTCCTCCTGTTTGTGCTCATCCCTCACATGTACACCTTTTCCAATCCACAGTTGTAAAAGTTCTTCAACTAATGGCCTTAGGTACACATCAATGTCGTTGCCGGGTTGCTTAGGGCCTTCGATGAGAATTGGCATCATAATGAACTTCCGCTTCATGCACAGCCAAGGAGGAAGGTTATAGATACATAGAGTCACGGGCCAGGTGTTGTGATTGCTGCTCTGCTCCCCGAAAGGATTAATGCCATCCATGCTTAAACCAAACCATACGTTCCTTGCGTCACCTGCAAACTCCTCCCAGTACTTTCTCTCGATTTTTCTCCACTGCGACCCGTCAGCGGGTGCTCTCAACTTCCTGTCTTTCTTACTGTCATCTCTGTACCATCGCATCGACTTGGCATGCTCTTTGTTTCTGAACAGGTGTTTCAACCGTGGTATTATAGGAGCACGAACCCGTCGGCCTCAACAGGCTAAGACGTTTCCAACTATCGCACATGATAGTCAGAGCAATCCTTTTCCCATCTAAGCTCCTTGCAAACTCCATCTAGCCCTAGCCATGTCTTCCTCCTCCGGCGCCTCCCAAACCAGCCTCAATGGCCAGGTCACCGAGAAGCTGACGCGCACAAACTGTGTGCTATGGCGCACGCAAGTCATTCCCCAGCTGCGTGGCGCCGGTGTCTTCGGCTATGTCGAAGGCACCCAGCCGGAGCTGGCGAGACTCCTCGTCACCAACAAGGAAGGCAAGGAGACTTCATCGCCCAACCCTCTCCACCCAATCTGGGTCAGGGAGGAACAGCATGTCCTTGGATACCTGTTGAACAATCTGACGCGCGAGGTGCTGTTCACGGTGACCACGGTCACCACCTCGGGCGCGCTCTGGACGACGCTTGCTGGTATGTTCTCATCGCAATCTGCAAGCCGCATCAACAACATCAGAACGTTCCTCAGCAACGCGCAGAAGGGGAACCTCTCCGTTGCCTCCTACTTCACCGCCATGCGCGGCTACGCCAACGAGCTAGCCGCCGCGGGCAAGGCGATCCCTGACGACGAACTCGCCTCCTACATGATCCACGGGCCCGACGCCGACTATCAGCCCCTCGTCTCTGCCCTCGACGCTCGCGTCACCCGGGTAACCCTTGATGAGCTCTTTGCTATGCTATCCAACATCGATCGGCGCATGGCTCAGTTCCAAGGATCTGGCGGCGGCGGCTTCAAATCATCCGCCAACGTGGCCACTCGCGGGCAGGGCGGCGGCTCCCGATCTCATGGTCCCTCTCGCAACAAGGGCAGGTCCGGCGGCGGCAACCGTGGCATTACACCATCTCCATCTGGTGGCCGCGGTCGCCGTGGCGGCGCTGGTGGCAGCGGCAGAAACCGCCCGGACACTCCCCGGTGCCAGATCTGCAGCAAGCCCGGGCACACAGCAAAAGATTGCTGGTACCGGTATGAGGAGGACGACTACGATTTGCAAGATGAAGAGAAAATTGCTGCGGCTGCTGATGGCTCCTAAGGTGTCGACACGAACTGGTACGTCGACAGCAGAGCCACCGACCACATCACCAACAAGCTCGAGAAAGTAACCATGAAGGAAAAGTACTGCGGAAAGGATCAAATCCACACTGCCAGCGGAGAAGGTATGAGTATACATCACTTTGGTCACTCAATATTTCATACCCCTCATCGCAACATTCATCTTAGAAAAAATTTGCATGTTCCTAGTGCCAACAAGAGTCTTCTTTCTGTCCATAGAATTGCCTTGATAATCATGTCTTTCTCAAGTTTCACCCTTACTTCTTTTTGATCAAGGATCAGGCAACAAGGACAATTCTCTATCGAGGTAGATGCGTTGGCGGCCTCTATCTGCTGATTCCGGAGTTTAGATGACCAAATAAACAAGCTTGTGGTGCTATCAAGCTTTCATCCACACGATGGCATGATCGTTTAGGACATGCTTCTTTTTCTTTTGTTGAAAAATTGCTTAGGAATAATAAGCTCCCGTTTGTTGGTGAGCGTCATAACGAGACAATTTGTGATTCATGTCAGAGAGCTAAAAGTCATCAGTTGCCTTACCCAATTTCCACAAGTGTTTCCACCAAACCATTACAGTTGATTTTTTCTGATGTTTGGGGCCCTGCTCCTACTTCTATTGGTAGACACACCTACTATGTCAGCTTTATTGATGACTATAGTAAATTTTATTGGATATATCTCTTAAAGAAACGATCTGATGTGTTTTAAGTTTTCAAAAACTTTCAAGCTCTCATTGAACGAAATTTGACAGCAAAATCATAGCTGTCCAATCTGACTGGGAAGGGGAGTACGAAAAGTTGAACTCATTGTTCCAGACTCTCGGTGCCTCACACTATGTGTCATGCCCTCATGCTCACCAGCAAAATGGGTCGGCTGAATGAAAGCATCGACACATTGTTGAAGTTGGCCTTGCTCTTTTGGCAGGCGCCTTCATGCCTCTTAAATTTTGGGATGAAGCGTTTCTCACTGCCGTTCATATCATAAACATGCTACCTAGTCGTGTCATCAATCATGAAACTCTGGTAGAAAGGCTCTTCACACCAAACCAGACTATAAGTCTCTTCGTGTTTTTGGGTGTGCATGTTGGCCCAACCTTCATCCCTACAATAATCGAAAACTCATGTTTCGATCAAAACAGTGTGTGTTTCTTGGCTATACTGCTCAGCATAAGGTGGTCAAGTGCCTAGATGTCTCCACGGGACGTGTTTACATATCCCGTGATGTGGTCTTTGATGAAAATAAATTTTATTTCGCTGATCTTCACCCTAATGCCAGCACACTTCTTCGAGAAGAAATTCTTATCTTGCCACCCCACCTCACTAGCCTTGATCAAGGGGGACAAAATATTGATGATCATTTGTTGATTGACTCATCTAATGGCATGCATGAGCCCTGTGTCGATGAAACAGGAGAAAACTGCAAAGAAAACGGTGCAAAATTTGGGCTATATCCCATGTGTCCCATGGCAGGAGACAGATCCGCCTCGGGATCGGCAGCGGCACAGGCGATCGGATCCACCTCGGGATCGACAATGGCGTAGGAGATCGGATCCTCCTCGGGATCAGCCACCGCAGAGGGGACAGGCACAGGCGCACGCGCCTCTGCGCTGGACTCGCGCCGCGACGTCTCCGCGCCCGACACGCAGGCCACTCTGGACGGAGCGCAGTACGGTGCCCAATCGGTCAAGTACAGGCGGCGGGACTCCACACGCGCCAGGTAGGACGCGGACCCAGCAGGTCACACCACGAGCGGTCGGCTGACCGGCGCGCGCGCAGAGGCGCGTGGCCCCGGATTCTCTGCGCCAACCGTGGACGTGGCACTTGAGCCATTGGCCACAAAGGATCTGGCCAACCCTGCGGGCGCTGGAATTGCTGCCGCGACAGGATCTTCCTCGGGATCCGTTGCAGCTGCAGCTGATGACCCTATGCAGCTCCCTGGATCCTCTGTGGCTACAGATTCTGCTGCTCCACCATACACGGCTGCAACAATGGGTAACTCAACCTGTCAATTACAAACATATGACTGGATATGGTTTGGTCTGTTCCACTGGAGAGCCAGATGAGCCAAAAACCCTTGATGCAACACTTTGTGATGATAAGTAGAAGAAGGCAATGAATGAAGAGTACATGGCATTGAAGAAAAATAATACACATGGCACCTGGTTCCCCCACAGGAAGGTAAAAATTTAATTGATTGCAAGTGGGTTTTCAGAATTAAGAGAGATCTGATGGAACCATTGATCGCTATAAGGCTAGGCTCGTTGCAGAAGGCTTCAAACAGCGATATGGCATAGATTATGAGGATACTTTTAGTCCTGTGGTAAAAGCTGCCACTATTCATCTTGTTTTGTCCATTGTTGTTTCCAGAGGTTGGGGTCTCAGGCAGCTTGATGTACAGAACGTGTTTCTTCATGGTGTTCTAGAAGAGGATGTGTACATGAAAAAACCTCCTGGGTTTGAAAGTAAGAATGCTCCCTCTTATGTGTGCAAACTTGATAAAGCTCTATATGGATTAAAACATGCTCCAAGGGCGTGGTACTCTCGTCTCTGTCACAAGATGCAAAAACTTGGATTTGTTCCTTCTAAGTCAGACACATCATTATTTATTTATAACATATCCAATACATGCATATTTGTTCTCATCTATGTTGATGATATTATTGTGACTAGCTCATCTGATGAAGTAATCAGAGGCCTCTGAAAAGACTTGAGTGCATATTTTGCGTAAAAGGATCTTGGAGACTTGCATTTTTTTCTTGGGATTGAGGTAAAGAAGCATCAGAATGGACTTCATCTCTCTCAAGCAAAGTATGCAGCTAATCTGGTTAAAAGGGCAGGATTGCAAGGTTGTAAACCCTCACTCACTCCATTATCCAGCTCAGAAAAGTTGTCTCTTACAGAAGGTAAACCTGTGAGTCAGGAATATAGCACAAAATATAGAAGCCTCGTAGGAGCACTTCAGTATCTAACTCTTACCAGGCCTGATCTATCTTTTGATGTCAACAAAGTCTGCCAGTTTTTGCATGCACCTACCAATGTTCACTTGACAGCTGCCAAGCGCATAGTCAGATATGTTAAACATACTCTAAACATAGGTCTAAATTTCAGCAAGTCACCCTCTACACTTGTCAGTGCTTTTTCTAATTCTGACTGGGTAGGATGCCTGGATGACAGGCGCTCAACATGTGGTTTTGCAGTCTTTATTGGACCTAACTTAATATCATGGTGTGCACGCAAACTGGCTACCGTATCCAGGTCAAGTACTGAGGCAGAGTACAAAGCATTAGAAAATACTATAGCTGAAATCATATGGGTTCAGTCTATGTTGAAAGAGCTTGGTGTGAAGAGAAAACAAGCTCCATGCTTGTGGTGTGACAATCTTGGTGCCACTTATCTTTCTGGTAATACTGTATTCCCTGTCAGGACAAAGCACATAGAGATAGACTTTCATTTTGTCAGAGAGAGAGAGTTGCTCAAAAGCAACTTCACATTCGGTTTGTGCATTCAAAGGATCAGATTGCAGATGGATTCACAAAGCCTTTGCCCACAAGGAGTTTTTAAGAATTCAGGCATAATCTCAACTTAATGAAGTTGTGATTAAGAGAGGGTGTTAAACGTGCTATGATGCACCGGCGCATGAGGTAGTTAGGATAGATAGAGATAGATTATTTTCCATTCTCTCCAAGTCCTATCTCCTCCTTGAAAACTCTCTCTCATATGTAATCTCAACTATATTGTATGCGCTATGGTTGGGAGGTGCACCCCACTATATAACACGAACCCGTCGGCCTCAATAGGCTAAGACATTTCTAGCTATCGCACAATCCATACAGATAAGAAAAATGTTGCTGCCTGTAAAATACCGTGATGTATGGAGTGCACAAATTCAGTCTGGCATTTGTGTTTTTGTTTCAGTAAGGTCCGTAATGAGACTGAAGCAGTCGGAAGATCAAAGTAATTATGTCAAATTGCAACTTTTTGCACCTGTTTTTAAGGAAGCATAAATGGGTACACATTGGAAAAACATCATGAAAGATGGAGATCAAAAGCAACTAACATGAAAAACCGATCAAGCAAGCGAGCAACTAACATGAACAAAGTGTAAGCAATTAGAAGCAAGAACAATACCCGATTGCATGGCAAGTAGGCTTCTTGCTTGCGCTAGTAGGTGCATTGATGCAGAGAAGGTGGAAGCGATGGCAATCCTGGACAGGCAGAAGCATCCATGCTGGAGCCGCCAGACTGTCACTGCAATGACAGGGTCATGAACAAATAGATTTGAGGTACCATACTTCCAATGGAACCTGGAACACACAGGTCCCAGAACCTGTTCTCGAGGTAACACTACTGGTTTTTGTTAATAGAGATCTATTGTAGAAGAACTGAGACCTTGCAACCAAAAAACAAAGAATATAGTTAAAGATGAATACAATTTTCGCCAGTTTCAGATGATCAAACACACTGGGATATACTTGCCTGGGTGTTACACTTGTATACTGCATCAACAGTGTAAACTGTAACAACACACAAGATATTTTGTCACAAGTAGGCAGTATGTAGCATGCTACACAAAACTGAATGTTGGTGATCCTACAATGGCACGTAATACATCCAGTAACAAATTATCAGAGTCAACGTGAGACAAACTACTTATTTGAGGCGACATTCCTGGTGATGTCCTGCTTGAGACACCGAAATCTGCTTTCGGCCAACGGTACTAGAGATGGTCTTGGGCTGGTCAGAAAGTAAAAGAAATGAACACGACCTGGAACATGAGCCTGACCCTGCTAAACTTTTTTGCTGTTTATCAGTACTATTTTTCATTCTTCCTTAAAATGGTTAGCAGCTTAAGTGAAATAACAAATATATCCCCAAACGATGCAACTCATGGTTGGCCATCATGATTCTGGCTAGCTTTCTTCAATGAAAAGTTGATCAAATCAACTCGTTGCCAATTCTTATAAGCAAAAACATAGGACAATATGTGTTGTCAGGAATTCTTATAAGCACACAACATTGTGGCGGGGCATACAAGTTGAAAAGGTGAGCCTTTCAAGTTGGAATTCCAGAGTTACAATCATGAAATTAATATAACATAAAAGAAAAGAGCTAGAGATCATGTGGTTCTTTGACTCCTCTTTTTCAGAATACAATCAAATTATTTGGTCAAGCTGCAAAGACCAATTGAACTTAATTTAAGCATTATACATAGCATGGCACATCCATGTTTGTATCCTCCAAAGGGAAAAATTTTATGATGAAATACAAAGCAGATACAAAATACAAAATTCAAATCAGGAAGCATAAATTTTCATGCAACCAGTTAACTGCCAAAAATTCAAGCTAAGAATGAAAGAACTGAATGATGTATATAGAATGAGCACTTAACACCAGTGCAAGCCTGTAGGCATAAAGTTGAGATGAAAAGATAGACTTTCCAGTAGCAGATTCAAGATTGAAGAATGCTGCTCAGCCTGAGATACTGCTTGACTGCCTCATTTTCCCTTGTAAGATCCTCCAATTGCTTAGCTTGCCTATTGAAATCTTTAATCTTGTCCATCTTCTAAAACATATTTCTGCAGAAAGATATGGCACAGATAAACGACTTAATTAACTAGGCATGTAGATAATAATTTGAGTATTCTGATAAAATCAATAAACCTTTAGGACATTGAGTTTGATAATTTACATAGGTGCTTGTATTCCACTATTGAGAAGAGTCAGATTAACCTTGAGAGAGCTTGTGCAGTGCTACAGTTAGTCATCTAAATTAGATAAGAACACATCATGGCATTCCTGATTCAGGCTAGAAAGAATTCCTGGTGACTGTTTTGTTAGAACTAATCTTAGCTAGATTATGGAATCTATGAATACACAAATAAAAATACCCCTCCCCGGTCACATACGCTCAAATTGTGCTTTTAGGATTCAATGGTGAATAACTATAGAGCCCAAAGTTGAAATATAAAATCTGTAAGCGTTGGACAATACTATCGAACCATTATATATGTATATTTCCAACTAAAAATGATTTTTGTCTCAAATCATTTAAATCATTGAGCGAAGAGTCAAAACCTTTGCTTCCTAACATCATCACAACCGAATTAATCATTTTTGTTGATAATGAACAATTCTGTTTGAATTTTTCATCAAGCTGTATGTAATTCACAGTTGAGTTTCCTTTGGCAACCTGGAGACCTGATGCAAAATTGAAAGAGATCCAAGTTTGCGTGAAGCAGCGCTGCTTAGCCATGCCATGGTCTTGAAGAAACGATTGTGGCAAAATCATGGAAGGTTACCTAATTTGGATCGTGGAAAGTTAATTTAGCTAGTCAGCTCTGTTACAATAAGAATTAAAACCTCACAAGGAACAATTCTTAGAAAACCTAGAAGCATATCTTAGCCAGCCATTCAACAAAATTTATTTCTTCGATAGGTGGTAATTTTTTAACATCCTCAGCTTTAATACCTTTTTCCTTCATAGATTTCTTTGCCTCTTGCATATCTTCAGGACTAAGATATAAGATACCCCTCTTCATCGGAGTGGGTTTAATAGGTGTTTCAGGAGGAGTCCTATCATCATATTTTTTTCAATATGTTATTCAATAATTCTTCAGCTTACCCAATAGTTTGTTCCTTGAAAACACAACCAGCACAACTATCTAGGAAATCCCTAGAAGCATCGGTTCGTCCATTATAGAAGATATCAAGTATTTCATTTTTATTAAGAGGATGATCAGGCAAATCATTAAGCAATTGGAGAAGCCTTTCCCAAGCTTGTGGGAGACTCTCTTCTTCAATTTGCGCAAAGTTAAATATTTCCTGCAAGGAAGCTTGTTTCTTATGAGCAGGGAAATATTTTTCAAAGAAGTAATAAATCATATCCTGGGGACTACGCACACAACCAGGAGCAAGAGTGTTGTATCAAGCTTTAGCATCACCCTTTAATGAGAATGGAAATAACTTGAGAATATAGTAATAGCGAATCTTCTCATCATGAGCAAAAAGAGTGGCTACGGCATTCAACTTAGTAAGATGTGCCACAACAGTTTCAGTTTCATAACCAAAGGATCAGATTCAACCAAAGTGATTAACTCTGGGAGAGAAATAGAGGCATCAGACAAATCAATCAGCAACCATCTCAAACACTGACCACAACAACTTCACAATTTTAGCATCAACATGCTAGCAGCTTCAAACCAAAAGGATATTCAGACAAGTATAAATTTCATGCAGCCATGACAGTGAGAGATTCTTGATCATAATTTGTATACATAATAAACAAACAGGGCGGCTCATAGTTAACCCAATTCATACACATTTGCGTGGCTCGCGGAATAAAAAGGGGCATGACTGGCATTTACATTGTCTAAAGGACAACAGTGTTGAGCCTGACCATGATAAACCTTTCTTCTGCTCATCAGCACAACATTTCTTGAGATTATGTTAAGATCGAACGTCACATGAAGCATTGATTCCTTAAATGGTTAACGGCTAAAGTCAAATGATAAATATAATTCCAAACGATTCAACACAAGGGAAGAACTGAAATACTATGTTTCAATACCTAAGCAGATACAATGGAATCATGAACAAGAATGAACTGCAACAGAACATAACTTGAAAGTTGACTATAATGCAATCATTCAGTACACAAATTCATATGCATTGTGCGTGTCATAGAAAAAACGAATATGACTTGGTAGTCTACAGGGCAACACAATCTGGACCTCAGCCTGACCATGATAAATCTTTCTTGTGTTCATCAGTACAAGTTTTATTTCTCGAACATATGTAAGATCGAACATCACATGAAGCACTGGTTCCTTCAAATAATTAGCAGCTAAATGATAAATATACTTCCAAATGATGCAACTAAGGAAGAACTATAGTATGTTTCAATAGTGAACGAGAATTATAATGCAATATTTCAATTTAACTTGTGTTCTGAACTCCCATAAAATTCAGGTGCAACTTGCTAGTTGACAAGGAGGATAATCTGCCTCATTCATCCACAGCTAAATCAAAACACAGAAACAGGAAAGTCATGTATATTTCCAAAATTTTAGTGTTAACAGGATTACTGGGTAATCTATGTAAAAGAAAACCTCGATAAAAGGACATGCAATTCTTCAGTTAAATAAACAGAGACAAGTGGCAGCTATATTGCTAACAATTGAGTACTATAACCACTATTTAATAGAAAGAAAAATAGCATAGTCATTCTTCAGTTCAAGAAAACATAAACATGAGTCAGGGCAATTGGCAAACATTTGTAAACGCTGGAAAATGTCTTGTTATTTTAGCTTCAACCCTCACGGCGGCCACTTCAGAGTCAGTCAAAACTTCTTGATCAGAACTTTTTTCTACATCAACAAAGAAGCTAGCAGGCTCATATCGGATTCAGTTCATACGTACTGGAGCTCATGTAGATATGGATAGCTAGGCACATCTTTGTGTGTGTGGGGGGGGGGGGTCCAAGCGGCAAATGAGGCGCACGAGGGAACACGGACCAAATTCTCCTGGGAGTTATTCGATATTGACATCTGATTCACCTCATATACCACCCAAACAAATGCATTTGGGGCCAAAGAAATGTCAAATCTTAATTTGATGCCCATGACAACCCATAATTGTAACTAATGCCTGAGACTTTAGCAAGGTTTGTTTGCAAGTTCAAAAATAGATTCATGTTTTTTAGATTCATGTTTTTTAGTCATGTTTGGTTGTTTCAAAAACTCTAAAAATAAATAAATCTGCATGCAGATGCTCACAATGGACCTACACAATATTTAGGAAGAAAATAATTTTAATATTAGTTGACACGATATGTATAAATAGGTGAATCTATAATGGATTTACTACTCGCCATTATACATCCACACATTTAAGTTTTGGTGTAGCACACAAACTAGAAAACTTATTAATTAACTTTTTAAAATATGTAGCACATGCCCACATGTACATGTGGGATGGTTTTTAAATTTTCTAAACTTTTTGATATGATACTTTTGATAAATTTCATGTATCACAGAGCCCAAGAGTCGAAAATCTCGGCCTCTAGGATCATTCTGAGAGGCAATACTCTCTTTGGCCATGTTTATAAATTTCGCAGATATTTCAATGAAAGCTTTGATCATCAATATGGTCACTAAAATATTGTGTGTATGTCTATATCATTATATTAACACTTCAATTGTATAGTGTATGTCTATATCATTATATTAACATTTCAATTGTATATTGCAACCCCTCTGTTCCCTTTGCCTCTTCCACATCTATTTTTGAATCTTGATTCGCGTGGCATATAAATCATATTCTGTTGACTAAATTAATGGTCAAAGTTTTCTTTATCAAAATTTGTGTGGTACTTACAAACCAAGGTAGATGGAGTAGTAAACATGGTTCGTTATGCTCTATAACACAAGAAGCTCTTTGATTTTTCATTGTCTAATGCATGGCTTTTTTACCATAAATTTCCCACTTATAAAATGCCAGCAACATTACTAAAAGGACAAATGATCTAAAACTATTTCAGAACACAAGTAAAGCAACATGATATATGTGCATTCAATATATCAAGATGGCAATGGGCCAGGTTGGGCTCAGGTTGACCAATGTCGAGTTCATACCCAAATCCATGAAGTCATTATGTGCATGTCCACACAAAAATCCTTGGGCGGAAAATTATATCCATGTCCAAAAATGATGAATGTTCATCGGGTTATCTCAACATCTATACATAAGACATAGCAAAAAATTCACATAAGGTCTTGAATTCTCACAAAATGACATAGCAGAAGTGCATGCCATCAAATAAGCTCTTGGATTGTCACAAAGTGTCATATAACTGAACATCACCGAACAAGGGAATTTCTAACCGACCACCTAAAAATAGAGAGGATCCGGGAAAGTAAACCTTAGTGGAGTATTTATGCTCCACTAAGTTTTGGTCGATTCTAGCCGATCTCTTAAACTTAGTGGAGTAAAACATAAATTTGCATAAATTCAACCTAGTTTTGACCAAAATTTTCATACAATCAAACATAAGTTCAACATAGTCTTGAAAACCGAACATTAAACATAAATTCAAATTTAAATTACACTAGACTACTCATCAGCCACAGTGGAGGTCGAGTCAATCTTTCCTCGACAGGGCACCGCCGGTGAGACATGGGTCTAGGTCGGTGCCGTCGTCTTCGCAACCGGGGAAGATGCACCACCACTCCTCAACATCGAAGTCCTGCTCCTCCTCGCCACCCTCCTTGTTGCCCTCCTCGCCACCTTGCACCTCACTGTTGGAGATGACTACCTCCCTGCCATTGTCAACAAATATCGCCCGCTCCGCCTCCACGAGCTCGGAGTACTGGCGGCGGAGATCAGCCATGTACGCCTCGTCAGCAGCCTCTGCCTCGAGGCGCTCCCTCGCCTCTCGGCCTCTCGAGCCATCACCGCACTCACCACACCTAGTGCCAGCAGGATGAGGTGGACATACGCTATCCACAACGGGGAGTTGAGACTCGCGGTGGAGAAGTGGAACTGGGCCACCGTTTGTATTCCAGCGCGGCGAGCTCCGCCGTGTGGAACGACCTGACCCACTTCCACGTGTGGGTCTCCCGGTCAGTGATCTCCGCCACCCATGTCCCCACGCGCACTATCGGATGCCGATGTATGTCCTCTGCGGCACCCGCGACAGAGGGGGGTCTGGGAAGTTAGTGAACCAGGTGGGGGTCAGCGGATCGAGCGTGCGGCGGCGGCTCGAGGATGTGATGTTTGCTTGAACTACGTCGGTATTTCCCCAAAGAGGAAGGGATGATACAACATAGCAACGGTAGGTATTTCCCTCCGTGATGAGATCAAGGTTATCGAACCAGTAGGAGAACCAGGCAACACAACGTAATCAGCACCTGCACACAAATAACAAATACTCCCAACCCGACGTAAGAGAGCGGTTGTCAATCCCTCACGGGTAAAAAGATGGATAATTTTGTAGTAGTTTGGATAAATAGATATTGCGGGAACGCGAGATAAAATAAATAACAAAAGAGTGTAGCAAGGTATTTTTGGGTTTTTGGAAATATAGATCTGAAAATAAAGCAAAGAAAAATAGATCACAAAGGAAAATATGATGATAAGAAACCCGGGGCCGTAGGTTTCACTAGTGGCTTCTCTCGAGAAAAATAGCAAACGGTGGGTGAACCAATTACTGTTGGGCAATTGATAGAACTTCAAATAATCATGATAATATCCAGGCAATGATCATTATATAGGTATCACGTCCAAGATTAGTAGACCGACTCCTGCCTGCATCTACTACTATTACTTCACACATCAACAGCTATCGAGCAAGCATCTAGTGTATTAAGTTCATGGAGAAATGGAGTAATGCAATAAGAACGATGGCATGATGTAGACAAGATCTATCTATGTAGAGATAGACCCCATCGTTTTATCCTTAGTAGCAACTATACATATGTGTCGGTTCCCTTTCTGTCACTGGGATCAAGCACCGTAAGATCGAAACCACTACAAAGCACCTCTTCCCGTTGCAAGATAAATAGATCAAGTTGGCCAAACAAAACCCAAATATCAGAGAAGAAATACGAGGCTATAAGCAATCATGCATATAAGAGATCAATGAAACTCAAATAACTTTCATGGATATAAAAAGATAGATCTGATCATAAACTCAAAGTTCGTCGGATCCCAACAAACACACCACAAAAAGAGTTACATCATATGGATCTCAAAGAGACCATTGTATTGAGAATCAAAAGAGAGAGATGAAGACATCTAGCTACTAACTACGGAACCGAAGGTCTACAAGGAACTACTCACGCATCATCGAAGAGGCACCAATGGACATGATGAACCCCTCCATGACGGTGTCTAGATTGGATCTGGTGGTTCTGGACTCTGCGACGGCTAGATGAAAATATCGTCGACTCCCCTAGGGTTTCTGGAATATTGGGGTATTTATAGAGCAAAGATGCGGTCCGGGGGGCACTCGAGGTGGGCACAACCCACCATGGCGCGCCTGGGCCTCCTGGCACGCCCTGGTGGGTTGTGGTCCCCTCGGAGCACCCCCCAGGCGCTGCCTTGGCCCATTGGGTGTCTTCTGGTCCATAAAAAATCTCCGTAAAGTTTCTCTGCGTTTGGACTCCGTTTGGTATTGATTTCCTGCGATGTAAAAAACATGCAAAAAACAGCAACTGACACTTGGCACTATGTCAATAGGTTAGAACCAAAAAATGATATAAAATGATTATAAAACATCTGTGATTGATAATATAACAGCATGGAACAATCAAAAATTATAGATACATAGGAGACCTATCAGCATACCCAAGCTTAGCTCCTGCTCGTCCTCGAGTAGGTAAGTGATAAAAACATAATTTTTGATGTGGAATGCTGCCTATCATGTCATATCATATATATTTTTTCTTTATAGCATGGACATTTGGACTTTTATATGGTTCAAAGCAATAGTCTAGTTTTTACATGATGACTTAAATACTCGAGCATATAAACAAGCAACCATGTCTTTCAAAATATCAACGCTAAAATAAGTTATCCCTAGCCCATCATGCTCAATCATTGATCCATTCATGAAACACACTCACATATTAGCTACACCCAATACTCAAGTATGATCATATTGCCTCCTAGTTGGTGCTTTTATAAGAGAAGATGGAGACTCAAATTCAAAATAAAAATTGCATAAAGTAAAAGAAAGACCCTTCGTAGAGGGAAGTAGGGATTTGTAGAGGTGCGAGAGCTCAAAGCAAAAAAACTTAGAGATAAAAACATTTTGGAAGGTATACTTTTCCCACCAATGAAAACGACTTAGAGTTCCCCACACCTTCCATGCTTAGATATGTCATAGGCGGTTCCCAAACAGAAAATAAAGTTTATTCATTTTTCCACCATTCTTTCACTTTCCATGGCTAGCCGCGAATCCACGGTTGCCTTCCATACCAACACTTTCCAAGGAATTTATTATTTGACAACATAAAGTAAATTTCTTTGGGACTGGGCATCCCTAATACCTTTGCCTTACTCTCGTGCAATATAGGCCACCCCTCACCGCCTCGCAAGCGGTACGAGCACACAAAAGGGAAATTTATTTTGAAGTTAGAGATGGCACATACAAATTTGCTTAGAACGGCACGAAAATACCGCATATAGGTAGGTATAGTGGACTCATGTGGCAAAAACTGGTTTAAAGGATTTGGATGCACAAGTAGAGCTCATCACTACAAAAAAAGACACATCCATGACATTTTGGGCCGAATGAATTTTTTTTCTGTCATACATATGACACTTCTATGACGATAATTGTGACAAAACCCGGTATCATCATAGATGTGGTGGGCTCCTACTTCGATGACAAAAAATCATGACCGAGAATGGGCTTTTCGTCCTGGGCGGGCCGGAGACGCAACTGGATGACATTATTTGGGCCGTCCATGACGGAAAAAACCGTGGTAGAAGTGAGGGGGAAGAAAATTTCGGGGAGTTCCCGGTTACGGTGGGAGGTCGGGGGCCGAGCGATGCGCGTTTCTCTCGTACACGTGCACGCGTGTGTGCGAGGCGTTGGCTCTAACTGAACCCGAGCGAGGCGTTGGGCTCTAACTGAACCCGAGCGATTTCACTACAGGCTACGCGTTACTGAACCCGAGCGATCGATCGATCGCTGTTAATTTAACCCGATCGAGCGATTCCTTCGCTACTGCTGCTAACTGAAGCCGATCGATTGGATGAACAGTGAGCGTTGCGGGGGTTGGATGAACAGTGAGCGGTGGCGTTGCCTCTGGATGAACAGGACCCCGTGGTGTGGAGGGCTGGATGAACAATAGACGGTGGAGGGGTGCCCGTGGAGGGGTGGTTGAATAGGACCCTGCTACCTCTTGAGCACTGCGTTGGATTTCCCCGAAGAGGAGAGGATGATGCAGCAAAGTAGCTTAAGTATTTCCCTCAGTTTTTCAGAACAAAGGTATCAATCCAGTAGGAGGCCACGCACAAGTCCCTCGTACCTACACAAAACAATAGCTCCTCGCAACTAACGCGATTAGGGGTTGTCAATCCCTTCACAGTCACTTACGAGAGTGAGATCTGATAGAGATGATAAATAATATTTTTGGTATTTTTTTGGTATAGAGATGCAAAGTAAAAAGTAAAAGGCAAAGTAAAAACAAAGCAAGTATTAAAGTGATGGAGATTGATATCATGAGAGTAGACCCGGGGGCCATAGGTTTCACTAGTGGCTTCTCTCAAGAGCATAAGTATTCTACGGTGGGTGAACAAATTACTGTTGAGCAATTGACAGAATTGAGCATAGTTATAAGTATATCTAGGTATGATCATGTATATAGGCATCACGTCCGAGACAAGTAGACCGAAATGATTCTGCATCTACTACTATTACTCCACTCATCGACCGCTATCCAGCATGCATCTAGAGTATTAAGTTAAAACAGAGTAACGCCTTAAGCAAGATGACATGATGTAGAGGGATAAGTTCATGCAGTATGATAAAAAACCCATCTTGTTATCCTCGATGGCAACAGTACAATACGTGCCTTGCAACCCTTTCTATTACTGGGTAAGGACACCGCAAGATTGAACCCAAAGCTAAGCACTTATCCCATTGCAAGAACTACCAATCTAGTTGGCCAAACCAAACGGATAATTCGAAGAGACTTGCAAAGATAACCAATCATTCATAAAAGAATTCAGAGAAAATTCAAATATTGTTCATAGATAAGCCGGATCATAAACCCACAATTCATCGGTCTCAACAAACACACCGCAAAAAGAAGATTGCATCGAATAGATCTCCACGAGAGAGGGGGAGAACATTGTATTGAGATCCAAAAAGAGAGAAGAAGCCATCTAGCTACTAGCTATGGACCTGAAGGTCTGAAGTAAACTATTAACACTTCATCGGAGGGGCTATGGTGATGATGTAGAAGCCCTCCGTGGTGGATGCCCCCTCCGACGGAGCTCCGGAACAGGCCCCAAGATGGGATCTCGTGGATACAGGAAGTTGCGGTGGTGGAATTAGGTTTTTGGCTCCGTATCTGATCGTTTGGGGATACGTAGGTATATATAGGAGGAAGGAGTACGTTGGTGGAGCAACAGGGGGCCCACGAGGTAGGGGGGCGCGCCCTAGGGGGGGGGGGCGCCCCCCACCCTCGTGACCACCTCTTTTGTTCCTTGGAGTAGGGTCCAAGTCCCCTGGATCACGTTCGGTGAGAAAATCACATTCCCGAAGGTTTCATTCCGTTTGGACTCCGTTTGATATTCCTTTTCTTCGAAACACTGAAATAGGCAAAAAAGCAGCAATTCTGGGCTGGGCCTCCGGTTAATAGGTTAGTCCAAAAAATAATATAAAAGTGGAAAATAAAGCCCAATATAGTCCAAAATAGTAGATAAAGTAGCATGGAGCAAGCAAAAATTATAGATATGTTTTTGACGTATCAGGCATCCCCAAGCTTAATTCCTGCTCGTCCTCGAGTAGGTAAATGATAAAAAGAGAATTTTTTATGCGGAGTGATACTTTGGCATAATTTCAATGTAAGTCTTCTTAATTGTGGTATGAATATTCAGATCCGAATGAATACAAAATAAAAGTTCATATTGATAAAAGAAATAGTAATACTTCAAGCATACTAATCAAAGTAATCATGTCTTCTCAAAATAGCATGGCAAAATAAAGTTCATCCCTACAAAATCATATAGTTAGGCTATGCTTCATTTTCGTCACACAAGAGATGTTCCCAACTTCTGTACCCCCGATGACAAGCCAAGCAATTGTTTCATACTTAAATAATCTCAAACTTTTTCAACCTTCACACAATACGTGAGTGTGAGCCATGGATATAGCACTATGGGTGGAATAGAATATGATGATGGGGATTGTGTGGAGAAGATAAAAAGGAGAAAGTCTCACATCGACGAGGATAATCAACGGGCTATGGAGATGCCCATCAATTGATGTCAACATGAGGAGTAGGGATTGCCATGCAATGGATGCACTAGAGCTATGAATGCTCATCAAAAGAAAACTAGTGGGTGTGCATCCAACTTGATTTCTCATGAAGACCTAGGGCATTTGAGGAAGCCCATCGTAGGAATATACAAGCCAAGTTCTATAATGAAAAATTCCCACTAGTATAAAAAGACAACTTATGAGACTCACTACATGAAAAACATGGCGCTACTTTGAAGCCCAATATATGAGACTCACTACATGAAAAACAAGGTGCTACTTTGAAGCACAAGTGTGGAAAAATAGATAGGAACATTGCCCTTTTTATTTATTTTCTTTTTTTGGGCCTTTCTTTTTTTTCTTTTTGGCCTTTCTTTTTTTTGGGCAATGCTCTAATAATGATGATCATCACACTTCTATTTATTACAACATAAGGATTACAACTCGAAACTAGAACAAGATATGACTCTATATGAATGCCTCCGGCGGTGTACCAGGATGGTGCAATGAATCAAGAGTGACATGTATGAAAAATAATGCATGGTGGCTTTGCCACAAATACGATGTCAACTACATGATCATGCAATGGCAATATGACAAAAGTAAAGTATGTCATGATGATGATGAACGGAACGGTGGACAGTTGCATGGCAATATATCTCGGAATGGCTATGGAAATGCCATAATAGGTAGGTATGGTGGCTGTTTTGAGTAAGATATAAGGAGGTTTACGTGTGATAGAGCGTATCATATCATGGGGTTTGGATGCACTGGCGAAGTTTGCACCAACTCTCAAGGTGAGAAAGGGCAATGCACAGTACCGAAGAGGCTAGCAAAGGCGGAAAGGTAAAAGTGTGTATAATCCATGGACTCAACATTAGTCAAAAGAACTCATATACTTATTGCAAAAATTTAGAAGTCATCGAAAATCAAGTACTACACGCATGCTCCTAGGGGGATAGATTGGTAGGAAAATACCATCGCTCGTCCCCGACCGCCACTCATAAGGATGCACAAGCTAGGTACACTTCTTGTTTCAAATTTGTTACACAACTTTAACCATACGTGCATGCTATGGGATTTGCTAACTTCAACACAAGCATTCTTTAAATTCATAATCACCCAACTAGCATGACTTTAATATTACCACCTCCATATCTCAAATCAATTATCAAGTATCAAACTTTTCTTAGTATTCAACGCACTCAAAAGAAAGTTTCACATATCTTGAATAACAAGTATATTAATTTTAAGCAAATTACCATGCTATTAACGACTCTCAAAATAATCTAAGTGAAGCATGAGAGATCAATAGTTTCTTTAAAACAAATCCACCACCATGCTCTAAAAGATCTAAGTGAAGCAGTAGAGCAAAAATTATCACGCTCAAAAGATATAAGTGAAGCACTATGAGCAAAACTATCAAGCTCAAAAGATATAAGTGAAGCACATCGAGTATTCTAGAAAATTCCAATTTATGTATGGCTTTCTCAAAAGGTGTGTAAAGAAAGGATGATTGTGGTTGACTAACAAGCAAAGACGCAAATGATACAAGACGCTCCAAGCAAAACACTTATCATGTGATGAATAAAAATATAGCTCCAAGTAAATTACCGATGGAAGTAGACGAAATAGGGGATGCCTTCCGGGGCATCCCCAAGCTTTTACTTTTTGGTGTCCTTGGATTATCTTGGGGGTGCCACGGGCATCCCCAAGCTTAGGCTCTTGCCACTCCTTGTTCCATAATCCATCAAAAGAATTTACCCAAAACTTGAAAACTTCACAACACAAAACTCAATAGAAATCTCATGAGCTCCATTAGAGAAAGAAAACAAAAAACTAATTTAAGGTACTGTAATGAACTCATTCTTTATTTATATTGGTCTTAAACCTACTTTATTCCAACTTATCTATGGATTATAAATTATTTTACTAGCCATAGATTCATCAAAATAAGCAAACAACACACGATAAACAGAATCTGTCAAAAACAGAACAGTCTGTAGTAATCTGTAGCTAACGCAAACTTCTGGAACTCAAACAAATCTACCAAATTTATACGACCTAGAAAATTTGTTTATTGATCAGAAACAATTGGAATCAGTATTTTATCACGTTCTAGTGAGTTTTAATAATTCGGGCACCGAGCGCAAAGTTTCTGGAAATTACAGCAAGATCAAATAACTATCATCCAAGAAGATCCAATAGGTCTAGCTTGGCACAAACACTAATTAAAACATAAAACCACATCTAAACAGAGGCTAGATGGATTATTTATTCCTAAATAGAAGCAAAAGCAAAAAAACTAAAAATAAAATTGGGTTGCCTCCCAACAAGCGCTATCGTTTAACGCCCCTAGCTAGGCATAAAAGCAAGGATAGATCTAGGTATTGCCATCTTTGGTAGGCAATCCATAAGTGGCTCTCATGATAGATTCAAATGGTAATTTAATTTTATTTCTAGGAAAGTGTTCCATGCCTTTCTTTAATGGAAACTGGAACCTAATATTCCGTTCCTTCATATCAATGATTGCACCAATCGTTCTAAGGAAAGGTCTTCCAAGAATAATAGGACATGAAGGATTGCAATCTATATCAAGAACGATAAAATCTACGGGCACATAATTCCTATTTGTAACAATAAGAACATCATTAATTATTCCCATAGGCTTTTTAATAGTGGAATCCGCAAGATGCAAGTTTAGAGAGCAATCATCAAAGTCACGGAAATCTAGCAAATCACACAAAGTTTTGGGAATAGTGGAGACACTAGCACCCAAATCACACAAGGCATGAAACTCATAATTTTTAATTTTAATTTTAATAGTAGGTTCCCACTCATCATAGAGCTTTCTAGGGATAGAGACTTTCAACTCAAGTTTTTCTTCATAAGATTGCATCAAGGCATCAACAATGTGTTCGGTAAAGGACTTATTTTGACTATAATCATGAGGAGAATTTAGCACGGATTGCAACAAGGAAATACAATCAATTAAAGAGCAATTTTCATAATTAAATTCCTTGAGATCCAAAATAGTGGGTTTAGCAACATCTAGGTTTTATTTCTTTCAATCCCACACTTATCAATTTCATCATCAAGATCTAAAACTCCAATTCTTAGAACGCCTTCTAGGTAAAGGAAGATCATATTCAGTTTCATCAAGATTCATATTGCAAAACAAAGATTTAATGGGGGACACATCAATAAATTTTAGATCTTCATCTTGATTTTCATAGGAATTGGAAGAACACGCTTTAATAAAGGCATCTTTGGAAGCACGCGTCCTAGCAGTTCTTTCTTTGCACTCATCAATGGAAATTCTCATAGCTTTGAGAGACTCATTGATATCATGCTTAGGAGGAATAGATCTAAGCTTTAAAGAATCAATTTCAAGAGAAATTATATCAACGTTCCTAGCCAAATCATCAACTTTAAGCAATTTCTCTTCAAGCAAAGCATTAAAATTCTTTTGTGAATTCATAAACTCTTTAACACTACTCTCAAATTCAGAGGGCATCTTATTAAAATTTCCATAAGAGTTGTTGTAGGAATTTCCATAATTATTAGGAGGACTACTAGGATAAGGCCTAGGATTAAAATTCCCTCTATACGCGTTGTTACCAAAATTATTCCTACTAACAAAATTCACATCCATAGATTCATTATTATTCTCAATCAAAGTAGACAAAGACATATCATTAGGATCAGAAGAAACACTCTTAGTAGCAAATAATTTCATAAGTTCATCCATCTTTCCACTCAAAACATTAATTTCTTCTATCGCATGCACTTTTTTATTAGTAGATCTTTCAGTGTGCCATTGAGAATAATTAACCATAATATTATCTAGAATTTTAGTAGCATCTCCTAGAGTGATTTCCATAAAAGTGCCTCCCGCGGCCGAATCTAAAAGATTTCTAGAAGCAAAATTCAATCCGGCATAAAAGTTTTGTATAATCATCCACAAGTTCAAACCATGAGTAGGACAATTACGTATCATTAATTTCATTCTCTCCCAAGCTTGTGCAACATGTTCATGATCAAGTTGCTTAAAATTCATAATATCGTTCCTAAGAGAGATAATCTTAGCGGGAGGAAAATACTTAGAGATAAAAGCATCTTTGCACGTGTTCCAAGAATCAATACTATTTTTAGGCAGAGATGAAAACCACGCTTTAGCACGATCTCTAAGCGAAAAAGGAAATAGCTTCAACTTAACGACATCATTATCGACATCTTTTTTGTTTTGCATATCACATAAATCAACGAAGCTATTCAGTTGAGTAGCGGCATCTTCACTAGGAAGGCCGGCGAATTGATCTTTCATAACAAGATTCAACAAAGCAGTATTGATTTCACAAGATTCAGTATTAGCAAGAGGAGCAATCGGAGTGCTAAGGAAATCATTATTATTGGTATTGGTGAAGTCACACAATTTGGTAGCATCTTGAGCCATCATGACAAACAAGCAATCCAACACACGAGCAAAAAAGGCAAGCGGGAAAAAGAGTAGGAGATTGGGAAAGAGAGGGCGAATAAAACGGCAAGGGTGAAGTGGGGGAGAGGAAAACGAGAGGCAAATGGCAAATAATGTAATGCGGGAGATAGGGATTGTGATGGGTACTTGGTATGGTTGACTTGCTCTTGCATGAGCCTCCCCGGCAACGGCGCCAGAAATTCTTCTTGCTACCTCTTAAGCACTGCGTTGGATTTCCCCGAAGAGGAGAGGATGATGCAGCAAAGTAGCGTTAGTATTTTCCTCAGTTTTTGAGAACCAAGGTATCAATCCAGTAGGAGGCCACGCACAAGTCCCTCGTACCTACACAAAACAATAGCTCCTCACAACCAACGCGATTAGGGGTTGTCAATCCTTTCACAATCACTTACGAGAGTGAGATCTGATAGAGATGATAAATAATATTTTTGGTATTTTTTTGGTATAGAGATGCAAAGTAAAAAGTAAAAGGCAAAGTAAAAACAAAGCAAGTATTAAAGTGATGGAGATTGATATGATGAGAATAGACCCGGGGGCCATAGGTTTCACTAGTGGCTTCTCTCAAGAGCATAAGTATTCTACGGTAGGTGAACAAATTACTGTTGAGCAATTGACAGAATTGAGCATAGTTATGAGTATATCTAGGTATGATCATGTATATAGGCATCACGTCCGAGACAAGTAGACCGAAATGATTCTGCATCTACTACTATTACTCCACTCATCGATCGCTATCCAGCATGCATCTAGATTATTAAGTTAAAACAGAGTAACGCCTTAAGCAAGATAACATGATGTAGAGGGATAAATTCATGCAATATGATAAAAACCCCATCTTGTTATGCTCGATGCCAACAATACAATACATGCCTTGCAGCCCTTTCTGTCACTGGCTAAGGACACCGCAAGATTGAACCCAAAGCTAAGCACTTATCCCGTTGCAAGAACTACCAATCTAGTTGGCCAAACCAAACGGATAATTCGAAGAGACTTGCAAAGATAACCAATCATACAGAAAAGAATTCAGAGAAGATTCAAATATTATTCATAGATAAGCTGGATCATAAACCCACAATTCATCGGTCTCAACAAACACACCGCAAAAATAAGATTACATCGAATAGATCTCCACGAGAGAGGGGGAGAACATTGTATTGAGATCCAAAAAGAGAGAAGAAGCCATCTAGCTACTAGCTATGGACCCGAAGGTCTGAAGTAAACTACTCACACTTCATCGGAGGGGCTATGGTGATGATGTAGAAGCCCTCCGTGCTGGATGCCCCCTCCGGCGGAGCTCCGGAACAGGCCCCTAGATGGGATCTCGTGGATACAGGAAGTTGCGGCGGTGGAATTAGGTTTTTGGCTCCGTATCTGATCGTTTGGGGATATGTAGGTATATATAGGAGCAAGGAGTACGTCGGTGGAGCAACAGGAGGCCCACGAGGCAGGGGGTGCGCCCTAGGGGGGCGCACCCCCCACCCTCGTGACTGCCTCTTTTGTTCCTTGGAGTTGGGTCCAAGTCCCCTGGATCATGTTCGGTGAGAAAATCACGTTCCCGAAGGTTTCATTCCGTTTGGACTCCGTTTGATATTCCGTTTCTTCGAAACACTGAAATAGGAAAAAAAACAGCAATTCTGGGCTGGGCCTCCGGTTAATAAGTTAGTCCCAAAAATAATATAAAAGTGGAAAATAAAGCCCAATATAGTCCAAAACAGTAGATAAAGTAGCATGAAGCAATCAAAAATTATAGATACGTTGGAGACGTATCAGATCCCGTGGTGTGGAGGGCTGGATGAACAGTAGATGGTGGAGGGGTGGTTGAACAGTAGCCAGTGGAGTAGCGCTGTGGAGGCTGGATGAACAGGAGACCATGGAGGCTGGAAGAGGTCGACAGTAGCCCGTGGAGGCTGGAGGAGGTCGACGGTGGAGATGAACAGTATCCCGTGGAGTCCCGTTTTGCGGTACGCCACACCCCTCCCGATGAACAGGACCCTCGTTTCGACCGTAGCGCTCCAACACAAGTCTGTTTCGTCCGTTTTGCGGTACGCCACACCCCTCCCGATCAACAGGACCCCCATTTCGACCGTAGGAGGTCTGTTTTGTCTGTTTTGCGGTACGCCACACCCGTCCCGATCAACAGCACCCCCGTTTCCACCGTAGGAGGTCCGTTTCCTCCGTTTTGCGGTACGCCACACCCCTCCCGATCAACAGGACCCCGTTCCGAATGTAGGAGGTCCGTTTCTGATACGTCTCCAACGTATCTATAATTTTTTATTGCTCCATGCTATATTATCTATTGTTTTGGACTATATTGGGCTTTATTTTCCACTTTTATATTACTTTTGGGACTAACCTATTAACCGGAGTCCCAGCCCAGAATTGATGTTTTTTTCCTATTTCAGTGTTTCGGAGAAACGGAATATCAAACGGAGTCCAAACGGAATGAAACCTTCGGGAACGTGATTTTCTCATCAGATAAGATCTAGGAGACTTGGACCTTCCATCAAGAAAGCCATGAGGCGGTCACGAGGGTGGAGGGCGCCCCCCCTAGGGCGCGCCCCCTGCCTCGTGGGCCCCCCGAAGCTCCACCGACGTACTTCTTCCTCCTATATATACATACCTACCCCCAACAGATCAGATACGGAGCCAAAAACCTAATTCCACAGCCGCAACTTTCTGTATCCACGAGATCCCATCTTGGGGCCTATTCCGGAGCTCTGCCGGAAGGGGATTCCACCACGGAAGGCTTCTACATCATCACCATAGCCTCTCCGATGAAGTGTGAGTAGTTTACCTCAGACCTTCGGGTCCATAGTTAGTAGCTAGATGGCTTCTTCTCTCTTTTTGGATATCAATACAATGTTCTCCCCTCTCTCGTGGAGATCTATTCGATGTAATCTTCTTTTTATGTGTGTTTGTTGAGATCGATGAATTGTGGGTTTATGATCAAGATTATCTATGAGCAATATTTGAATCTTCTCTAAATTCTTTTATGTATGATTGAGTTATCTTTGCAAGTCTCTTCGAATTATCTGTTTGGTTTGGCCAACTAGATTGGTAGTTCTTGCGATGGGAGAAGTGTTTAGCTTTGGGTTCAATCTTATGTGTCCTTACCCAAAGGATGTAAAGGGTTGCAAGGCACGATCGTATTGTTGCCATCGAGGATAACAAGATGGGGTATTTATCATATTTCATGAATTTATTCCTCTACATCATGTCATCTTGCTTAAGGCGTTACTCTATTTTCATTAACTTAATACTCTAGATGCATGCTGGATAGCGGTCGATGAGTGGAGTAATAGTAGTAGATGCAGGCAGGAGTCGGTCTACTTGTCTCGGACGTGATGCCTATATACATGATCATACCTAGATACTCTCATAACTATGCTCAATTCTGTCAATTGCTCAACAGTAATTCGTTCACCCACCGTAAAATACCTATGCTCTTGAGAGAAGCCACTAGTGAAATCTATGGCCCTCGGGTCTATCTTCATCATATTAATCTTCCATCACTTTATTATTACCTTTGATTTTTTACTTTGCCTTTTTATTTTACTTTGCATCTTTATACCAAAAATACCAAAAATATTATCTATCATCTCTATCAGATCTCACTCTCGTAAGTGACCGTGAAGGGATTGACAACCCCTATTCGCGTTGGTTGCAAGGAGTTATTTGCTTGTGTAGGTACGAGGGACTTGTGCGTGGCCTCCTACTGGATTGAGACCTTGGTTCTCAAAAACTGAGGGAAATACTTACGCTACTCTGCTGCATCATCCTCTCCTCTTCGGGGAAAACCAACGCAAGCTCAAGACATAGCAAGAAGGATTTCTGGCGCCATTGCCAGGGAGTCTACGCAAAAGCCAACATACCAAGTACCCATCACAATCCCTTATCTCTCGCATTACATTATTTTCCATTTGCCTCTCGTTTTCCTCTCCCCCACTTCACCCTTGCCGTTTTATTCGCCCTCTCTTTCCCAATCTCCTTCTCTCTTTCCGTTTGATTCTCCGTTGCCATGGCCGAATCAAAAGGAACTAAGGGCCCTTCCCTAGGTTCTAGTACCTTGGATAACTCCTCTATCCTCTCTAAGCTCATAAATAATGATGCTATAGAAAGACCCACCGGGGTCTCCAATGAGAGCTTGAATAATTTTGATGAAGATGACTCTGGAATTTTTCACTATTTACTTGATGAGTCTTTAAAAGATGCTTGGGATAGGTTACTTAGGATCCGGGCTAGCTATGTACCTCAATATCAAATTGAGGTTTACCTAAAAAGTTTCTACATTGGATTGCCCGCTTCTTTCAAACAAGTTCTAGACTCTATTTTTGATGAAGTTTTTCTTGAAGGGGATGCTATAGATACCTATGAAAGAATGAAAACTATATTTGGCACCCCATGAATGATAAGGTCGAATCAACTACTCTCTTGTGCTTTATCAAAATGAAATTATTAAAGAGATGAAGTCTAGTTTAGAGGCAAACTTCCGTAACATGCTTAATCTTACTTATTCCATTAATGGCCATGTGCTTACCTTAAATAGAAGAATGAATGCCATAGAAAGGAAATCCTCCTCTCCGAGTGCCAAAGATGGCAATACCTGGATCTATTCTCGCTTTTATGCCTAGCTAGGGGCGTTAAACGATAGCGCTTGTTGGGAGGCAACCCAATTTTATTGAAGTTTTTTGTTTTTGTTTCTGTTTAGGAATAAATAATCCATCTACCTTCTGTTTAGATGTGGTTTTATGTTTTAATTAGTGTTTGTGCCAAGTTAAACCTATAGGATCTTCTTGGATAATAGTTATTTGATCTTCCTGTAATTTCCAGAAACTTTCGGTTCACAAAAAAATTGTTAAAAATCACCAGAACGTGTTAAAATAGTGATTCTAATTTCTTCTGATCAATAAAAAAATTTCCTAGGTCTTCCTATTTTGGCTTAATTTTTTGAGTTCCAGAAGTTTGCGTTAGTTACAAATTACTACAGACTGTTCTGTTTTTGACAGATTCTGTTTTTCGTGTGTTGTTTGCTTATTTTGATGAATCTATGGCTAGTAAAATAGTTTATAATCCATAGAGAAGTTGGAATACAGTAGGTTTAACACCAATATAAATAAAGAATGAGTTCATTACAGTATCTTGAAGTGGTCTTTTGTTTTCTTTCGCTAACGGAGCTCACGAGATTTCTGTTGAGTTTTGTGTTGTGAAGTTTTCAAGTTTTGGGTGAATTTTTTTTGATGGATTATGGAACAAGGAGTGGAAAGAGCATAAGCTTGGAGGTGCCCATGTCACCCCCAAGATAATCCAAGGAAACCAAAAAGTCAAAGCTTGGGGATGCCCCGGAAGGCATCCCCTCTTTCGTCCACTTCCGTCGGTAACTTTACTTGGAGATATATTTTTATTCACCACATGATATGTGTTTTGCTTGGAGCATCTTCTATTATTTACGTCTTTGCTTGTTGTTTAACACAATCATCCTTGCTGTACACACCTTTTGAGAGAGCCTTACATGAATTGGAATTTGTTAGAATACTCTATGTGCTTCACTTATATCTTTTGAGCTTGATAGTTTTGCTCTATGTGCTTCACTTATATCTTTTGAGCTTGATAGTTTTGCTCTAGTACTTCACTTATATTTTCTAGAGCACGGTGGTGGATTTGTTTTAAAGAAACTATTGATCTCTCATGCTTCACTTAGATTATTTTGAGAGTCTTAAATAGCATGGTAATTTGCTTAATAATAATATGCTTGGTATTCAAGATTTGTAGAACTTTCTTTTGAGCGCGTTGAATACTAAGAAAAGTTTGATGCTTGATAATTGTTTTGAGATATGAAGGTGATAATATTAGAGTCATGCTAGTTGAGTAATTGTGAATTTGAGGAATACTTGTGTTAAAGTTTGTGATTCCCGTAGCATGCACGTATGGTGAACCGTTATGTGATGAAGTCGGAGCATGATTTATTGATTGATTCTCTTCCTTATGAGTGGTGGTCGGGGACGAGCGATGGTATTTTCCTACCAAGCTATCCCCCTAGGAGCATGCGCGTAATACTTTGCTTTGATAACTTGTAGATTTTTGCAATAAGTATATGAGTTCTTTATGACTAATGTTGAGTCCATGTATTATACGCATTTTTCTCACCCTTCCACCATTGCGAGCCTTTCTAATACCGCGCACTTTTCGCCGGTATCATACACCAACCATATACCTTCCTCAAAACAGCCACCATACCTACCTATCATGGCATTTCCATAGCCATTCCGAGATATATTGCCATGCAACTTTCCACCGTTCCATTTATTATGACACACTCCATCATTGTCATATTGCTTAGCATGATCATGTAGTTGACATTGTATTTGTGGCAAAGCCACCGTTCATAATTCTTTCATACATGTCACTTATGAATCATTGCAGATCCCGGTACACCACCGGAGGCATACACATAGAGTCATATTTTGTTCTAAGTATCGAGTTGTAATTGTTGAGTTGTAAGAAAAATAAAAGTGTGATGATCATCATTTTTAGAGCATTGTCCCAGTGAGGAAAGGATGATGGAGACTATGATTCCCCCACAAGTCGGGATGAGACTCCGGACGAAAAAGAAAAAAAAAGAAAAGAGGCCATAAAAAAAGAGAAAAGGCCCGAAAAAAAGAGAGAAAAAGAGAGAAGGGACAATGTTACTATCCTTTTACCACACTTGTGCTTCAAAGTAGCACCATGATCTTCATAATAGAGAGTCTCTCATTTTGTCACTTTTATATAATAGTGGGAATTTTTCATTATAGAACTTGGCTTGTATATTCCAATGATGGGCTTCCTCAAAATTCCCTAGGTCTTCGTGAGCAAGCGAGTTGGATGCACACCCACTTAGTTTCTTTTGTTGAGCTTTCATATGCTTATAGCTCTAGCGCATCCGTTGCATGGCAATCCCTACTCACTCACATTGATATCTATTGATGGGCATCTCCATAGCCCATTGACACGCCTAGTTGATGTGAGACTATCTTCCCTCTTTTTGTCTTCTCCACAACCACCGTTTTATTCCACATATAGTGCTATATCCATGGCTCACGCTCATGTATTGCGTGAAGATTGAAAAGTTTTGAAAATGTCAAAAGTATGAAACAATTTCTTGGCTTTTCATCGGGGTTGTGCATGATTTAAATACTTTGTGTGGTGAAGATAGAGCATAGCCAGACTATATGATTTTGTAGGGATAACTTTCTTTGGCCATGTTATTTTGAGAAGACATGATTTCTTTGTTAGTATGTGATACGTCTCCAACGTATCTACTTTTCCAAAGAGTTTTGCCCTTGTTTTGGACTCTAACTTGCATGATTTGAATGAAACTAACCCGGACTGACGTTGTTTTTAGCAGAACTGCCATGATGTTGTTTTATGTGTAGAAAAGAAAAGTTCTCGGAATGACCTGGAAATCAACGGAGGCACTTTTTGGAATTTATAAAAAATACTGGCCGAAAGAAATACATCAGGGGGCCCAGGGCCTACCCACGAGACAGGGGGCGCCCCCCTGTAGGGCGCGCCCCCCTATCTCGTGGGCCCCCTGGACCTCCTCCGACCTCAACTCCAACTCCATATATTCTGCCTCGGGGAGAAAAAATCAGAGAGAAAGTTTCATCGCGTTTCACAACACGGAGCCGCCGCCAAGCCCTAATCTCTCTCGGGAGGGCTTATCTGGAGTCCGTTCGGGGCTCCGGAGAGGGGGATTCATCGCCGTCGTCATCATCAACCATCCTCCATCACCAATTTCATGATGCTCACCGCCGTGTGTGAGTAATTCCATCGTAGGCTTGCTGGACGGTGATGGGTTGGATGAGATTCACCATGTAATCAAGTTAGTTTTGTTAGGGTTTGATCCCTAGTATCCACTATGTTCTGAGATTGATCTTGCTATGACTTTGCTATGCTTAATGCTTGTCACTAGGGCCCGAGTGCCATGATTTCAGATCTGAACATATTATGTTATCATGAATATATGTGTGTTCTTGATCCTATCTTGCAAGTCTATAGTCACCTATTATGTGTTATGATCCGAAAACCCCGAAGTGACAATAATCGGGATACTTCTCAGTGATGACCGTAGTTTGAGGAGTTCATGTATTCACTATGTGTTAATGCTTTGTTCCGGTTCTCTATTAAAAGGAGGCCTTAATATCCCTTAGTTTCCGTAAGGACCCCGCTGCCACGGGAGGGTAGGACAAAAGATGTCATGCAAGTTCTTTTCCATAAGAACGTATGACTATTTACGGAATACATGCCTACATTGTATTGATGAACTGGAGCTAGTTCTATATCACGCTATGTTATAACTATTGCATGAGGAATTGCATCCGGCATAATTATCCATCACTGATCCGGTGCCTACGAGCTTTCCATATATTGTTCTTCGCTTATTTACTTTTCCGTTGCTACTGTTACAACCACTACAAAAACCCAAAAACATTTATCTTTACTTTTGCTACTGTTACCATTATTATCATACCACTTTTGCTACTAAACACTTTGCTGCAGATACTAAGTTATCCAGGTGTGGTTGAATTGACAACTCAACTGCTAATGCTCAACAATATTCCTTGGCTCCCCTTGTGTCGAATCAACAAATTTGGGTTGAATACTCTACCCTCGAAAGCTGTTGCGATCCCCTATACTTGTGGGTTATCAAGATCTTTTTCTGGCGCGGTTGCCGGGGAGCATAGCTATATTCTCTGAGTCACTTGGGATTTATATCTGTTGATCACTATGAAGAACTTGAAAGACGCTAAGACAACAATTTATCCCTCAACTACGAGGGGAGGTAAGGAACTGCCATCTAGCTCTGCACTAGATTCTCCTTCCGTTATTAATAAGCTTTCGACACCTAAACCTGCTACTGCTATGAATTCTGATATGTCGCATGTTATCGATGATGCCACTTCTGCTATGCATGATGAAACTACTTCTGTGCGTGATACTACTTTGCCATTAGGTAAATTTTTAGATGAACAACTTGCTAGAGTTAGAGGGGATGAAATTACTGAAGATCCTATTACTAATGATAGTGATGATGAAGGTTCCCCTAATGATTATATTTTACCTGTTGTTCCTAAGGGTTATGTTATGCATGAAAAAGCTGCTCTGGAAATCCTTGCCTACAATGATAGGAATGATCTTAAGAAATTATTAGCTAAATGGAAGCAGCAGTCTCTTAATGCTAGAATGAAACCCGATACTACTTTTGCTACTTCACCTATTTGTGTCACTGATAAGGATTATGAATTCTCTGTTGATCCTGATATTATTACTTTAGTTGAATCTGATCCTTTTTATGGCCTTGAATCTAAAACTGTTGTGGCACATCTTACCAAGTTGAATGATATAGCCACCCTATTTACTCATGATGAGAAGTCTCGCTATTTATATATCCTTAAGATATTTCCGTTCTCATTAAAGGGTGATGCTAAGAGTTGGTATAATACTCTTGCTCCTGGTTGTGTGCGTAGTCCCCTGGATATGATTTATTACTTCTCTACTAAATATTTCCCTGCTCAAGCTGCCTTGCGGGAAATATATAATTTTGTGCAAATCAGAGAAGAGAGTCTCCCACAAGCTTGGGGGAGGCTTCTCCGGTTACTTAATGCTTTGCCCGATCATCCTCTTAAGAAAAATGAAATACTTGATATCTTTTATAATGGACTAACCGATGCTTCCAAGGACCCTTGGATAGTTGTGCTGGTTGTGTTTTCAGGGAAAGAACAGTCGACGAAGCTGAAATATTATTGAATAATATGTTGACTAATGAAAATAATTGGACTCTTCCTGAGCCAGCTCCTGAAGTAATTCCTGAACCAATTGAGCCAGCTCCTGAAGTAATTCCTGAACCAATTGAGCCAACTCCTGAGTCTATTCCTAAACCCACTCCGAAGAAGAGAGGTGTTTTATTTCTCAGTCCTGAAAATATGCAAGAGGCAAAGAAATCAATGAAAGAAAAAGGTATTAAAGCTGAAGATGTTAAGAATTTACCTCCTATTGAAGAAATACATGGTCTTAATTTACCGCCTGAAGAACCACATTGTCTTGATAACCCGACACAGGTAGTAAAGGTAAATTCTCTCTATAGATATGATAAAGTTGAAATATCCTCTACTAAATTTCATAGCCCATGCTTAGATGAATTTGATGACTTTATGGCTAGGCAAGAAAGTTTTAATGCTTATGTTGGTAGAGAGTTAAAGAATAATGCTTTTGAAATAGGACGCATAGGTGATAATCTAGCTAGAGTTAAAGATGAACTTCACCGCGTCAGCAAATATGCTTCTATGGTTGCTACTCAAGCTGAGCAAGTACTTAAAGCTCAAAATGAATTGCTTGATGAATTAAACAATAAAAATGACTTTGCTGTTAGAGTGGCTACTAGAACTGGTAGAATGAGTCAGGAACCTTTGTATCCTGAAGGCCACCCTAAGAGAATCGAGCAAGATTCTCAGAGAAATAATTTAGAGGTACCTAGTTCTTCTAAAAAGAAGAAGAAGAAAAACGATAAAACTTTGCATGCTTCTAGTGAACCTACTGTAGACACGCCTGAGAATCCCAATAATATTTCTATCTCTGATGCTGAAACACAATCAGGTGATGAACATGAACCTAGTGATAATGTTAATGATAATCTTCATGTTGATGCTCAACCTAGCAATGATAATGATGTAGAGATTGAACCTGCTGTTGATCTTGATAACCCACAATCAAAGAATCAACGTTATGATAAGAGAGATTTTGTTGCTAGGAAGCACGGTAAAGAAAGAGAACCATGGGTTCAGAAACCCATGCCCTTTCCTCCTAAACCATCCAAGTCAAAGGATGATGAGGATTTTGAGCGCTTTGCTGAAATAATTAGACCTATTTTCTTACATATGCGCTTAACTGATATGCTTAAAGTAAATCCTTATGCTAAGTATATGAAGGATATCATCACAAATAAAAGAAAGATACCGGAAGCTGAAATTTCCACCATCCTTGCTAATTACACTTTTAAAGGTGGAATACCAAAGAAACTTGGAGATTCGGGTGTACCAACTATACCATGTTCTATTAAAAGAAATTATGTTAGAACTGCTTTATGTGATCTGGGAGCAGGTGTTAGTGTTGTGCCTCTCTCTTTATATCATAGACTTGAATTGAATAAGTTGACACCTACTGAAATATCTTTGCAAATGGCTGATAAATCAACTGCTATACCTATCAATATTTGTGAGGATGTGCCTGTTGTAGTGGCAAATGTCACTATCTTAACGGACTTTGTTATTCTTGATATTCCTGAGGATGATAGTATGTCTATTATCCTTGGTAGACCTTTTCTTAATACTGCAGGGGCTGTTATTGATTGCAACAAAGGCAATGTCACTTTTCATGTTAATGGTAATGAGCATACGGTACACTTTCCGAGGAAACAATCTCAAGTTCATAGCATCAATTCAATTGGAAAATTCCAACTATCATTTTTGGAGGTTTTGAATTTCCTCTCCCTATTGTCAAGAAAAAGTATGATATTCTTATTGTTGGGGATTTTCATATCCCCGTTGAGGTAACTTAGTGTTATTCGAAATTTCTCTGGTTCCGTGTTATTCGGAATGAGTTTGTTAACAAGACTTGATCAACCTTGTTAGTGGGTTCATTTTGATGATCACGAGATGGATGAAACTAGAAGGCACAACCTTCTGTACCCTCTTTTTACTTTCTGTTATTTAGAATAAATGAAGCAAAATTAGTATTATCCGTCTGTTTTCTGAATTATCCGTGCATTAAAAAATAGCCCGAAAATTAAAGTGCTCCAAATGCCTTGCAAAATCTAGTATCATTTTTTCTGGAATATTTTAGGATTTTAGGCACTGAAAACACTACAGGAGGGCCAAGCACCAGGCCACAAGAGAGGAGGGCGCGCCCCCCTGTCTCGTGTGCCCCTGGTGGCTCCCCTCCACTTATTCTTGCACCCATCTTCTTCCTCTGTCTCACACAAACCCGAAAAACCAACTCAAGCACGAGTTCCAGCCACTTTTGCTGTGATTTTCGATCTCCTTGCTCAAAGCTCCATTCACAAAACTGCTTTGGGAGATTGTTGCTTGGTATGTGACTCCTCCATTGGTCCAATTAGTTTTTGTTCTAGTGCTTTATTCATTGCAAATTTTTGCTGCATAGGTGACCATGTTCTTGAGCTTGCATGTTAAATGTTTGAGGCCCCAAGCAATTCCAATGCATGATATAGGCTCTAGGCACTAGTAGGAGTAGTTGTTATCAATCTTGTTCAATTTTATGCACTTTTATTTTGAAGTTACTAAAATTTCAGAAATTTTCACAAAATGTTAAGGAGGCTCTTTAAAGGCTCTTCTAGCCAAAGCTCTAAGGAAAAAACAAGACAAAGAGAAGGAAAAACCCAAGTATAATCTTCCTCGCTTAGCGGAAGTACGGTTGTGTGAATGGCCATGTGAGGATTTCAGCCGGAATTCATGAAGACTTTTATGCTTTAATGGAGACAGCAGGCCTCACCGGTTTCATGAACGACCGAATCGATCAGTATCTCTTACTCACCAATACTTTCGTGCAAAACTTTTATTATTATCCTAAGAAATCACCGCATGCGGTATCATTTCATTTATATGATGAATTCAAAGAAATGTCTTTACGTCATTTTTGTGCGGTATGTAGGATACCTTTTGAGGGAGAATTAGAGGAACCCCATATTGAAGATGTGGATGGCTTTGTTAAAACTATTGCTGTGGAAGAGCCAAAGATGGGCTCTGAGGCAAAAGTCTCTAGCATACACTTTCCTGTTTTACGTTACTTTGCCATATTAGCTAGTAGATGCTTGATTGGTCGTGGAAATAGTGGAAATTTGAGTGTTCCAGATATTATTATTCTCCACCATGCTTTGCTGGGAGACAACACTTTTAGTATGGGTGTCGTCATTGCTAAACGACTAGCCCTGAATCGTACAAAAGGCCCCATATTTGGAGGTATCTATGCTGCACGTCTTGCTGAACATTTTCAGATACCCATTAGGCACTATGAGGAGGATGAGATAAAATTGCACCCTGACATCTTAGATTACAAGAGCATGGTAGCACACAAGTTTATTGTTGATAATGAAGATAAGATGCTCTTGTATAAACTTAGATTTAATAAGAAGCACGGTGAGATTATTACTTTGCCTGCGCCTTTGTTGTTTGATTTGCTTGTAGATAATTTTCTTGTCACACCGTGAACAATCATCGAGCTCAAGCTTTTACTCCAGAACCTGAACCTGAGCCGGAACCTGAGCTGGACCCTTATCGTGCATCATCTGTCCAGTGGGATCAGGAGATGACCAGCCAGTGGTATCCTGATTACACCTCCCACTACACCGGGGAGAGTAGCGGCGGTCCTTGGTACTAGACCAACTTAGGCCAAAAGCCTAAGCTTGGGGGAGTACGTATTTCTCACCGACTTTACATTCATGTTCACACACTAGTCGTCGGTGCTCATACTCTTTCATTGTATTATCCATGTTAGTTTAAATTTCATTTTCTAGTTCTCTTCTTGTGTATTTGATAAACCTTAAGAAAAACCAAAAAAAAATAGTTAGCTTAATTTCCATGCTTGTAGTAGAAATTAAAATGAAAATCCAAAAATATTTCTAGTTCTTCTTCTTACTTGTTCTGAGCTTTCCCGTGTAAATAGTTTTATTTTCTTTTCTTTCTTTTAGGGGTCGAGAAAACCATATTGCAAATGCTTAGTGGGTCTTATATGCATGACTGTTTATTTAACTTAGAGCCTATATTACCCTGTCTTCTCTCTTGAGTTGAATGCTTGCAGATTCCAGCTTAGTCCAATGCACGTGCACTATTATTATTACACATCGTTCGGTCGTGCGAGTGAAAGGCAATAATGACGATATATGATGGACTTATTGGGATGAGAAAAGCTGGTATGAACTCGACCTCTTTTGTTTTTGTAAATATGATGAGTTCATCGTTCATGAGTCAGCTATTATGAAGTAAACATATTTGCAATGACATTTAGAGATTATAGTTACTTGTGTCATGCTTGATCAACTCTGATTTATAATGATTTACCTTGCGTGCCAATATGCTATTAGAATGATTATGATATGGTATGATGGGATGGTATCCTCCTTTGAATGAATTGAGTGACTAGACTTGGCACATGTTCACACATGTAGTTGAATCAAATCAACATAGCCTTCATGACATTTATGTTCATGGTAGATTATATCCTACTCATGCTTGTACTCGGTGTGAATTAATTTTAATGCATGTTTACGACTGTTGTCGCTCTCTCAGTTGGTCGCTTCCCAGTCTTTTGCTAGCCTTCACTTGTACTAAGCGGGAATACTGCTTGTGCATCCAAACTCCTTAAACCCCAAAGTTGTTCCATAAGAGTCCACTATACCTTCCTATATGCGGTATCTACCTGCCGTTCCAAGTAAATTTGTATGTGCCAAACGCCAAACCTTCAAATGAAATTCTGTTTTGTATACTCGAGCAGCTCATGTACAACTGGGGCTGCCTATATCTTCCATGCTAGGTGGGTTATTCTCAAGAGGAGTGGACTCCGCTCCTCATTCACGAGAAAGGGCCGGTAACCGGGATGCCCAGTCCCATGATCCAAAATATCAAAACTAAATCAAAATAATTGCAAACAAAACTCCCCCTGGGACCCGTTGAATGTTGGAGGCACTCGTTGTTTCGATCAAGCCATGGATTGATGCTTGTGGAGGAGGGGGAGTATAAACCTTTACCATTCTGTTTGGGAACTGCCTATAATGCATGTAGTATGGAAGATACAGCCATCTCATAGTTGTTACGTTGACAGCGAAAGTATGCCGCTCAAAATGTTATTCAATCTCTATTTTAAAATCGAGCTCTGGCACCTCTACAAATCCCTGCTTCCCTCTGCGAAGGGCCTATCTATTTTACTTTTATGTTGAGTCATCATCCCTTCTTATTGAAAAGCACCCGCTGGAGAGCACACTGTCGTTTGTAGTCATTACTATTGGTTTATATTGGGTATGACTTGACTGGATCTCTTTTACCATGAATTACAATGTTTAGTCAGTCCTTGATCTTTAAAGGTGCTCTGCATTTATGTTTTGCGGTCTCAGAAAGGGCTAGCGAGATACCATTTTGTTATATCATGTTATGATTATTTTGAGAAAGTGTTGTCATCCAAGTTTTATTATTATGGCTCGCTAGCTGATTATGTTATTGATATGAGTAATTATGAGACCTATGTGTTATTGTGAGTATGGTTAGTTCATAATATTTGCTGAAACTTGAATGCTGGCTTTTCATGTTTACAACAACAAGAGCAACAGAGTTTGTAAAAGTTTTTATTTATCACTTTCAGTTTATCAACTGAATTGCTTGAGGACAAGCAAAGGTTTAAGCTTGGGGGAGTTGATACGTCTCCAACGTATCTACATATTCAAACAATTTTGCCCTTGTTTTGGACTCTAACTTGCATGATTTGAATGAAACTAACCCGGACTGACGTTGTTTTCAGCAGAACTACCATGATGTTGTTTTATGTGTAGAAAAGAAAAGTTCTTGGAAATGACCTGGAAATCAACGGAGGCACTTTTTGGAATTTATAAAAAATACTGGCGAAAGAAATACATCAGGGGGCCCATGGCCTGTCCACGAGGCAGGGGGGGCGCCCCCCCTTTAGGGCGCGCCCCCCAATCTCGTGGGCCCCCTGGACCTCCTCCGACCTCAACTCCAACTCCATATATTCCGTCTCGGGGAGAAAAAATCCGAGAGAAAGTTTCATCGCGTTTCACGACACGGAGCCACCGCCAAGCCCTAATCTCTCTCGGGAGGGCTGATCTGGAGTCCGTTCGGGGCTCCGGAGACGGGGATTCGTCGCCGTCGTCATCATCAACCATCCTCCATCACCAATTTCATGATGCTCACCGCCGTGCGTGAGTAATTCCATCGTAGCCTTGCTGGACAGTGATGGGTTGGATGAGATTCACCATGTAATCAAGTTAGTTTTGTTAGGGTTTGATCCCTAGTATCCACTATGTTCTGAGATTGATGTTGCTATGACTTTGCTATGCTTAATGCTTGTCACTAGGGCCCGAGTGCCATGATTTCAGATCTGAACATATTATGTTATCATGAATATATGTGTGTTCTTGATCCTATCTTGCAAGTCTATAGTCACCTATTATGTGTTATGATCCGACAACCACGAAGTGACAATAATCGGGATACTTCTCGGTGATGACCGTAGTTTGAGGAGTTCATGTATTCACTATGTGTTAATGCTTTGTTCCGGTTCTCTATTAAAAGGAGGCCTTAATATCCCTTAGTTTCCGTAAGGACCCTGCTGCCACGGGAGGGTAGGACAAAAGATGTCATGCAAGTTCTTTTCCATAAGCATGGATGACTATTTACGGAATACATGCCTACATTGTATTGATGAACTGGAGCTAGTTCTATATCACGCTATGTTATAACTATTGCATGAGGAATTGCATCCGGCATAATTATCCATCACTGATCCGGTGCCTACGAGCTTTCCATATATTGTTCTTCGCTTATTTGCTTTTCCGTTGCTACTGTTACAACCACTACAAAAACCCAAAAACATTTATCTTTACTTTTGCTACTGTTACCATTATTATCATACCACTTTTGCTACCAAACACTTTGCTGCAGATACTAAGTTATCCAGGTGTGGTTGAATTGACAACTCAACTGCTAATACTCAAGAATATTCTTTGGCTCCCCTTTTGTCGAATCAACAAATTTGGGTTGAATACTCTACCCTCGAAAGCTGTTGCGGTCCCCTATACTTGTGGGTTATCAGTATGCTTGAAGTATTATTATTTTTATTTCAATATGAACTTTTGTCTTGAATCTTTCGGATCTGAATATTCATACCACAATTAAGAAGAGTTACATTGAAATTATGCCAAGTAGCACTCCGCATCAAAAATTCTCTTTTTATCATTTACCTACTCGAGGACGAGCAGGAATTAAGCTTGGGGATGCCTGATACGTCTCCAACGTATCTATAATTTTTTATTGTTCCATGTTATATTATCTATTGTTTTGGACTATATTGGGCTTTATTTTCCACTTTTATATTACTTTTGGGACTAACCTATTAACCGGAGGCCCAGCCCAGAATTGCTGTTTTTTGCCTATTTCAGTGTTTCAAAGAAACGGAATATCAAACGGAGTCCAAACGGAATGAAACCTTTGGGAACGTGATTTTCTCATCAGATAAGATCCAGGAGACTTGGACCCTCCGTCAAGAAAGCCACGAGGCGGTCACGAGGGTGGAGGGCGCCCCCTAGGGTGCGCCCCCTGCCTCGTGGGCCCCCCGAAGCTCCACCGACGTACTTCTTCCTCCTATATATACCTACGTATCCCCAACAGATCAGATACGGAGCCAAAAACCTAATTCCACCGCCGCAACTTTCTGTATCCACGAGATCCCATCTTGGGGCCTGTTCCGGACCTTCTCCGGAAGGGGATTCCACCTCAGAGGGCTTCTACATCATCACCGTAGCCTCTCCGATGAAGTGTGAGTAGTTTACCTCAGACCTTCGGGTCCATAGTTAGTAGCTAGATGGCTTCTTCTCTCTTTTTGGATCTCAATACAATGTTCTCCCCCTCTCTCGTGGAGATCTATTCGATGTAATCTTCTTTTTGCGGTGTGTTTGTTGAGACCGATGAATTGTGGGTTTATGATCAAGATTATCTATGAGCAATATTTGAATCTTCTCTAAATTCTTTTATGTATGATTGAGTTATCTTTGCAAGTCTCTTCGAATTATCCATTTGGTTTGGCCAACTAGATTGGTAGTTCTTGCAATGGGAGAAGTGTTTAGCTTGGGTTCAATCTTGCGGTGTCCTTACCCAGTGACAGAAAGGGTTGCAAGTCACGTATTGTATTGTCGCCATCGAGGATAACAAGATGGGTTTATCATATTGCATGAATTTATTCCTCTACATCATGTCATCTTGCTTAAGGCGTTACTCTATTTTCGTTAATTTAATACTCTAGATGCATGCTGGATAGCGGTCGATGAGTGGAGTAATAGTAGTAGATGCAGGCAGGACTCGGTCTACTTGTCTCGGACGTGATGCCTATATACATGATCATACCTAGCTAATCTCATAACTATGCTCAATTCTGTCAATTGCTCAACAGTAATTCGTTCACCCACCGTAAAATACCTATGCTCTTGAGAGAAGCCACTAGTGAAATCTATGGCCCCCGGGTCTATCTTCATCATATTAATCTTACATCACTTTATTATTACCTTTGCTTTTTTACTTTGCCTTTTTATTTTACTTTGCATCTTTATACCAAAAATACCAAAAATATTATCTATCAGATCTCACTCTCGTAAGTGACCGTGAAGGGATTGACAACCCCTATTCGCGTTGGTTGCGAGGAGTTATTTGCTTGTGTAGGTACGAGGGACTTGTGTGTGGCCTCCTACTGGATTGATACCTTGGTTCTCAAAAACTGAGGGAAATACTTACGCTACTCTGCTGCATCATCCTCTCCTCTTCGGGGAAAACTAACGCAAGCTCAAGACGTAGCAGTTTCCTCCGTTGTGCGGTACGCCAGGCCTTGTTTCCATCGCCTGTTCCGTCCAAACCCTCCCGATGAACAAGACCACGCGTTCCGTTCCGACCCAGCCGGTTGGCTCCCACGCGTTCCGTTGCCTCCCGATGAACACGACGCATTCCGTTGCCTCCCCATGAACACGACGCACTCCGTTGCCTCCCCATGAACACGACGACGACGATGTTTCTCCATTCGGACCGAGCCATGTACACGATCCCTGGCCATACATATGCGCGAGTAGGCGTTCGGGACCCCGCCCGTATGTACACATACGTGGCCGTATTTTCTTTCTTGCATCCTGGCCGCGGTACGTACGTGTACATGCTACGTGCGCGCCTCTACTACGACACGTGCACACCTCTACAATGACCAGTATGTACGTTCGCGTCCAGAATGACAACGCTACGTACGCTTCGACCAGGTGGGTCCCGACTATCAGGCACTTCCTTGCGTGCGAAGATGTAGCTGGTGGGTCCCAGCAGTCAGGGGGGCTAATCGTTTTTTCTTGCCCGGACGCACTTCCTTGTGTGCGAAGATGTAGCCGGTGGGTCCCAGCAGTCAGGGGGGCGAATCATTTTTTTTGCCCAGACGCACTTCCTTGCGTGCGAAGATGTAGCTGGTGGGTCCCAGCAGTCAGGGGGGCGAATCGTTTTGTTTTTTTTGCCCGGACGCACTTCCTTGCATGCGAAGGTGTAGTTGCTGGGTCACAGCAGTTAGGGGGGCGAATCGTTTTTTTTTGCCCGGAGGCACTTCCTTCCGTGCGATGGTGTAGCAGGTGGGTCCCAGAAGTCGGGGGGCGAATCGTTTTTTTTCGGACGCACTTCCTTGCGTGTGAAGATGTAGCTGGTGGGTCCCAGCAGTCAGGGGCGAATCATTTTTTTTCGGACGCACTTCCTTGCGTGCGAAGATGTAGCTCGTGGGTCCCAGCAGTCAGGGGGCGAATCATTTTTTTTGCGAAATACCGTGGCCCGTCCGATGGGTCCCCGCTGTCAGGTGGAGGAATAATTATTTTGCGCATAATAAGGAGGCACTTCCTTGCGGCTGCCGTGGACCCAGCTGTCAGCCTCTCCACGTATAGTCCAGGTCCGATGGAAGTCGTTCCTTGACCATGTTGACCACACCGCGCCGAGAGCACCACGGCGGTGGACGACTGTGAGTCCTAGGAAGGGGACGACGCAGAGCCGGGGAAGACGCGACAGTGGTGCACACGCGGAGAGGAGTGCGAGGGTTCACTGGTTCGGCTGTGCTGACGTCACCGCAGAATAACAGGGGGTGTGGGTGAGTGGAGGGATGGCCTGGCCAGCGGTGGGAGTAGTAGGGGTGGTGAGGCCTCCGCGGTAGCACAGCCGGCCACGGGAGGCAGGAGCAGGAGGCATGACCGGCGCTACTTTGGGCAGCTGGAGCAAGAAGACCAGAGGTTGAATAAGCACGACGACCGTTGGATGGACATCGTACGGTCACTGCAGCTAGAATTGTTTATATTGACTAAGTTGACAAATCCTTGTACGTCAACTTAGTATGCCTAGTCAGCTTCGAAGCAGTGCGCCCCAAATGTCGGGGAGGAATCATTTTTGGGCGGGTGAAGCTAGAATATCCGAGATTGAAGAAGAAGCACGGCATCCGTTGGATGGACATCCAACGGCCACTGCTGCTAGAACCGTGTGTTGACTATAAGTTGACAAAGCCTTGCATACGCGTCAACTCTGTTTTTATAGGGGACGCGTCAACTTAGTAAGGCCAGAAGTGTGTGGCAGAGAACTTATAGCCCATTTGAGATTTGTAAGAATGTGTAGCCCATTTTTGAATTTCAATGGCATTTACTACAGCCCATTTACAGTTTGTTAAAAGTACAGCCCATTTCAACCAACCGTTCAAAATAGAATTCAATAAAATTTCCCACATTTTGATGGGATCCGAAATATTTTTATCCCAAAATTTCTAGTCAGATTAAATACAATTTCAATATAAATTTATATTACGTAAAAATTCAACGAAACATTGCGCTCGCAACAATTAATGAAATTAAAATTTTCAATATCCAAAAATAATAATTTATAAAGTAATCACGTGTTTGGTGCATTTTTTTATAGTTACTGCCCAGTTTTTACAATTACATCTCATTTATTATTTCATAAAGCCCATTTTCTTGTTAAGCCTAATGCATCCCTCCTAGGAAAGATTTGCAGCCCAGCGGGGCGGAGGATAACAACTTGACCTTGCCTGGGTATTTCTAAAAAAAGTATAGCTGGGCTAGCCATTTTCAGCTTGAAAAAAATTAATATCTGGGCTGGATATCTGGCCTGGGCTAGACGGGCCACAGCCCGCCAAGTTAATACCTGCAGCGATGTTTTTGTTGTTGTTCAGAGGAGAAAAATTAATATGTGGGCTAAACATCAAAAAACTCTGCACAAATACTGCTCGAGCTGCTTGGTCCCAGTTGTCGGCCGCTTCTTGTGCAATTCTCACGTTTATTGACTACTCCAGGAGGTTGACAATGGTGTGGGACCGTGATGTCAGGAAACCAGGAGGAATCAAAATAAATTATAGTTTTATACATATATAATAAGGAAGCACTTGCATACGTGAGGCTATGGACCTGGTGGGTCCCCATTGTCATCCTCTCCAAGTAAAGTCATCTCCTCGCCCGCGCGCGCTTTCCGCCCGAAACAGTCAGCGCCGCCCGCCCCGCTTCCCGGTGCAGGCGATTGCTCCGCCTTCAAACGACACAAGTGTCGTCCGTCCGTCCATCTGCCGCCCACATTAGTGATACGTGGTTGCCGAGGCGGCTACTCCGGCGCCACACGTCTGTCCCTCCGCCCGCCCACCATTGCTATATAAACTGTTGCGCCGACCATAGCCGCAGTCATCCGCATCTGTTCCCTTTCTCCTGTCCACACCACTGCTGCCCACCATGGCTTCCTCGCGCTCCAGCGCTCTTCGGGACGGGCGGACGACGGACCACAAGGAGATGGCAGCCATTGTTGCCGACCGTCTGGCCGGCAGGCAGCCGGAGGACGACGACGTCCCAATGGAGAACATGGTAGTCGACGATCCAGCGCCAACCCCCTCCTCCGCGCCATCCTCGCCGGTGCATTTCACCATGACCATCGGCGAGGCCCGTGCCCAATATATGGACAGGGTGAGGCAGATGCGTGAGGAGCAGTTCCGGGAGGCGCAGGCCGACGCCGCCTACAACCACCATCTCCTCCAGGAGCACCTGTGATATGACCACGACTGCAGATGATATTGTTGTCGTTCAAACATTATCGCATTTTAATGAACTACGGATCAATAATATTTGCGTGCCAAAATTAATTCAATTTGGTACAGATAATAAGGAGGCTGAGACTTTTGTTGCGTCTGCCGGTAAACCTGAAGCTACAAGACCTCAGATGAGTTTTGTTCAGTCGAAAAGAAAATACCAAGATAAAGTAAGTGAAAAAGAATTGGATGTAGTCATACATGCACCAGATCATGTACGTGCACGTGATTACGCTGATGGTTTTAATTGGCGTGCAACCAAGATATTAGCACATTTTGGTTTTGGTGCACACATAGGAGTCCTAGATGCACATAACACAAAGAAAACAAGAAGCCGCGTGGAGTACTACTTCGGCAAAGTTTGTCCACCAGATTATTCCAGGTCCATTCACTTTTTACCACGTGATGTGCTCTCCTTGCAAACCTGCGGATGGGGGCCACCGGCAGCTGATTATGTTAAGTTGGCGCATCAGTTTTGTTTAGGAAATAAAAACCGCCAAGATGTAAAAGGCAAATTTCTTAGAGTCCTAGAGTTATCTTTAGGCAAGTCTTTGGACTTGTTTTGTTTAATTTTCAGCCGTGAGAGTAGAGATAGGATTTTCCTTCCTTGCTTATCAAGTTTCTTAGATGGTCGGGTAATATATAAGCCAAGGTGCGCCATGTAAAAGGCAGGTTATATTTTTATGAAATAGAAATGATGTGTTTTTCAGGGTAGACACCCGTATCAAGTTTTGGAGGGATCTTTAGAAAACCTCTGTGTTGCGATTTCTCTTTGTGGAAATTGTTTTGCGCGTGAGTACCTTCGTCGAGATTGGTTTCTCGTGCTGGGCCGCAAGGTTCAAACCCTTTACTTCGTGTACATCGCGTGCGCGGGCGAGAGGTTGCTACTATTGGTAGTGGAGTGTCGTGAAAGATCGGGCCGCAACAACGGATCGGATCTCACCTCGAGGTTCGGTTTACATCAACCTGCAGGCAGAGGAGCAGATCACCGTGGAGCGAGCGGAGCAGGAGGCGTTGCTCGACTCGTACCGCTCCGCCTGCAAGGGCCGCCTCGAGCGCTGGCGGTACCGCATGCGGGTGGCGGAGGTTGCGGCTGCCTACAAAGAGGCTAGCAAAGAGGGCGACGCGCTGTTTGGCGAGACCAAGGATGAGGCAGAGGACGATGCCGGCTCCGACGAGTCCCCGCTCCGCTACGTCGACGAGGCTGTCGGTGTACTAGAGTAGGGGTACCCTAGTATCCCGAACTCGTGCACGGACAGTTGCAGCACCCCGCGGCAGGGCTGACTTGGTGACCGCCAAGATCCTCAGCAGCTGCTTTGGAACCATTCAAGAACAAAGTAATCAAGACCCCGGCAAGAGGAGCTTGCCGGGAAGGCCACTCAGGGTACGAAGGAAACAAGACCCCGGCAAGAGGAGCTTGCCGGGAAGGCTAGTGGGCGCCGAGCCCGAGCGCGACAAGATTTCTGCCACGGCAAAGGCGCTTGTCGGGCGGCAACCTCTCTTCATCTCCGCTCCAGCTCATCCGCCAGCGTGTCGCCACGAGGCTTCCCTAGAACGATGTGTCGACGGGCTGTGCAGCCAGCGGGAGCAGCGATAAGCGGCTGACGAGCTACCATCGTGGCAAGCGGAGGCGCAGCGGTCCCTGTTATACTGTTCAGGCGACTGAGACGGGCATTAATGACTCTTGTCCCTTGCCGTCAGAGTTAGGTATAGACTACTGTACACTGTACAAAGCGGTGTATCAACCTATGTTTTTACTATTCTACCCTTATCTACTTGCCACCTGTGGTGACCCCTTGTGCCTATAAAAGGAGGCCCAAGTGCAACGTAAAAAGGGTTCGGTCTAGCTCCGGCTTAGTTCATCATACTCATACGAAACCACACTCAGGCTAGGTCTTGTAGCTCCCATTGCTCCCTAGCAAGAACACAAGATAATCCACAAAGCAGCAGTAGGAGTATTATCTCTCCGGAGAGCTCCGAAGCTGGGTAAATCTGCTCGTGTGCATCGCCTCGATCCGCTCTTTGTGCAATCTCCGCCCCCCTCCGAACCACAAGGGACCCAGGTCCCGTAGGTGTTCGTGGGACACGATCAGTTTCCCCGACATCTTTGGCGCGCCAGGTAGGGGGCGTCGAGGCTGTGTGAACCCGATCCGGCGTTCGCACGAGCAATTTCGTCATCAACAATCTTCGTCAACATGGCGCCGAAGAAGAAGTCTTCGGCAGCAGCAGAGTCGTCTGCGTCGAACCCACCGCCACCGGAGCTGTCAGGTGGTGGGGGAAACGCTGGCGGAGGAATCGGCGTCGTCGAGAGAGCCCACCATGCCGCCAGGTCCAAGGACAAGGCAGCGCAGGCGTCGGCGTCCGAATCCTCACCGCGTCCTTCTCAGGAGGCGCGGGACCGACAGCGTCATGATGCTCGCGGCACCATACGCTCGTTGGATCAAGGCCAAGCTGGAGGATCCGAGGCCCTCGAGACCCGCATGCACACCGGCATGCGGTGCAGTGGAGTGCGGTCGCAGGCGGGATGCTGCTCCTCCTAACTTGGTTAGGAGTCCGAGCACATCCGTTCCTCGCTCGCACGCCATTGCCACCCACCACACCAGCGAAGCCTTGGCAAGAGCTCAATTACTTCTAGACTACCCTCAGGCGGCCGACAAAGGTCGGCGAATGGAGGGCCACAATCTAGAGCCTCATCGGCTTTGCCAGCGGCGGCGCCCCGCGGCAACCAAGTGCCGCGGCAGCGGCGGCGACAAGGCACGAGCCGATGGCGGCGAGACTTGCGGGGAGGGGGCAGCCACCATACACTCCCCTTCACGAAGGCCAAGATCGCCGACTCGCGGATCCACCTCGCAGCGACTCCACGGCGTCGCCGGATCCGCGAGCTCATCGCGACCAGCGCCAAGTTCTTCGAGCGGCAAGAAGAAAGCGCTTCGAACCCGCATCGAAGCGCCGAAGAGAAGCGCTGTCAATCCGACCAGCGCGGGCCCACTGTCGATATGCATGCGCCCGAAGAACCAGCGACTTGTCCGTCGCTGTAGGTTGTCCTGCGTTCACTCGTGAGCTGCGGCAAGTCCGGTGGCCCGACAAGAAAAACTTCAAACCAGATGTGCCAGAGAAGTATGATGGCAGGACACACCCATCGGAGTTCCTCAGCATCTACACCATTGTCGTGCAGGCTGCGGGAGGACGAGACGACAAGATCCTCGCCAACTACTTTCCTCTAGTGCTCAAGCCAAACGTCAGATCCTGGCTCATGCACTTGCCGGACAGCTCTATCTCTTCTTGGGCAGATTTGCGCCACCAGTTTGTTGGCGCCTTCACAGGCGGCCACAAGCCTCATGGCCAGGAGAGTGACCTTCACCTACTCGCCCAGAAGGAAGGAGAGTCCCTGCGCAAATTCATCAAGAGATTCAGCCGTGTGCATTACAACATCCCAGACGTCCACCCTGCTGCAGTGATCAGTGCATTCCATCAGAATGTGCGAAACCGCAGGATGAGGGAGGAGATGGCGATGTGCAAAGTGAAAGACGTCAGCGAGCTCTCACATACTGGCCGACAAGTGTGCCGCGCTGAAGAAGGAAGAAGACTCGAGGAGAGAATGTGGGAGCAGAATCGGCGGTGAGGAGATCGCCCGGCAAGAAAGAGCGGCGGCGAAACAACGAAGAAGAAAACCAAGAAGTACTAGTTGTCGAGCAGTCCGGCAAGGATGGTGCCGCCAACAAAGCCAAGGCTGGTGGCTCCGGCAAGGAGGTTGCCGTTGCGCCGACCGCCAAGCTGTGGCGACGCCGACAAGCGACAGCTCCAACAAGCGATCTTGTAAGATCCACCGCACCAAGGGCCACGATCTTGAGAGCGGCAAGAAAGTCGAGCAGCTTGTTGAGCTACAGAGAGCTGAATACGGCGGCGAGACAAGGAGAAGGCCCAAGAAAGTGCAGGTGCAGCAAGTAAGAAGAGACCGGTCGGGGAGGGCGCTTGTGGCAAGGCCAAGCAGCGACAAGGAGACAGACCTCCAGCGGCGCGACAAGGAAGAAGATGAAGATGAAGATGGCGAAGACATGGAAGACGATGGAGCTGACGAGCAAGAGTTTCAAAAGGCAACAGAGGTCCTTTGCGTTGACGGTGGTGCTTCTCTGCATACCTCGCACCGCCAACTCAAACAATGGATGCGTGAGGTTAATGCAGCAGAACCCTCCATAGAGTCGCGCAAACCTCTGAAGTGGTCCAGCACGCCCATCATCTTTGACATTGAGGACCACCCTGATTGCATCACTGCGGTCGGGTGCTTGCCGATGTTGGTCTCACCAACCATCCGCAACCTCAAGGTCACAAAGATGTTGGTTGACGGTGGGGCCGGCCTGAACCTGATATCCTCTGCAGTGCTTCAGAAACTTCAAATCCCTGACAGCGAGCTCGAAGAAACTGGTACATTCCAAGGAATCAACCCAGGAAGGAGCAAGACCAAAGGGAAGATCACGTTGCCGGTAACTTTTGGCAGCGAGCTCAACTTCAGAAATGAGAAGGTCACGTTTGACATTGCCGATTTTCCATTACCTTACAATGGTATACTTGGCCGTCCAGCGCTTGCCAAGTTCATGGCAGCTTCTCATTTCGCCTACAACTTACTCAAGATGCCTGGCCCGATAAGCGTCATTTCTGTCTATGGCGACAAGAAAGATGCACTTATCTGCACCGACAAGATTTACCGGGATGCAGCAGCCGCGACAGGTAGCAAACCACTTGCCGCTGAAGCTCCCGGGGGGAAGAAGAAGACCACCAAGTCCGGCAAGAGCTTTGATGCCCACTCCGGCAAGCGCACCTCTTCGGAGTGCTGCACTACCGTCGAGGACGCACCATCGAGCTCCACCGGCAAGTACAAGAAGACAATGGCAGCTCCGCCGAAGACCAAGAAGGTTCCCGCCAAGGAGGACGGCACTGGTGGTACCTTCACCATCAGTGCCACGCTTGACCCTAAATAGGAAGGCGAGCTCGTTGCTTTCCTGCGGGCGAATGTCGATGTGTTTGCATGGCAACCATCGACATCCCGGTGTTCCTGTGAAAGTAATTGAGCACCACCTAGCTGTCTGTCCTCACGCGCGCCCGTCAAGCAAAAAGTTAGGAAGCAGCGTTGGGCGCCAAGAGTTCATAGCAGAAGAAATCAAAAGTTGGAAGCAGCAGGACTTGTCGGGAGTACTCCATCCCACGTGGTTGGCCAATCCGGTAGTTATGCATAAGGCTAATGGGAAATGGAGACTTTGTATTGACTTTGAGATGTTAATAAAGCTTGTCCTAAAGACCCATTTCCCTTGCCACGTATTGACCAGATTGTTGAATCCACGGCTGGATGTGATCTGCTTTCATTTCTTGATGCATATTCAGGATATCATCAGATCTTCATGGCAGAAGAGGATGAAGAGAAGACCGCATTCATTACACCATGTGGCACGTACTGCTTCATACGGATGCCTTTCGGTTTAAAGAATGCTGGTACAACCTTTGCAAGAGTAGTCCATGATGCCTTTGAGCCACAAATACACAGAAATGTAGAAGCCTACATGGATGACATAGTGGTCAAGAGCAAGGACAAAGCAACTCCGATTCAGGATTTAGATGAGACATTTGCAAATCTGCGCAAGATCAACCTCAAGCTCAATCCCGAGAAGTGCGTGTTTGGAGTCCCTTCCGGCAAGCTTCTCGGGTTCTTTGTGTCTCAGCGGGGAATCGAAGCCAATCCCGACAAGATTAAGGCCATTGAGCAGATTGAAGCACCAAGCGCGTCAAGGATGTCGGAAGGCTTGCGGTTGCGTGGCTGCTCTCAGCAGGTTTATCTCTAAGTCTGCTGAGCGCGCCCTGCCATTTTTCAAGATTTTGAAAAAGGCAGGTCCAATGAAATGGACTCCCGAAGCGGAGGCTGCGCTGCAGGATTTGAAGAGATACCTGTCCTCCACTCCAATACTTGTCGCACCTAAGCCACAAGAGAAGTTGCTGCTATATATATAGCAGCAACCAATCAAGTGGTTAGTGCTGCGTTAGTAGCAGAGAGGGAGGCAGATGATGAGCCGGCAACCGAGGCAGGTGCGTCCAGCGACAAGCAGGGGGCTTCGCCGTCAAGCTCTGGTCCCGACAAGGACAGATCAGCGCATGGTTGCGACAAGATACAAAAGAAAATGGTGCAGCGCCTAGTCTACTTTGTCAGTTCCCTTCTGCAGGGGGCTAGGTCAAGGTACTCTGGTGTGCAGAAACTGCTTTTCGGCCTCCTCATGGCCTCGAGAAAGCTGCGCCATTACTTCCAAGCACATGAGATAACAGTCGTCGCTCGCTTTCCGCTGAAGAGGATATTGCAAAATCCAGAAGCAACAGGCAGAATTGTCGAGTGGGCACTGGAATTGTCAAGCTTTGGTCTCAAGTTCGAAAGCACTTCAACTATCCAAAGCAGAGCATTGGCAGAATTCATAGCAGAGTGGACGCCAACACAAGATGAAGAGATTCCAGAGACAAGCATCCCCGTCAAGGAGGCAAATAAAGAGTGGCTGATGTACTTTGATGGTGCCTTCTCGCTGCAAGGCACCGGTGCTGGCGTGCTGCTTATCGCACCCACCGGAGAGCACCTCAAGTACATAGTCCAGATGCACTTTCCCAAGGAACAAGCAACGAATAATACTGCAGAGTATGAAGGTTTGCTTGCCGGTCTCAGGATTGCGGTGGACCTTGGGATCAAGAAGCTCATTGTTAGGGGGGACTCGCAACTTGTCGTCCGCCAAGTAAATAAAGATTATCAGAGTCCGTTGATGGAAGCATACGTCGATGAAGTGAGGAAGCTGGAAGAGCACATTGAAGGCCTGCAAATGGAACACGTTCCAAAAGCTCAGAATGATGTAGCTGATGGCCTCTCCAAATGTGCCGCACTAAAGTTACCTGTGGAACCAGGAATTTTTGTGCTCAAGCTAACTCAGCCAACCGTAACACCATCAACAGGGCAGAGCAAGAAGAGAAAATTGGTTTCCGGCGACTACTTTCCGGCAGAACTCCCTGGAGCCGCCGCCAAGAAGGTCCCTAAAATCAACGCAAATATCACTGAGGAGCAGTCTGCTCCGACAAACCTTGCGGTTTGTTTCGTTGAAGCAGACACTCCCGACAAGTTTTGTTCCGGCAAGCTTGCCGGGGATCATCAAGCTCCGGCAGGACCGCAGTTTCCTGCCGTGGAAGCTAATGATCCCACAGTGATAGATGAGCCTTTAGTCCTTGTTGTCGAGCCACAGGCTCCACCATGGGCGCAGCAAATCGTCCATTTCCTTCAGACAGGAGAACTTCCCGAAGAGCAAGAAGAAGCGGAAAAAGTAGCCCGGCAGTCAAGTATGTACCAGTTTGTTGACAACATCACATGCGAGAAGAAGGCTCAGCGGTGTGAAATTGAAGTGTATTTGCGGGAAGATGGATGAAGCTGTTGGCGAGAGATACATGGAGGCATATGTGGTCACCACATTGGCGCGAGAGCACTAAGCAAAGCTTTCCGGCAAGGTTTCTTCTGGCCAGAAGCCCTCCAGGATGCAACTGCACAAGTCACCAAGTGTGAAGCGTGCCAGTTCCATTCCAAACAGATACATCAACCAGCTCAAGCTCTCCAGACGATCCCTTTATCCTGGCCCTTCTCGGTCTGGGGGCTCGACATCCTCGGCCCTTTCCTCCGAGCTGTCGGGGGCTTTGAGTACTTGTACGTCGCAATCGACAAATTCACAAAGTGGCCGGAAGTGGAACCAGTGAGGAAGGTGACAGCACAATCAGCAGTCAAGTTCTTCAGGTCAATTGTTTGCCGTTTTGGGATTCCTAACAGAATCATCACCGACAACGGCACACAGTTCACGAGCCGCACCTTCATACTGATCGCCCAAGATCTTGGCGCCAAGATCTGCTTTGCTTCATTGCTCATCCGAGAAGCAGCGGTCAAGCGAAAAAGCAAGCGCTGAAGTGCTGCGGGGACTCAAGACCAGAACTTTCGACAAGCTGCGCAAGTGCGGAAGAAACTGGATCGAGGAGCTGCCGGTGGTTCTTTGGTCGATCAGGACGATGCCAAATCGAGCCACTGGCCAAACACCTTTCGCTCTAGTCTATGGAGCAGAGGCAGTTCTCCCCACGGAACTCGTATACGGGTCACCTCGAGTGCTCGCTTATGATGAGCTCGAGCAAGAGCAGTTGCGACAAGATGACGCGCTGCTCCTCGAGGAAGATCGTCTTGAGCTGCTGTCACGAGCTGCTCGTTACCAGCAAGCTTTGCGTCGCTACCATAGCCGCAAAGTCAATGCCGAAGCTTGAGGAATGCGACCTTGTTCTTCAGCGCATCAATCCGCCAAGAATTCCAACAAGTTGGCCTTGAAGTGGGAAGGCCCTTATCGGGTGAAAGCGAGTCACTAGGCCGGCGCTGTCATTTGAGACCGAAGATGGCGTTCGGTGAGCAATTTCTAGAATATAGAGCATCTTCGCAAGTTTTTCCCATAAAGCGCGGTTGCGGGACCCGTTCAGCAACCACCCTTTAATACAAGTCTTGCCGCTGCTGCATGTAATCCTTTGTACAAAGCCGGGTATGAGACCCGTGCATCGATAAAGCCTATGTGTTCGCACAACTTGTCAATACATGCTCTCTTAATTTTATATGCATGTGTTTACTAACATTTTGTGCAGCATCCACACCCGGTAAGTGATGACGAGCCACTAGGCTCCATAACTTTATTTTCTCTTCTTTCTTCTCAAACAAGAAGAAGGTTCATCCACCCACAAGTTAACCGGGGGTGAAGGAGAAGATAATGATGTGGGCCACCAAGTGTTGCTCAAGGAACTATCGCCTTGCCGGGGAATGGACAACAGAGAAGCTAAGTTGCTAAGTTTAAGCGACCAGTTTTAAATTTTAAGTTATCTTCCTCGAGCGATAGTACTTTGTATGGAAAACATGTGCTTGGCGGAGGAACCGACTCGCGACTAGCTGCTCCCTCACTTTGTTTGAGTCCGCTCAACAAATTAAGTGTGCTGCAACTAGTTGCGACAAGGTTGCTTGTCGGGCGGCATCGCCAGACAGGCTGCTGAAGTTCCGCACTCAGCGCTCGCATGGCAAAGGTGTTACACCGACAAGTTCCCTAGAAGCGTAGGGTATAAGCATACAAGGAAGAAATCGAGTAAAGGAAATAACATTGCATTCGATTGCCTAAGATAGTGTATATTACATAATGACTTGTCGCGGATCTAATAGATTTTTCGCCTAAACATGATCTACAGCGACAAGGGAAAGATAAGCTTGGCGGCCTAATCCACGCGGTCGCCATCGAGCCTCTTGACTCCGCTCACCCTGTCCACAATGGGTGCGACAAGGGCCTTGAGTGCTTCAACGTTAGCGGATGGAGGCAGGGACTTGAGGACTTTGGTGAAATCAACGCCTGGGTTGCGGAAGGCCACTTTCATCAACACCTTCTAGAGAGCCCCGGCGCAGACTTGGCGCGACTCCTCCGCCAGCTGCTTTGGGATCTCCTCCCGGAGCCGCTGGAGACCCGTCAGCACGCCTTTGAAGAATAGGCTGAGCTTGACGCTAGGTTGGAGGTTCTCGTCGGTGGAGTACCCAAGATCTGTCATCCCCAGCTCCATCAGCTCATTATGGATGCCGGCGGCGGTGTCCACAAGACCTTCATCCGATGCATTATGCTGTCTCGAAGATTATTCTGGGCGGTCACAGCATTCGACAACAACTCCTCGGTGGCCTTGATCTTTTCCAGCAGGCCCGTTTCCCGCTCCTTGGCGCCATTCAACGTCTCCGTCAGGGTGGTCAGCTTCAGCTCCAGATCCGCCTTGACGTCCTTGGCGGCATCGATCTCCTTGATCTTTTCAGCGAAGCAACCTTGCAGCTCGCCAAGGGTGTAGGCGTCCTTCTCGCGCTCGCGCTTCAACCCGGCGACCTCCTCGGCGCTTTTCTGGAGAGTGGACTCCAGTTGAGTCACCCTCGTCTCCAGTTCCTTCTTGGCGGCCTCGGCAGCCGCGGCAGCATCCTTTGCCTCCTGAAGTGGCCCGCCAATCGTTTGCTCGCGCACGGAGAGATCTTCCTCAAAGCTGTCGAGGTTGATCTTCCGCTGCGCCAACTCACCTTCTCGCACGGAGAGCTTCTCGCCGGCAAGCCTCTGCTGCTCCTCGACCTCGCCTTTCTCCAAGATGAAGGCGTGCGCTCTTGACAAGCTGCTCCAGCGCCTCTGCTATATCCGGAGAGTTTCCTTGTTGGCGTCGGAGCTCTTCCGCGTTCTCCAAGTCAGCTTCGCTTCGCGACAAGCGCCTCCACAGACTCCAGCTTGGCTTGTCGGGCGCGGTAGGCGGCAACAACCTCCTTAGCAGCTGCTCCTCCTCAGGCTCGCCGCTGCTGCTGCTCGGAGCATCGACCAGCGACAGCCCGGCGGAGGCAAGCAGTTCCGCGTCGAAGGTCTCCCCCTCGGCCGGTGCCCTGAAGCTTGAAGCCCAGGGGAGCTTGATAAAGACACCCTCGCCGGCTTTCAGATAGGCGCCGGGCTGGGGCTCTTCGGAGTCTGGTGCGGCATCGGTGGCGGGAGGATCGGCGGTCGGTGCAGCGCCTGGCGCTCCTGCGGCCTCAGGGCCGTCAGTGCGATCGCCAGATTCCTCTCCAGCCTCTGCGCCAGCAGCCTTGGCGGCCTCCTCGCCGGCGGTCCCGTCAGCGCCAGCCTCCTCCTCCATGTTGGCGGCGTCGACATTTTCGCCGCGAGCGTCCTCCTCGCCGGCAGCCTCAGTCTCCATCGGGTCTCCGGCAGATGGATCTGATGGTCAGAATAAGAAAGAACAAGTCAAGCAAATGTTCGGAAGTGAAGAACAGAAGAAAAGAACCCAAGGGAAATTCTCAAACAAGAAGATTACCTGCAGTAGGGTCTGTTGCCGCGGTCTCCACCACCGGAGGGTTGTCGGCGCTGCCTCTTGCCGGAGAAGATCCCCTTGTCGGAGAGGCCTCCCTTGCCGGAGAGCGCTCCCTTGGCGGAGAATTCTCCCTTGGCGGCGTAGTTGAAGCAAGCAGAACGTCGGGAGTGACCTCCGGCGCTTCATGATGTGGCTGCTCTGCTCCTACAAGATTCAACAAACCAGATATCAGTGACGGAGAAGCACCCAAGCACGCCTAACCATGAGAAGTATACCAAACACTTACGCTGGGGGCTGTGCTGGGGGCTGCTCTGTTGAAGGGTTGCCGGATCCGGCAAGGGAGTCCCGGACGTGCCCCCTGTTGCCACGGGGGAGTCATCTGAGACGACAACCACCGGAGTCTTGGCCCTCTTCGACGCCCTCTGCGCTAGCGTCCTGAAGAAGGAGGTTCAGAGCGAAACCAGTCAGAAATAAGATAAAGCAATAAATTGGAAGATTACAAGTAGCAACGACAAGATCTTACTCTTCCTCTTCTTCCTCGGAGCTGAGGGCGGAGAGATCAAACTCCGCTCCGGCGCGACGGATTGGGGGAGAAGATTCCCTCGGACGCTTGGCGGGTGCAGGGGCGCGACTCGAAGACCCGCGCCCATCGCCGTGGCGGAATGAGGCGCTCAGCGCAGCAGTGCTTGCAGCGGTGGAAGCGCGTCGGCGTAGGCGGCTGTTGGACCGTATGCCCCCGCCACTTCTCCAGTCTTACGGAGGCGTCTCCTTGGCAGGGCAGCGGGCTCCCCCTGCGGCAAGTTACTTGACGGCGGAGGAGAGGCGCCCCTGGCAGGTTCGCTCGGATCATTGACGGGCTCGATCTGCTCCTCCTCGGCGACGAACTCTTCTCGGTCGGCAAGGCTCGCCGCTTCGGCCGTCTCCGCCTCCTCCACAGTAAACCCAAATATGCCGGCGGCAGCAGCCTCTGCAGCCTCCTCCAACCTCGTGGCAATGCGCGCCATCTCCTGTTCGGTGGTGTCGCGGGTGAGCCGCCTCTGCTCGTCGGCGCGGATCGGCACTTCAACCAAATTGTCGAAGAACTGCTGCACGACGTCGTCGGCGGGCTCCTGCCAAGTTGGTGCGATTCCATGGGAATCGCTGGCAGCATCATCGCCGCGGATGCTGTCAGCGGCGAGTTGTTGCACAAGGGAACGACTCCCCTCGGCAACATACACCACCCGGGGTTATCCGCTTCAGGCGTGAACAACTCCCGCAGCATGCCGTCAAGCTCCAAGGTAGTAAAATTCCAATTCAGACCCGGGCGCAGCCTCATGATGTCCGCCGCGTTCTGGAATTCCCAAGAAGGCCTCCCTCTCTCCTGCAAGGGCGCGATGCGGCGGCGAAGGAAGTCCGCGCCAACCGCTCCTACGGTAAGCCCTGCTTGCCGGAGACGCAAAATCCTAGTCACGGCAATCTTCAACTTGTCGTCCTCCAGCGCCAAGTTGCTCCAATCGTTGCCACGAACTATGGGGGTCTGGCGCAGGGCGGTGAAAGGCTGTGGCTCCTCCTCTAAGATCCAACACCAGTTAGCTCTCCACTCCTCCCACTTGTTGCGCAACTCTCCGTCAAGATACGCTTCTTTCTTGCCGATCCTAGAGGTCCATGCAATTCCTCCGGCAAGCAGCTCTCCTCTCTCTACGCGGGGTGAGAAGTAGTGGCGGAAGAGTGCGACATTTGGATGGACCCAGCGAAATTCTCGCAGAGGTGTGCAGCAGCCATGGTGAGGATGGTGTTGGGGTGAAGTCAGGAGGCGGAGGCCATAAGTGTTCATGACATCGCAAAAGAATTCAGAAAAGGCGGCAGAGCCCGCAGATGGAAAAATCGCGAAAAAGGGTACCCGATGGAGACTTTATCGGACGTGGCGGCGGAGATCACCCTCGTCTTGGCAGTGCGCCAGCGTCGCCGTCGACGAAAAGGTAGTATAGCTCCGCAGCTCCTTCTGTCGGCGAGAGGATCGAAGAGGGCCGCTCCTTCCATGGCGCCATGCGAGCAGCTGCGCCTCGGCCGATTCACGCCTTTTCCTTGTCGGCCTTCGGAGCCATGGGGAGAGGTGGTGGAGGAAGTCGTCGGCGTTAGTAGTGCGGTGGCAATGGAGGCGGGCGTCGCTCTCTTTGGGCTCGAGGAGAAAGGGAAGCGGCGGAGGTTTCGATGTGACAGCAATGGCAAGTGGGCGTCCTGCCCTGTTCCCCTGCTTATAACGGGGAGGGGGCAGGCGTTCGATTTTCCATTAAAGAACACCCACGATCTCCCCACGATGCCACGTCCGGTGCGTGCGCTCGTGGGAGGCGTGGTGGGTCGATCTGATAATGGCGCCAATCCGGACATAGCGTGCCGTGCACTATTTTGGGCCTGGCCCAATGAGCTTAGCGCCGTGTGTGGCCCGGGCCGGGGCTCTGTCGGTGTACTAGAGTAGGGTACCCTAGTATCCCGAACTCGCAGACGCGGACGATTGCGGCACCCTGCGGCAGGGCTGACTTGGTGACCGCCAAGATCCTCGGCAGCTCCTTTGGAACCATTCAAGAACAAAGTAATCAAGACCCGGCAAGAGGAGCTTGCGGGAAGGCCACTCGGTACAAAAAACAAGACCCGGCAAGAGGAGCTTGCGGGAAGGCTTGTGGCGCCCGAGCCCCGGCGCGACAAGATTTCTGCCACGGCAAAGGCGCTTGCCGGGCGGGCAACTCTCTTCATCTCCGCTCCAGCTCATCCGCCAGCGTGTCGCCACGAGGCTTCCCGAGCAGCGTGTCGACGGGCTGTGCAACCAGCGGGGAGCAGCGATAAGCGGCGCTGACGAGCTACCATCGTGGCAAGCGGAGGCGCGCTTGCGGTCCCTGTTATCTTGTTGAGCGATCGAGGCGGGCATTAATGACTCTTGTCCCTTGCCGTCAGAGTTAGGTATAGACTACTGTACACCTGCCTAAAGCGGTGTATCAACCTATGTTTTTACTATTCTACCCTTATCTACTTGCCACCTGTGGTGACCCCTTGTGCCTATAAAAGGAGGCCCAAGTGCAACGTAAAAAGGGTTCGGTCTAGCTCCGGCTTGGTTCATCATACTCATACGAAATCACACTCAGGCTAGGTCTTGTAGCTCCCATTGCTCCCTAGCAAGAACACAAGATAATCCACAAAGCAGCAGTAGGAGTATTATCTCTCCGGAGAGCTCCGAAGCTGGGTAAATCTGCTCGTGTGCATCGCCTCGATCCGCTCTTTGTGCAATCTCCGCCCCCCTCCGAACCACAAGGGACCCAGGTCCCGTAGGTGTTCGTGGGACACGATCAGCTTCCCCGACAGAGGCAGAGGACATCGCTGGCTCAGCCGAGGCCCCACCCTGCCGGCAACGTGGGGGAGGATTTCCACCGCTCCGCTGAGGCGCCGCCCGCCGGCAACGAGACAGAGGACATCGCCCGGCTCATGAGGCTCCTCATCGCCTTAGCGAGGCTGTGCCAAATAGAAAACGAGGAAGAGTAGAACATGGTAGGTGCCGCCGCTCTGGTCCAAGTAAGGCCACCGCTGCTACCCTCGGTTGAAGCCAAGCTAGGCTGGTTGACCATTTGACGGTTAGCTTCTTGGCGCGACGTGGAGCGGAGAGCTCTGTTGGAGAAGAATGTTGTCTTTGGTGCGGTTGGCTGGTGACACGTGGGCCCAAGAGGCCACATGTCGATTACCCAACTGCACTGCAGTTAAGTCTTGATGCTTACATTGGCTCGGCGGGACACATGTGGGTAACCGGTTAATTAATTATACCTCCAGCGCACCTTTTAGTTGAAGAATGTATGAAATGTAATGAAATCCGGCATGTTTATATGAAATCTGACCATGTATTAATGAATTTATTTGATTAGTTCAATTCCTGTATCTTGGCATTGGATGAACATGCAAAACAATATGTACTAGCATTATTCGGGGTGATCACCTCGTTTGCAGCAGTTTCACATGTACTCCTCCGGTCCTTTCTAGTCGCATACAAGTTTTATCTGCAGTCAAAGTATCTCTACTTTGACCAATCTTATACAAAAAGTATGCACTTTCACAATGTGCGAAGTAAAAAGGAACAGAAGGAGTACAAAGAGTTTGAGCAGCTTTTAGCGTTTACATACATTGCAATCAAACACGCAGGCACGGCAATTCATAGAAAACATTCAAAACAATCGATGATTATGCATCTCAGCGACTCACATGTCAGAGGCAATATTTACTTCACAACTAAAGAATAAAGAAAAAATTAATCGACGCTGCTTTGACAGCAAAGGCGTCCCATTCAAAATATCAAAGCATGTCTTGCTAAAATCAATGAGCAAAATTTGACAAGGTTGTCCCATTCCAAAATATCAAATGCCTACGATTGTGGAATGGGCAGGGTTTGCCATCAGTTCGGACATTGACATGGCACCTCGTGCTAAATAAACCAGTTGTTCTTTTTGTGCAGTTCCACCAAAATCAACCAAATTCGCGCGTAGCTTGTATGATTTCGCCCTTATATGTTGCAACGCCTTGAACTTATCGGCACCTCCTTTCTTGTGGTGGAAATGAATGATTCGATGTATTCATGAACATTTTGTGCAGTTCCCATTGAAATCAAGCTGAGCACCCCTGTTTGCACAAATACAAAAAAGTGATTAGTATAAAGCAAACTGTACTATGATTTGACAGTTTCAACAGGCACATACATGGTCCATGTAGAGCACACTTTTAGAAAAATGGAACTCACCAGAAAGAATCCTAGAACAACATTGTACTCGCGCATCACAGCAAAAAATGGAATTTGTCGGTCCTTACGAGCTGAAGTTAGTTTGGTCTTGTGGGGAGTAATGTAACCATCCTTCAAGCTGCTCCTTCGATGAGAAGATAGCAGGGCTTCTTCATCTGGCATAACGGAACTAGTCACTTCACGTACTCCATATTCTTCTTGAGAGGAAGATGATCTTGTTGTGCAAAGACAAGAGGACTACTAAATGCTAGCATCCATGTTTGCTCGAAAAAAGGAAGAAAATATTTAAAAAGCACAGATGAAGCACTTCTCAAGGACAACACCACTTTTCATGACGATTATCTAAACAGTAGCACAACACCAATAGAGATGAAAGCTCAATCATATGGATGAAATCAGTGGGAGTACCAACCTTTGTCGAGGAGGCTGATTGTGTAGAGCATACAGATGAAGCACTTCTCGGAACCATCTTTGCTATCTACGGGGTGGCCATGCTTACTATATACTCCTCGATTAGTTAAATGTTTCCAACATCTTCTTGTGCAGTTCCACTAAAATATATGGTATCTTCAAAGAAGATCCCTGTTTGCACAAGTAGAGATAATTACGTATTGCATCAAATCAGTGGCAAAACAATTGCTCGTTCCAGCCATAGCAATAAATTAAGATGCAAAACTATATCATTACTTGTGTCATCACAGTTCCAGTGCCTCATTACAGCACCGGGAGTTGATTTTTGTTTTTCTTCCGCTTGTTCTTCCCCTTCATCAATTGTTTCAATAACAGACAAGCTTCTCCTTCAATGTAAGATTTGGCATGTCAATTAGGGAGCACAAGTATAGTACTAAACTTAATTTTCTGATGAAAGTGGCAAAATACAGGCCAGCAGTTGTGAAATATCCTTATCTTACCTCAATGGAATATTACGGTGCACATACAGATTGGAAGTCTTGTCTCCATTTGTGCAGTTCACTAAAATCAAGCAACATTATCGTACAAGTAGCACAACATATGAAAGCACACTGCTGAATCATGTGAAAGAAGGCTAGTACTGACCTCTCATGATGCGGAATTCAAACAACTCACGAGAAGAAGATCTGAACCAAATTCGCCTTAACATATAGGAAGTAAGATCTCCTCTTGTGCAGTTCCACTAAGATCAAGTAATTAAGCAACGTTGTCGGTGTGACATATTCGTTGAACTGCACAAAACACTCTTAAAACAAAAGTGTTTTGTGCAGTGCAACAAAAAGTCTAATGGCAACAAGATGAAATAGAATAACCCTGTTTACGGAGGTGCAAAGGAAACAATTAGTGGTCAATAACGGTGGATGACACGAAGCCAACAAAAGAAGCATCTACCTTATCTAAATGGGAAAGAAAGCAAGGCAGTAGCATTTCTCAAATGGGGCATTGATTAATATTAACAATAAAATTCGTTAAACATGTAATTTGCTTTTAAGCGTGGCATTGCATCAATTTTCAGTGGCATTATTAGAGGTGTTTGTTTACGAGGGACATTTTGGTGTAGGGACTAAAAAACTCCGTGTCAGTCCCATCTAAACCAAACAGGAGGGACTTTTAGGGACTAAAAGTGGGCATTTGGGACTAAAGAAAGAAGACCCAAAGGGATTCTTTTTTGGGACTTTTTCCAACAGTTGCCCCTGCCACGCATCGCACCTTGTTTCTATTAGTTCATTATTAGGGGTAACATGGTCTTTTAGCATGTCATTTAATAACCTCTAGTCCATGTTTAGTCCACGGAACCAAGCGGTAGGGACTAGGGAGTTTTAACCAAACAGGGCCTTAGATTAACAACAGCTAATGAGTTGCACGGGACGGTGGGCGCACCAGCACCATGTGCATCTACCGATGTACTGTGGTCATGCACAGTTTGTTGCAACAAAGAACAAACAACCAAGGAGCATATTTGTGTTGGTCCCAGTTTTGTTATCTTTAGACACTTTTCCCTATGTGAGCGCAGCAAATCTAGTCCTACTCAAACTCTACAGCCTTGTCCCTTCCTTTCCTTTTTGAACTAGTACTTTCGCCCCTTCCTTTCCTCTTTGAACCACGTCCTAGATTTATGTGATACAACTTTCCCCACTACTTTCCCGCATTCCTTTCCTCTTTGAACCACGTCCTAGATTCATGCTATACAACTTTCCCCCTTCATTTCCTCTTTGAACCACATCCTAGATTCATGCTATATATACAACTTTTCCCACTACTTTCCCCCACTCCTTTCCTCTTTGAACCACGTACTAGATTCATGGTATACATCAGCTAGAGCAATGCATGTGGAGTAAGTAAATTATACCTTAAGGTTCTTGGGGTGTGGTTCGGTGGGCGACGGGACGGCGGTGAAGAAGAAGGGGTTGGAGGCCCTCCCGCGTCGCCACTGGGTGGAAAGTGAATAGCTACGCCGGTAGTGGATTCCCTCCCTCGCCGACGGCGATAGCGTTAAGCCTCCTTCCCTTCCCGGCGGACGGATCCTGCCGGCTCTTTGAGCAGCAATGAGGGGAGAGAGAGAGACCAACGAAGTCTTGTTTAGATCTGGAGAGGGCGAGAGAGTGTGAAGAGAGCAACTACAAGCGATGAGGCTCCAGCGTGTATATATATACTGGAGAGAGAGTGTGAAGCGTGCAAACACTAGAAAACATTTTGACCAGTCAAAGAATCCCCCTGGCAAGGATTATGCTAAGTGTAGTTATCGAACCCGAGACCTCAAGTTTGATGAGCGAACAGGCTAACCAGCTACACAACCCTCCCGTTATGTTCAACGAGAGGAAAATAACCTTTATACATTCCTGCATTAGTGTGACAAGCATGTCGTGTTTTTTGTGTGTGTGGGAGTCATTGGGATTTCAATCATAATCGTGTCATGTGGCTTTGGTGGTAAGACTATCCACAGTGGTGCAGAAATAATGCAGCCTTAGTCACCTTACCTCTCTCCACGTAGTACGTTGGGTCCCACCAGTCAGAGGGTGAAACAAACAAATTAATAAGAAAAATTAAAAGCGCCAGCGATGTATCTTACCTCACACATCTCGCTACTGCTCGGGAACACTGTCCAATTGATCCCTCTGTTCGCTCACGTACTATTTTAAGTGAATCCTTATTATAACATGCACACAAATTTTGGGCACTTGTATTCGACTTAAGTCAGTGTGCCACCGTATCTCATATACTTACTACTCCCTCTGTCTAGGTGTAATAAGTCACGTTAGAAGGTGCAACGGGACCAAGGTGCGTGCGTGCATGCGTGTGTGTGTGTGTGTGTGTGTGTGTGTGTGTGTGTGTGTGTGTTTAACAGCACGTGTGTGTTAGAGAGTGTGACAGATCGACCTACTCCTACAGAGAGATGGTGTGTAGCGTACGATTTTAACCGCGAGAGTCGGTGCATCCTCTCGTTTCCGAGCGTGTCCGGTAGGGACATGCGGATAGCTGCCACGCCCGCTCCTGACCAGCCTGGCCCACCCAAAGTGTAACGCCCTCGATGCGGCTATATCTCCCACGTGTCGAAGCACGACTTAGAGGCATAACCGCATTGAAAGCAATGTCGCAAGTGAGGTAATCTTCACACAACCCATGTAATACATAAGGGAAAAGAGATACATAGTTGGCTTACAATCGCCACTTCACACAATACATGAGTAAAACATTACATCATACAGATACAATCAAGGTCCGACTACGGAACCAAAATAAAAGAAGACTACCCCAAATGCTACACAGATCCCGATCGTCCCAACTGGCTCCCTCTTGATCAACTGAAGCGAAACAACACAAAGAACAAGATCTTCATCGAGCTCCTCCTTGAGCTCGGGTCCATCACCCTGCGGTTTCATCGGCACCTGCAAACTGGTTTTGGAAGTATCTGTGAGTCACGGGGACTCAGCAATCTCACACCATGAGATCAAGACTATTTAAGCTTAAAGGTAGGACAGGGTAGTGAGGTGAAGCTGCAGCAAGCGACTAGCATATATGGTGGCTACATACGCAAATGAGGCGAGAAGAGAAGGCAAAAGCGCGGTCGAACAACTATGATCAATAAGTGATCCTAGAACAACCTCGTCAAACATAACTCCAACACCGTGTTCACTTCCGGACTCCGAGAAGAGACCATCACGATTACACCGCGGTTGGTGTATTTTAATTAAGATCAACTTCGGGTTTTCTACAACCGGACATTAACAAATTCCCATCTGCCACATAACCGCGGGCACGGCTTTCGAAAGATAATACCCTGCAGGGGTGTCCCAACTTAGCCCATGATAAGCTCTCGCGATCAACGAAGGATATTCCTTCTCCCCGGGAAGACCCGATCAGTCTCGGAATCCCGGCTACAAGACATTTCACAGCAATAAAACAAGACCAGCAAAGCCGCCCGGATGTGCCGACAAATCCTGATAGGAGTCGCACGTACCTCGGTCTCAGGGCACACCGGATAAGTCAGCCTACGAGTAAAACCAGCCCTCGAGTTGCCCCGTGGTGGCCCCATGATCTTTCGGTTCGGACCAACACTCGAAGGAGCCTTGGCCGGGGGCTAAAATAAAGATGACCCTCGGGCTCCGGAAACCCAAGGGAAAAAGGTCATAGGTGAGGCAAAAGGTAAAACCAATGTTGGGCCTTGCTGGAAAAGTCTTATTCAAAGCGAACTGTCAAGGGGGTCCCATAAATCACCCGACAGCGTTAGGGGCGCAAAAATCCGGGAACATAACACGGTATGGCGGAAACTAGGGCGGCAAGAGTGGAACAAAACACCAGGCATAAGGCGAGCCTTCCACCCTTTACCAAGTATATAGATGCATTAATTAAATAAGATATATTGTGATATCCCAACAAGTAAACATGTTCCAACAAGGAACAACATCTCCATGTTCAACAAGGAACAAACTTCATCTTCACCTGCAACTAACAACGCTATAAGAGGGGCTGAGCAAAGCGGTAACATAGCCAAACAACGGTTTGCTAGGAAAGGATGGTTAGAGGTTTGACATGGCAATGTGGGTGGCATGATATAGCAAGTGGTAGGCATCGTAACATAGGCATAGCAAAGAGCGAACATCTAGCAAGCAAAGATAGAAGTGATTTCGAGGGTATGGTCATCTTGCTGAAATCCATAAGGAAGAAGAACGAATCCATGAAGAAGACTAGCAGACGAAGTCGAATGAATCCTCACAACTCCGGAGCGAAACCGAAGCTAACGAGAGAAGCAAACCGGAAAGAAGCAAACAACATAGTAAGCGACCATCACATAAACAAGGCATGATGCACAACCAAGTATGATGCATGTCCGGTTTAAAAAGCATGGCATGGCAATATGCACAAACAATCCTACAAATTAAGTGGAGCTCAATATGCAGCGAGTTGCATATTAATGGCTTCTCTAACTTATTTAGTTCTCTCGATTAGGTACTCAACAATATTAAATGTTATTAAACATGGCAAGGGGTCAAGCATATGAAACTAACTATTTAGGCAAGTTTAAATGAGGCGGAAACAACGAACAACAAATCCGGAAAATCCCCATATGCAAATTATGGATTCGGTACTGATCTGCCCTAAACACAATTTTAATGTTGTTAAACATGCAAAGCAAGTACACCATGTTAATCTATGCATTTTTCTACCCCATTTACATATAAAGAACATTTAATTCGAAGTTACGGTTATTTAGTTATGAAATAAATCATTTTAACATGGCATGTTAGCAAATTTAAACAAACATCAAGTTAAACATTTTAACATGGATGAAAATGGCATATAACTAATATACACGAAATTCTAAGCAATTTACATGTTTAAACCATTTTAATCCGATGCACGGTTGATGAGTTATTAAATGCATGAACTCTAGGGACTTTTCTGTAAACCTGTAATTCCCTGGATAAATAGCAAAAATCGCAAGACGGAAAAAAAATGCAACGGGCCGAATCCGGCTAGCCCAACGTGCACAGGGGGACTCGGGGAGGCAGCTCACCATGGGCCTTGGCCCGGTCGGTGAGGAAGGAGGGCGAGCGAGGCGTGTTGGGGAGCGTGGCGAGAAATTCAAAATTTTCCTCGTGTCACCAAGATCTATCTATGGAGAAACTAGCGAGGGAAGGAGAGTGCATCTACATACCCTTGTAGATCGCTAAGCGTAAGCGTTCAAGTGAACGGGGTTGAAGGAGTCGTACTCGTCGTGATTCAAATCACCGATGATCAAGTGCCGAGCAGACGGCACCTCCGCGTTCAACACACGTACAGCCGGTGGCGTCTCCCACGCCTTGATCCAGCAAGGAGAGAGGGAGAGGTTGAGAAGACTCCATCCAGCAGCAACACAGCGGCATGGTGGTGATGGAGGCGTGGCAATCCCAGAGGCTTCGCCAAGCACCAAGGGAGAGGAGGAGGAGGAGGCAGGGCTGCACCAAGAGGGAGAGAACTCATGTGTGTTGGGCAGCCCAAAACCTCAAGTATATATAGGGAAAGGGGCTGCGCCCCTTTAGGGTTTCCACCCCAAGGGGTGCGGCCAGCCCTAGATGGGACTTGGGGCGGCCAAGAGGGAGGTGCCTCCCAAGTCAAGTGGAGGCCCTCCCCTAGGGTTTCCCCCTCCCATGCGCATGGGCCTTGGGGGCTGGTGCCCCTGGCCCATTAAGGCTAGGCGCCCCCTACAGCCCATGCTACTGTATTGGACGTGGTGGAACAATTTCCGGACCTCCGGACCCTCCGAATCCTCCGGAACCTTCAGAAGCTTCGGTACAATACCGAAAAAACCGAACTTTTCCGGAACCCGAACAACAACTTTCCATATATAAATCTTTACCTCCGGACCATTCCGGAACTCCTCGTGACGTCCGGGATCTCATCGGGACTCGAACAACATTCGGTAACCACATACAAACTTCCTTTATAACCCTAAGCGCCATCGAACCTTAAGTGTGTAGACCCTACGGGTTCGGGAGACATGTAGACATGACCGAGGCGTTCTCGGTCAATAACCAACAGCAGGATCTGGATACCCATGTTGGCTCCCACATGTTCCACGATGATCTCATCGGATGAACCACGATGTCAAGGACTCAATCAATCCTGTATTCAATTCCCTTTGTCTAGCGGTATTGTACTTGCCGAGATTCGATCGTCGGTATCCGATACCTTGTTCAATCTCGTTACCGGCAAGTCTCTTTACTCGTTCCGTAACACATCATCCGTGATCAACCCCTTGGTCACATTGTGCACATTATGATGATGTCCTACCGAGTGGGCCAGAGATACCTCTCCGTTTACGGAGTGACAAATCCGATCTCGATTCGTGCCAACCCATGACACTTTCGGAGATACCTGTAGTGCACCTTTATAGCCACCCGATTCGTTGTGACGTTTGGTACACCCAAAGCATTCCTACGGTATCCGGAGTTGCACAATCTCATGGTCTAAGGAAAAGATACTTGACATTAGAAAAGCTTTAGCATACGAACTACGATCTTTGTGCTAGGCTTAGTATTGGGTCTTGTCCATCACATCATTCTCCTAATGATGTGATCCGTTATCAATGACATCCAATGTCCATGGTCAGGAAACCGTAACCATCTATTGATCAACGAGCTAGTCAACTAGAGGCTTACTAGGGACATGGTGTTGTCTATGTATCCACACATGTATCTGAGTTTCCTATCAATACAATTATAGCATGGATAATAAGCGATTATCATGAACAAGGAAATATTATAATAACTAATTTATTATTGCCTCTAGGGCATATTTCCAACAGTCTCCCACTTGCACTAGAGTCAATAATCTAGTCCACATCGTCATGTGATTAACACTGATAGGTCACATCGCCATGTGACCAACATCCAAAGAGTTTACTAGTGTCGTAAACTAGTTCACATCATCATGTGATTAAGACTCAATGAGTTACGAGGTTTGATCATGTTTTGCTTGTGAGAGAGGTTTTAGTCAGCGAGTGCGAACCTTTCAGATCCGTGTGTGCTTTGCAAATCTCTATGTCATATTGTAAATGCTGCTTCCACGCTCCACTTGGAGCTATTCCAAATGGTTGCTCCACTATCGTATCCGGTTTGCTACTCGAGTCACTCGGATAGGTGTTAAAGCTTGCATCGATGTAACGCTTTCGCCGAACTCTTTATCACCTCCATAATCGAGAAACATGTCCTTATTTACTCCAAGGACAATTTTGACCGCTGTCAATGATCCATTCTGGATCATTCTTGTACCCTTGAGTGACTCATGGCAAGGCACACTTCAGTGCGGTACACAGCATAGCATCTTATAGAGCCTATGTCTAAGGCATAGGGGCGATCTTAATCCTTTTCTCTCTGATACTGCCGTGGTCGAGCTTTAAGTCTTAACTTCATACCTTACAATTCAGCTAAGAACTCCTTCTTTGACTGATCCATCTTGAACACCTTCAAGATCATGTCAAGGTACATGCTCATTTGAAAGTATTATTAAACATTTTGATCTATCTTATAGATCTTGATGCTTATTGTTCAAGTAGCTTAATCCAGGTTTTCTATTGAAAAACATCTTTCAAATAACCCTATATGCTTTCCAGTAATTCTACATCATTTCTGATCATCAATATGTCAACAACATATACTCATCAAAAATTCTATAGTGCTCCCACTCACTTCTTTGGAAATACAAGTTTCTCATAAACTTTGTATAAACCCAAAATCTTTGATCATCCTATCAAAGTGCATATTCCAACTCCGAGATGCTTACTCCAGTCCTTAGAAGGATTGCTGGAGCTAGCATACCTTTTAGCATCCTTAGGATCGACAAAACTTTCTGATTGTATCACATACAACCTTTCCTTACGAAACTGGTAAGGAAACTCGTTTTGACATCCATCTGCCAGATTTCATAAATGCAGCTTTATGCTAACATGATTCCGACGGACTTAAGCATCGCTACGGATGAGAAAATCTCATCGTAGTCAACTCCTTGAACTTGTGAAAAACTCTTTGCCACAAGTCGAGCTTCATAGAAGGTGACATTACCGTCCATGTCCGTCTTCTTCTTAAAGATCCATTTATCTCAATGGCTTGCCGATCATCGGGCAAGTCCACCAAAGTCCATGCTTTGTTCTGATACATGGATCCTACCTCGGATTTCATGGTTTCTAACCATTTGTCGGAATTTGGGCCCACCATCGCTTCTCCATAGCTCGTAGGTTCATTGTTGTCTAGCAACATGACCTTCAAGACATGATTACCGTACCACTCTGAAGTAGTACGCATCCTTGTCACCCTACGAGATACGTCAGTGACTTGATCCGAAACTTCATGATCACTATCATAAGCTTCTACTTCAATTGGTGTAGGTGCCACGGAACAACTTCCTGTGCCATGCTACACACTTGTTGAAGTGACGGTTCAATAACCTCATCAAGTCTCCACCATCCTCCCACTCAACTTTTCGAGACGAACTTTTCCTCGAGAAAGGACCCGATTCAAGAAACAATCCCTATTGCTTTCGGATCTGAATTAGGAGGTATACCCAAACGTTTTGGGTGTCCTATGAAGATGCATTTTGTCCGCTTTGGGTTCGAGCTTATCAACCTGAAACTTTTCCACATAAGCATCGCAGCCCCAAACCTTTAAGAAATGACAGCTTAGGTTTCTCTAAACCATAGTTCATACGGTGTCATCTCAGCGAATTACGTGGTGCCCTATTAAAGTGAGTGCGGTTGTCTCTAATGCCTAACCCATGAGCGATAGTGGTAATTCGATAAGAGACATCATAGTACGCACCATATCCAATAGGTTGCAACTATGATGTTCGGACACACCATCACACTATGGTGTTCCAGGCGGTATTAATTGTGAAACAATTTGCACAATGTCTTAATTGTGTGCCAAAACTCGTAACTCAGATATTCATCTCTATGATCATATCATAGACATTCTATCCTCTTGTCACGAAGATCTTAAACTTCACTCTGAAATTACTTGAACCATTCAATAATTCAGACTTGTGTTTCATCAAGTAAATATACTTAACATCTACTCGAATCATCGTGAAGTAAGAACATAACGATATTCATCTGCATGCCTCGGCACTCATTGGACTGCACACATCAAAATGTGTTACTTCCAACAAGTTGCTATCTTGTTCCATCTTATTGAAACCGAGGCTTTTGGTCATCTTGCCCATGTGGTATGTTTTGCATATCTCAAGTGATTCAAAAACAAGTGAGTCCAAGCGATCCATCTGCGTGGAGTTTCTTCATGCGTATGTACCAATATGACTTACATGGCGATTGCCACAAGTAAGTGGTACTATCATTACTATCTTATACTTTTGGCATGAAAATGTGTATCACTACGATCGAGATTCAATAAACCATTCTTTTAGGTGCAAGATCATTGAAGGTATTATTCAAATAAATAGAGTAACCATTATTCTCCTTCAATGAATAACCGTATTGCGATAGACATAATCCAATCATGTCTATGCTCAACATAAACACCAAATGATAATTATTCTGGTTTAATACTAATCTTGATGGTAGAGGAGCGTCGATGTTTGATCATATCAACCTTGGAAACAATTCCAACACATATCGTCAGCTCACCTTTAGCTAGTCTCCGTTTATTCCGTAGCTCTTTTATTTGAGTTACCAACACTTAGCAACCGAACGGTATCTAATACCCTGGTGCTACTAGGAGTACTAGTAAAGTACACATTAACATAATGTATATCAAATATACTTCTATCGACCTTGCCTGCCTTCTTATCTACCATGAATCTAGGGTAATTCTGCTCCGGTGGCTGTTCCCTTATTACGAAGCACTTAGTCTCGGGTTTGGGTTCAACCTTGGGTTTCTTCTTTGGGCAACAACTGATTTGCCGTTTCATGAAGTGCCCTTCTTGCCCTTGCCCTTCTTGAAACTAGTGGTTTCATCAACCATCAACAATTGATGCTCCTTCTTGATTTCTACTTTCGCGATGTCAAACAACGCGAATACCTCAAGGATCATCATATCTATCCCTGATATGTTATAGTTCATCACGAAGCTCTAGCAGCTTGGTGGCAATGACTATGGAGAAACATCACTATCTCATCGGAAGATCAACTCCCACTCGATTCAAGTGATTGTTGTATTCAGACAATCTGAGCACAAGCTCAACGATTGAGCTTTTCTCCCTTAGTTTGTAGGCTAAGAAAATCGTCGGAGGTCTCTTACCTCTTGGCGTGGGCACGAGCCTGAAATCCCAATTTCAGCCCTCGAAACATCTTATATGTTCATGACGTTTGAGCGTCTTTGGTGCCTCAACTCTAAACCGTTTAAGCTGAACTATCACGTAGTTATCAAAGCGTGTATGTCCGATGTTCGCAACATCCACAAGCGGCGTTTGGGGTTCAGCACACTGGCGGTGCATTAAGGACATAAGCCTTCTCTGTCCGCATAATCGCTACTTTCAACTTTCAACTATATTTTCTCTAGGAACATATCTAAGCAGTGGAACTAAAGCGCGAGCTTCGACATAATTTGCAAAAGGTCTTTTGACTATGTTCAAGATAATTAAGTTCATCTTATGAACTCCCACTCGATAGACATCCCTCTGGTCATCTAAGTGATTACATGATCCGAATCAACTAGGCCGTGTCCGATCAACACGTGAGACGGACTAGTCATCATCGGTGAACATCTTCATGTTGATCGTATCTACCATCGACTCATGCTCGACCTTTCGGTCTCCGTGTTCGAGGCCATGTCTTCACATGCTAGGCTCGTCAAGTTAACCCTAAGTGTTTCTGCGTGTGTAAATCTTGCTTACACCGTTGTATGTGAACGTAAGAATCCATCACACCCGATTAACACGTGGTGCTTAGAAGCGACGAACTGTAGCAACGGTGCACGTTAGGGAGAACACTTCTTGAAATTTGTGTAAGGATCATCTTATTTACTACCGTCGTTCTAAGTAAACAAGATGCATAAACATAATAAACATCACATGCAATTATATAGTAGTGACATGATATGGCCAATATCATATTGCTCCTTTGATCTCCATCTTGGGCTCCATGATCATCATTGTCACGGCATGACACCATGATCTCCATCATCATGATCTCCATCATCGTGTCTTCATGAAGTTGTCTCGCCAACTATTACTTCTACTACTATGGCTACGGTTAGCAATAAAGTAAAGTAATTACATGGCGTTGTTTAATGACACGCAGGTCATACAATAAATAAAGACAACTCCTATGGCTCCTGCCGGTTGTCATACTCATCGACATGCAAGTCGTGAATCCTATTACAAGAACATGATCAATCTCATACATCACATATATTCATCACATTCTTTTTGGCCATATCACATCACATAGCATACCCTGCAAAAACAAGTTAGGCGTCCTCTAATTGTTGTTTGCATGTTTTCTGATGGCTGCTATGGGTTTCTAGCAAACGTTTCTTACCTCATAAAACCACAACGTGATATGCCAATTGCTATTTACCCTTCATAAGGACCCTTTTCATCGAATCCGTTCCGACTAAAGTGGGAGGCGACACCCGCTAGCCACCTTATGCACCAAGTGCATGTCGGTCGGTGGAACACTGTCTCACGTAAAATGCGTGTAAGGTCGGTCCGGGCGCTTCATCCCACAATACCGTCGAAACAAGATTGGACTAGTAACGGTAAGCATATTGAACATCATCAACGCCCACAACTACTTTGTGTTCTACTCTTGCAAAGAATCTCGCAATAGACCTAGCTCATGATGCCTTTGTTGGGGAGCGTGGCAGAAATTCAAAATTTTCCCTCGTGTCACCAAGATCTATCTATGGAGAAACTAGCAGCGAGGGAAGGAGAGTGCATCTACATACCCTTGTAGATCGCTAAGCGGAGCGTTCAAGTGAAGCAGGGTTGAAGGAGTCGTACTCGTCGTGATTCAAATCACCGATGATCAAGTGCGAGCAGACGGCACCTCCGCGTTCAACACACGTACAGCCGGTGGCGTCTCACGCCTTGATCCAGCAAGGAGAGAGGGAGAGGTTGAGAAGACTCCATCCAGCAGCAACACAACGGCATGGTGGTGATGGAGGCGTGGCAATCCAGCAGGCTTCGCCAAGCACCAAGGAGAGGAGGAGGAGGAGGCAGGGCTGCACCAAGAGGAGAGAACTCATGTGTGTTGGGCAGCCCAAAACCTCAAGTATATATAGGGGAAAGGGGCTGCACCCCTTTAGGGTTCCACCCCAAGGGGTGCGGCCAGCCCTAGATGGGACTTGGGGGGCGGCCAAGAGGGGGAGGAGTGCCTCCCAAGTCAAGTGGAGGCCCTCCCCCTTAGGGTTTCCCCCTCCCATGCGCATGGGCCTTGGGGGGGCTGGTGCCCCTGGCCCATTAAGGCTAGGGCGCCCCCTACAGCCCATGCTACTGTATTGGACGTGGTGGAACAATTTCCGGACCTCCGGACCCCTCCGGAATCCTCCGGAACCTTCTGGAAGCTTCCCGGTACAATACTGAAAAAACCCGAACTTTTTCCGGAACCCGAACAACAACTTTCCATATATAAATCTTTACCTCCGGACCATTCCGGAACTCCTCGTGACGTCCGGGATCTCATCCGGGACTCCGAACAACATTCGGTAACCACATACAAACTTCCTTTATAACCCTAGCGTCATCGAACCTTAAGTGTGTAGACCCTACGGGTTCGGGAGACATGTAGACATGACCGAGACGTTCTCCGGTCAATAACCAACAGCAGGATCTGGATACCCATGTTGGCTCCCACATGTTCCACGATGATCTCATCGGATGAACCACGATGTCAAGGACTCAATCAATCCTGTATTCAATTCCCTTTGTCTAGCGGTATTGTACTTGCCCGAGATTCGATCGTCGGTATCCCGATACCTTGTTCAATCTCGTTACAGAAGTCTCTTTACTCGTTCCATAACACATCATCCGTGATCAACCCCTTGGTCACATTGTGCACATTATGATGATGTCCTACCGAGTGGGCCCAGAGATACCTCTCCGTTTACGGGTGACAAATCAGATCTCGATTCGTGCCAACCCATGAGACACTTTCGGAGATACCTGTAGTGCACCTTTATAGCCACCCGATTCGTTGTGATGTTTGGTACACCCAAAGCATTCCTACGGTATCCGGAGTTGCACAATCTCATGGTCTAAGGAAAAGATACTTGACATTAGAAAAGCTTTAGCATCTGAACTACGATCTTTGTGCTAGGCTTAGTATTGGGTCTTGTCCATCACATCATTCTCCTAATGATGTGATCCGTTATCAATGACATCCAATGTCCATGGTGGGAAACCGTAACCATCTGTTGATCAACGAGCTAGTCAACTAGAGGCTTACTAGGGACATGGTGTTGTCTATGTATCCACACATGTATCTGAGTTTCCTATCAATACAATTATAGCATGGATAATAAGCGATTATCATGAACAAGGAAATATTATAATAACTAATTTATTATTGCCTCTAGGGCATATTTCCAACAGCGCGCTGGGTCGAATCTGTCTTGGGCCTGGAGGGGCGCGCTGGGCCTGGCGCTGGCTTCGGCCGCGGGCGCTGGGGAGGCCCAGCGTGGTGCGGTGTGCTGGAGATCGCCGCCCTCCTCTCTGCTCGCTGCTCTGAGGCAGGAGCAGGCGCGCAAGGGACGAGGGAAGCCGACGGCGGGCGAGGGATGGCCGGAGGAGGCCAGATCCGGTGAGGAGGCGGATCCAGGCGTGAGATTCCGTTCGGCGGCGGCGGCAGGGAGCCTCGGCGGCGACGAAGGCTGAGCACCACTGGCGGCGGCGGGGTTCTGGAGGGAGCGAGAAGGGGTGAGGCAGGCAAGAGAAAGAGGGGAAGGAGAGGGCGAGGCGGAGCTGGCACAGGGGTCGCCAGCGGACGGGGCAGCCGCACCACTCCAGCGAGGCTGCCGTGGCGGACGGGCGGCGGAGGCGTCTTGGGAGTCTGCGAGAGGTGGGAGGCCAGGCGGCTCGGTCGGCTGCAGGCGGCGTCGGGCCGGTCGGCCAGGCGGGCAGCTTGGATGGGCCTGGCAGGGCCGCGAAGTGGGGTGGGGAGGGCGTGGCGACGCCCAGTTGGAGGGGAGCGGCTGGTGGTGGCGCAGCCACTAGGGGCTTGCCAAGTGGCGAGAGGAGGCTGGAGGCGCCCGGATTTGAAGGGAAAAGCGGCGGAGCGGCCCCGAGGTGGGAGGAGGTGGCTGCGGGTTGGGTGGCACGGAAAAGAGGAGGAGGGGGTTAGGGTTGCCCAAAATGGAGATGTGGTGTCCATTTATAGCAGGGATGGCTAGGGTTTGGTTTAGGGGGTTTTGGAGCCCTCCGATCTCGATCGGGCGGTTCGGACGCGAGGGGGTTAGGTGGGCTGCAGGTGGACTGTAGAATGCCTCGAGCTGAGAAGAGAGAGGAACAGGCGACCGGTGGCAGCTTCGGATATCGAAAACATCGGCGCTAGGCCGACTATATCGCGGTTATAAATATAACGGTTGGGCGATCAAGCGAACTCGAATGCGACGAAACTTGGCAGGCGGCCTGCCTACACTATAATAAGACCGCTGACAAGTTGCAACCCATTCCGAGAACATTTTATGCCACTAATAAAATAATATTTGGAGGTGCAGCGAGCGCGTGCGAGTGTATCCGGACTCGGAGCGGACAACGGAGAGAAGGCGGCGGAACACGAGCGGATGCATGTTTTGAAAAACATGCGGATGAAATGCAGAAGATGCCATGAGATGAAATGCAAGACATGAACAAAATGCAAAACAACAGACAAAAACCCAACCACGAAGGAAATAATAAAACACATAGCCGAAAATGGCAAGAGTTGGAGTTGCGAATATGGAAAGTTGAATCCGGGGCATTACAACACTCCACCACTACGAGAGGATCTCGTCCCGAGATCTAGGATGGCACCGGAGGGGAAAAAAAAAGAGGAAGATGAGAGGTAAAACTAAGTTGCTTCTTTGATGAAGGAGTGAAACCAAAGAACCTTGAGAGGTTGACAAAAATGAAAGAAAGAAAACAACGAAGATGAACAAAGCTGAAAACACTCTGTTAGAAAAGAGGAACATGGGATACGACGATAACCAAGAGGTTTAGTGATAAGATAGATACTGAAACCACTCCGGTTAAAACTAGATAGACAAGGAATAAGATTGATAAAATTTGGACAGCACTCCGACTGAAAATGGAAGGAATTGAACATGATCTTGAGAAGATGGGATGATACTTGATGAAATCAACAACATACTGCCTCCGGAACTATCGAAAGAATGGCACAAGGGGTTAGAAAGATTTCAGACAGCTCCCCGGTTGAGGAAGCAGGCAAAACTTGATAAGATGAGAGAACTCGAATGAAAACACAACACTCCAGTTAAATGGATAAGCAAGAAAAAGAACATGATCTTGACAAAAGAAAGATGATGGGTCGAAGAGTGCAACATCACAATGCCTCCGGAAGAAAAATTGAAGATAGGTCGTTGGAATAAAGGAATGGAGAAGAAAATGACAACTTCTGCCACAAATGAACTTGGAAAAGCACCCTTGCAAAGAAGAATTGAACGGAGTTGTTGGAAAACCAACAACGAAATGAATAAGCTTGTAGTGGGCTTATGGAAACATCTCCACATTATGAGGTGAGCTTACGCTAGCGGAAACAAGCGATTGGATTGATATCAACAAGGAGGCGAAACTTGTTTCACCGAGAGGACAAATGAAGAACTTGGGTCATTAATAAGCACCATAAATAGCAACAATCCTTAGGGAAAGCTTTAGGTGAAATATAGCCCAAGATAAGTCCAATGAAGAGATTGATGGATTTAAAATACCTCATTCTTGACAACATGTGAATCATGAAACACGAAGGAAAATTGTCAAGAATGACATAACACCACCTCAAATGATAAGGTAGAACGAATTGCACTTCGAAATGCAAGAAGAAGAATACTTGAGCTCCTCAAAACAAAACATGTGTTGAGCACCATGTTTATATTAGAGTATAGCTTGACGGATCATAACTTCGAGAGAAACTTGAAGGACAATTCGAGAAAGAAATGAATCCTTGATGAACCACCATGTAGAGCCTCCATGAAGAACTCCGGTAAGAAAAGGATGATAAAAGAAAGAGAAGTTGAAAAACACAAGGTGAAGCCTTGCAGTGATAAGATGAAGCTTTGAAATGATATAACCGAGAAAACTTGGAACTCCGGAAAGAAAGATGAACAAATGAAATCAAGAATTTTGATGGACCTCCGAAATAAGGAATTGAATCACTTGGAAGAAACAAGAACAAGAATTACATTATGCTCATCCTTCACCAATTGAATTGATGACAAGCAATGGATTTGTCATACTACTTATTCTCGTAGAAAGGATTAAGATAGATATGGCGCAAACTTGGGAAGCTATTGATGGAACCACCGGTGGGATTTGGAAACAACAAATGAATTGATACGATAAGGAAGGAAGTGAAATCTTGAACAAACCACCGTAAGAATTGAAAAAATGAAAGTAGCAAAGGCACAAATCACCGGGAAGAATTGGAAAACGAATGAAGATATTTGAGGGGATTTAGATACAAGTGAATGAATAGATGACGAGCTGATTGGAGAATACTTGAATGATGCACCGGTAAGATTTGGAAAACAAGAGTTGAACGCTTGAATGAATAATTCTGAGATGATGGGCTCAGACGAATCAAACTGAAAAGACTCCTGAATTGCTCCGGATGGGTGAAAAGAATTCTCACAATCAAAAACAAATATGAGGATGGCACGAAGCTAGAACCATGAATCTTGAAGAGAATGGAGCAAGATTAAAGAGAAACTCTTCTTTGGTCTTCAAAAACCGAGAATGACGACGAGAAACATCACCATGAATTATTGAAGCACTCCGGAATGAAAATTAGAAAGGTTGAACCAACAATGAAAATAATTTGAAAGATCTTGGAGAAAGACATTTGACTGATGATAATTCATCCTTACATCAAACTTCGAAAAGAATTTGGGAATAGCTCCGAGAAAATAAAAGAGTCAGGTAAGATCCTGGGAAAAGACCTGTGGGTTAGGGCCCACTCAAAAGAACCACCGTTGAACAATTGTTTGAAATAGATATTGCACCGGTAGAATTAAATGGCTTGAATGAGATAGCATCCACAAAAGAACTTGAGTGAATTGAGAATGGAAACTAGAATCTTCTGAGATATCTTCAACACCCCGGAACAATTGAATAGCGAGAAGTGGATGATTAAGAGATGCACCGACATGAGAAAGCATTTGAAATGATGAAAAGAATACGATCAACACTGAAAACTTGACTTGAGTCCGACGGAGAAGAAAATTAGAATGGAACAATGATAAGGTTAAAGCTTCCTTAGCGTCTTCATGAGAAATCACCGGATAAAACATTAAAGGAAAAGAATGAAGAAACTTCACTCAATAAAATGGATACTTGATTAAGAAATCTGAGTCCTTGAAGAAAAAGGGTGGGAGGCGGAAATCAAAACAACTTGGGTCGGATGAAACGAACACCGTTGAGAAAAAGCTTAGAATTGATCTTGCGAATGTTGGAATGATCGGATTCACTTGAAGAGAAGCACGCCGGTTGGAAAAGAATTAACATGACAAGCTCGTGATCAAGAAGGATTAGTATTCACATAGAAATATGAGAACACCATTTAGAATAAGGTATGGAATCAACACTTGACTTGAAGCAACTCGAATACCACAAAACAAAACAAAACAAAGGATTGGCTTCAAGAATGAGCGAAACAAACACATGATAGAGATTTCGCCCAAAGTGTTCGTGGTGGGGCCCACACGGACACGACGTATAGCGGACGTCACGAATGACAAACAAGACGTCCCCGAATCAGCATAGCCAAGGATTCTTTAAGACGTCTCGCGACCACTGTAAATCGACCGTGAATGGGCGGACCACTAAACTTTGAACCCCAATCTCAAATCATACATCTGTCGGAAAGATATCCTGTAAGCTACTAGAATTCCCACCTATAAACTCCCGAAACTTTCTGGTTATGCAATCTGGTGTTGGGGATACAGGGGACACAAAATATATCACCCAAACTAACAATACCTAGATCCAGCTGTATCCATCCGTCAACACATAACCAAGAAACCTTCGGAAATCGTTTACCTCGACCTTCGAAAAACATCCGTTATACAAGTCATGGCAATACTCCCTTTTCGCCACGAGATTGGGCTATCAGGTTATCTCACCAACAACTGCACAAAAGAGATTTCGATGTCGGAAAAGCTCAGGTATTCGAACTGCAACGATAAAATTGTGACGACAACACCTCGGAGCTCAACTCCCCGGGACACTGCCACAACCCCTAAATGTCAGGAGGCACCAAGAACAATGTTCTCGTCACAAAACCATCGGAACGATTCCAAGATACCCACGTGATCCTAAAAAAATTTTAGTGAAATTTGAGGAGAGAAAAGACAAAACATCTCGTCGGAGACCTCACCGAGCGACGAAGGACTGGGAGTAAAAGAATCCTACTCTCCGATATATATAATCCTAAGACTCAAAACATTTTCCATTCTAGACTCAACAACGCCAACAAACAATCAAGTAGGGGCTCCTAAGTGGGAAGGCTCGATTACCAACTTGTATCGCCCTCGATGCGGCTATATCTCCCACGTGTCGAAGCACGACTTAGAGGCATAACCGCATTGAAAGCAATGTCGCAAGTGAGGTAATCTTCACACAACCCATGTAATACATAAGGAAAAGAGATACATAGTTGGCTTACAATCGCCACTTCACACAATACATGAGTAAAACATTACATCATACAGATACAATCAAGGTCCGACTACGGAACCAAAATAAAAGAAGACTACCCCAAGTGCTACACAGATCCCGATCGTCCCAACTGGCTCCACTCTTGATCAAGCTGAAGCGAAACAACACAAAGAACAAGATCTTCATCGAGCTCCTCCTTGAGCTCGGGTCCATCACCTGCACGGTTTCATCGGCACTGCAAACTGGTTTTGGAAGTATCTGTGAGTCACGGGACTCAGCAATCTCACACCATGAGATCAAGACTATTTAAGCTTAAAGGTAGGACAGGGTAGTGAGGTGAAGCTGCAGCAAGCGACTAGCATATATGGTGGCTACATACGCAAATGAGAGCGAGAAGAGAAGGCAAAAGCACGGTCGAACAACTATGATCAATAAGTGATCCTAGAACAACCTACGTCAAACATAACTCCAACACCGTGTTCACTTCCCGGACTCCGCCGAGAAGAGACCATCACAGTTACACACGCGGTTGGTGCATTTTAGTTAAGATCAACTTCGGGTTTTCTACAACCGGACATTAACAAATTCCCATCTGCCACATAACCGCGGGCACGGCTTTCGAAAGATAATACCCTGCAGGGGTGTCCCAACTTAGCCCATGATAAGCTCTCGCGATCAACGAAGGATATTCCTTCTCCCCGGGAAGACCCGATCAGTCTCGGAATCCCGGCTACAAGACATTTCACAGCAATAAAACAAGACCAGCAAAGCCGCCCGGATGTGCCGACAAATCCTGATAGGAGTCGCACGTACCTCGGTCTCAGGGCACACCGGATAAGTCAGCCTACGAGTAAAACCAGCCCTCGAGTTGCCCCGTGGTGGCCCCGCAGTCTGCTCGGTTCGGACCAACACTCGAAGGAGCACTGGCCCGGGGGGGGCTAAAATAAAGATGACCCTCGGGCTCCGGAAACCCAAGGGAAAAAGGTCATAGGTGAGGCAAAAGGTAAAACCAATGTTGGGCCTTGCTGGAAAAGTCTTATTCAAAGCGAACTGTCAAGGGGGTCCCATAAATCACCCGACCGCGTTAGGGACGCAAAAATCCGGGAACATAACACCGGTATGACGGAAACTAGGCGGCAAGAGTGGAACAAAACACAGGCATAAGGCCGAGCCTTCCACCCTTTACCAAGTATATAGATGCATTAATTAAATAAGATATATTGTGATATCCCAACAAGTAAACATGTTCCAACAAGGAACAACATCTCCATGTTCAACAAGGAACAAACTTCATCTTCACCTGCAACTAACAACGCTATAAGAGGGGCTGAGCAAAGCGGTAACATAGCCAAACAACGGTTTGCTAGGAAAGGATGGTTAGAGGTTTGACATGGCAATGTGGGTGGCATGATATAGCAAGTGGTAGGCATCGTAACATAGGCATAGCAAAAGAGCGAACATCTAGCAAGCAAAGATAGAAGTGATTTCGAGGGTATGGTCATCTTGCCTGAAATCCCGCAAGGAAGAAGAACGAATCCATGAAGAAGACTAACGGACGAAGTCGAATGAATCCTCACAACTCCGGAACGAAACCGAAGCTAACGAGAGAAGCAAACCGGAAAGAAGCAAACAACATAGTAAACGACCATCACATAAACAAGGCATGATGCACAACCAAGTATGATGCATGTCCGGTTTAAAAAGCATGGCATGGCAATATGCACAAACAATCCTACAAATTAAGTGGAGCTCAATATGCAACGAGTTGCATATTGACGAAACACCACAACACTTATTTAGTTCTCTCCCGATTAGGTACTCAACAATATTAAATGTTATTAAACATGGCAAGGGGGTCAAGCATATGAAACTAACTATTTAGGCAAGTTTAAATGAGGCCGGAAACAACGAACAACAAATCCGGAAAATCCCCATATGCAAATTATGGATTCGGTACTGATCTGCCCTAAACACAATTTTAATGTTGTTAAACATGCAAAGCAAGTACACCATGTTAATCTATGCATTTTTCTACCCCATTTACATATAAAGAACATTTAATTCCGAGTTACGGTTATTTAGTTATGAAATAAATCATTTTAACATGGCATGTTAGCAAATTTAAACAAACATCAAGTTAAACATTTTTAACATGGATGAAAATGGCATATAACTAATATACACGAAATTCTAAGCAATTTACATGTTTAAACCATTTTAATCCGATGCACGGTTGATGAGTTATTAAATGCATGAACTCTAGGGACTTTTCTGTAAACCTGTAATTCCCTGGATAAATAGCAAAAATCGCAAGACGGAAAAAAAATGCAACGGGCCGAATCCGGCTAGCCCAACGTGCACAGGGGGACTCGGGGAGGCAGCTCACCATGGGCCTTGGCCCGGTCGGTGAGGAAGGAGGGCCAGGCAGGGGGGGCGCGCTGGGCCGAATCTGTCTTGGGCCTGGAGGGGCGCGCTGGGCCTGGCGCTGGCTTCGGCCGCGGGCGCTGGGGAGGCCCACGCTGGGGTGCGGCGCGCTGGAGATCGCCGCCCTCCTCTGCTCGCTGCAGAGGCAGGAACGGGCGCAGGGACGAGGGAAGCCGACGGCGGGCGAGGATGGCCGGAGGAGGCCGGATCCGGTGAGGAGGCGGATCCGGCGTCGAGATTCCGTTCGGGCGGCGGCGGCGCAGGGGAGCCTCGGCGGCGACGAAGGCTGAGCACCACGGGCGGCGGCGGGGTTCCTGCAGGGCGAGAAGGGTGAGGCAGGCAAGAGAAAGAGGGAAGGAGAGGCGCGAGGCGGAGCTGGCACTGGGGTCGCTGGCGGGGACGGCCGCACCACTCGGCGCGAGGCTGCCGGGCGGACGGGCGGCGGAGGCGTCTTGGGAGTCTGAGAGGTGGGAGGCCGGGCGGCTCGGTCGGCTGCAGGCGGCGTCGGGCCCGATTCGGCCAGGCGGGCAGCGGATGGGCTGGCTGGCCGCTGTGGTGGGGGGCTGAGGGAGGACGTGGCGACGCTTGGTTGGAGGAGCGGCGGGTGGTGGCGCAGCCACTAGGGGCTTGCCAAGTGGCGAGAGGAGGCTGGGGAGGCGCCGGATTTGAAGGGGAAAGGCGGCGGAGCGGCCCCCGAGGTGGGAGGAGGTGGCTGCGGGTTGGGTGGCGCGGAAAAAGAGGAGGAGGGGGGTTAGGGTTGCCCAAAATGGAGATGTGGTGTCCATTTATAGCAGGGATGGCTAGGGTTTGGTTTAGGGGGGTTTTTGGAGCCCTCCGATCTCGATCGGGCGGTTCCGGACGCGAGGGGGGGTTAGGTGGGCTGCAGGTGGACTGTGTAGAATGCCTCGAGCTGAGAAGAGAGAGGAACAGAGCGACCCGGTGGCAGCTTCCGGATATCGAAAACGTCTGACGCTAGGCCGACTATATCGCGGTTATAAATATAACGGTTGGGCAGTCAAACGAACTCCGAATGCGACGAAACTTGGCAGGCGGCCTGCCTACACTATAATAAGACCGCCTGACAAGTTGCAACCCATTCCGAGAACATTTTTATGCCACTAATAAAATAATATTTCGGAGGTGCCGCGGGCGCGTGCGAGTGTATCCGGACTCGGAACGGACAACGGAGAGAACTGACGGAACACGAACGGATGCAAGTTTTGAAAAACATGCGGATGAAATGCAGAAGATGCCATGAGATGAAATGCAAGACATGAACAAAATGCAAAACAACAGACAAAAACCCAACCACGAAGGAAATAATAAAACACATAGCCGAAAATGGCAAGAGTTGGAGTTGCGAATATGGAAAGTTGAATCCGGGGCGTTACACAAAGCCCCTCCATCGCCCGCGCGCGCTTCCCGCCCGAAACAGTCAGCGCCGCTCCAAAGAATCGGTGCCGCATTCATGCCCGGGCAGAGCGGACGCGACCTCTCACTGGCGCAAGAGTGATGGTTGCTTCATCCGTCCAACTTACTGCTGGGTCTATGTGATTTGACGGCTCATTGGTCTTTATTACTGAGGTGGTAGGACTGCTGGATGTCCCACGCTTTCGACGTACTAGATTACAATTTTCTCCATTCTTACAGCGGAGGAGTGCAAGAGCAGTGAAAACATGCAGGCTCAGTGATTACATGGCCCACCTCCCACTATCACCGTGCGACACCTAACTCTTTACATAGTACTCCCTCTGTTCCTAAATATTACTAGATCAGTCCCCAGCGTTGCATGAACAACGGTATATATCTCTCTGCATAAAATTATCGATTTCATAGAACTAAAAAACTCTATAACTGCATGACAAATGTGGTAGCCAAACTAAATAAACTCCCATCATCATTTAGATCATCCCACGTAAGGAAAAAGATCAGCCAACTCCTCTGCATAATGGGATTATATTTTCTTTTGACATGTTAATGGGACTTAAAAGCTCACTTACATGCATGCTACGGTGCATGCTTGCATGCGAACATGTTGATGTGATTTAAAACCCACTCACATGCATGTGCCACGGTATTTCTGCATGCTTGCATGTGGCTTAGTGTGAGCCTCTCAACGTCTAGATCAGGCGGCTATTATGGACTGATTTACTTCATATAATGGCTACATCAATTTTGATGATGTGGCTAAAGGAGAGGATAGAGAATTCCTAGTAGTGGGGGCTAGCTATTACTAATAGATAAGTCTTTGTATAGATTCCACTAGGTGAACTACATACGGAACAAAATGAATGAATCTACACTTAATATGCATCTATATACATCCGCATGTGGTTCATGGTGAAATCTCTACAAAGACTTATATTAGGAACGGAGGAAGTACTAGTATAATACGTACTGTAATTTATCAGTGAGATAAATTTGTACAATGCTATGAAGCTTCCAGCTTCTGTTACATGTATCTTGCGTCCAAGGTTGCCCGTTGCAACATTTCATCAAATACAAAGGAGACTAACATGCATGCTATTGCATCTCAATGATTGACAGATCATAGCAAATATGTACTCCCTCCGTTCCAAAATAAGTGTCTCAACTTTGTGCAAACTTTAGTACAAAGTTGTACTACTACTAAAGTTGACACTTATTTTGGAACAGAGGCAGCTAAAGAAAAAATGATCCATGCAGTCCCTAGCCCTTGAACTGTGAACCCTGACCAGCCTTCAATTTGCTGGCAACGTTCGAGCTTCCTAATAAATGAAGTTTGCAACCTTTTGACCATCGGATCATTTTGTGCATTTTCATCAAAATCGAGATGAGCATCCCTGTGGCAAAGAAATTGAAGAAGCATGATTAGAATAAGATTACTGGGACTAGTTGATGAGACATAAACTCATCACAAATACAGTACGTAGAAGCCAGTAGAGGTATGTGCGGGGTAAGGAAGTAGAGAAATATCCACAGGGAATGATGTGGGCAGCTGGAGCAGTGGTGCAAGCCGGCTGTAAAGGGAGTTGTTCCTGAGGGACGTAGCTCAACCTTAAGGAGGGCGGCGGGAGGCGGCAACTGCCCACGTCGCGGCAGTGAGAAAGGGACGAAGGCAACCTCACCGGCTTTGTGAGAGAGAACGGCGGGGACCCCTGATCGGGACATGCCGACAGTGGGTTTTCACCGTCGGCAACGGCCACCGCATCGACACTAAGCATCCACCCCTTCCCCAAGCGGACGTGATCCGCCGGGATGTTAGAGATGTGGCCACAATCGTTTTGTGCGAGAGAGTGTGAAGAGAGAAACCCAACAAGCAACCGTGTAGGCTGGCCCGTTCGACTATGTATATAGTGGGCGGTTTCCTTTTCTCTCCATATGAACCTATCATATTGCGTACGTGCCACTGAAGAAAAAAAAACTTTATTTATAAATGACGCGGCACCTACTACTCGTTCTCCTATAACCTTGCGCTTGGCATCCCCAAAATATTAACCTTGCAATTGGCTCTTCGCCTCTTCGGGAAGTCGAGCAACAATGGTAGTGCAGTATATATCGTTCTGGCTATATGATACCGAATGAATTGCTGCACGTCCACCACGTGGGTGAGGGTCGAGGGGCGAGGGAGAGTGCTACATACGGAGCAAAATGAGTGAATCTACACTCTAAAATACATCTATATACATCAGTGTTTGGAGTATGTACTAGTAGTTCATATTGAAATCTACTAAAGTACATATATATTCCAAACAATATGATATAATCTCTATAACCAAGGTAGTAGGGACGAGGAGTAAGCGGAGGGAGTAGTAAATTTTCTCCTCGTCCTGCGAGCCACCCGCGCATGGGGGAGGGGCGAGGTAAGGCGAGCAAGCTTCAACTCATCCTGCGAGCCACCGCGAGTGGGCGGGACGGCGTACTAAGCAAGCTTCTCCTCGTTCTGCGAGTTGACGGGACACATCAAAAGTCTTGCCTCTAAGGTAGGCCCCACATGGTTTGCCTCTTTTTTTATCATAATACGTCAAGTCACAATTTGTTTGTTCACCGTGGTAGAAGATCCTCCCTCCACCAAGTGGACAACCAGTACACGTGCCAAATTACCACGTGGGCTGCCTTTTTCCTACACAATTGAGCTCCACCGTGTACCCGCGCGGGTGTGGTTGGGAAAGAGACGGGAGTACGTGCGTCGTGCATGCACTTCTTCTCTTCCTGCACGTCCCCCACCTACGTGGGTGTGTGAGAGAGATACAAACCGCGTTCGTGAGTGTTTTTTGTTTTGGGGTGGGGGTGGGGGTGCTACCTCTTGAGCACTGCGTTGGATTTCCCCGAAGAGGAGAGGATGATGCACCAAAGTGGCGTAAGTATTTCCCTCAGTTTTTGAGAACCAAGGTATCAATCCAGTAGGATGCCACGCACAAGTCCCTCGTACCTGCACAAAATGATAGCTCCTCGCAACCAACGCGATTAGGGGTGTCAATCCCTTCACGGTCACTTACGAGAGTGAGATCTGATAGAGATGATAAATAATGTTTTTGGTATTTTTGGTATAGAGATGCAAAGTAAAAATTAAAAGGCAAAGTAAAAACAAAGCAAGTATTAAAGTGATGGAGATTGATATGATGAGAATAGACCCGGGGGCCATAGGTTTCACTAGTGGCTTCTCTCAAGAGCATAAGTATTCTACGGTGGGTGAACAAATTACTGTTGAGCAATTGACAGAATTGAGCATAGTTATGAGTATATCTAGGTATGATCATGTATATAGGCATCACGTCCGAGACAAGTAGACCGAAATGATTCTGCATCTACTACTATTACTCCACTCATCGACCGCTATCCAGCATGCATCTAGAGTATTAAGTTAAAAACAGAGTAACGCCTTAAGCAAGATGACTTGATGTAGAGGGATAAATTCATGTAATATGATATAAAAAAAACCATCTTGTTATCCTCGATGGCAACAATACAATACGTGACTTGCAACCCTTTCTGCCACTGGGTAAGGACACTGCAAGATTGAACCCAAAGCTAAGCACTTCTCTCATTGCAAGAACTACCAATCTAGTTGGCCAAACCAAACGGATAATTCGAAGAGACTTGCAAAGATAACCAATCATACATAAAAGAATTCAGAGAAGATTCAAATATTATTCATAGATAAGCTGGATCATAAACCCATAATTCATCGGTCCCAACAAACACACCGCAAAAAGAAGATTACATTGAATAGATCTCCACGAGAGAGGGGGAGAACATTGTATTGAGACCAAAAAGAGAGAAGAAGCCATCTAGCTACTAGATATGGACCCGTAGGTCTGAAGTAAACTACTCACACTTTATCGGAGGGGCTATGGTGATAATGTAGAAGCCCTCCGTGGTGGATGCCCCCTCCGGCGGAGCTCCGGAACAGGCCCCAAGATGGGATCTCGTGGATACAGGAAGTTGCGGAGGTGGAATTAGGTTTTGGCTCTTGTTCGATCGTTTGGGAAGTGCGAGGTATATATAGGAGGAAGGAGTGCGTCGGTGGAGCGTCGGGGCCCACGAGGCAGGGGGCGCGCCAGGGGAGGGGGCGCCCCCACCTCGTGACCGCCTCTTTGTTCCTTGGAGTAGGATCCAAGTCTCCTAGATCACGTTCGGTGAGAAAATCACGTTCCCAAAGGTTTCATTCCGTTTGGACTCCGTTTGATATTTCGTTTCTTCGAAACACTAAAATAGGCAAAAAACAGCAATTCTGGGCTGGGCCTCCGGTTAATAGGTTAGTCCCAAAAATAATATAAAAGTGGAAAATAAAGCCCAATATAGTCCAAAACAGTAGATAAAGTAGCATGGAGCAATCAAAAATTATAGATACGTTGGAGACGTATCAGGCATCCCCAAGATTAATTCCTGCTCGTCCTCGAGGAGGTAAATGATAACAACATAATTTTTGATGCGGAGCGATACTTTGGCATAATTTCAATGTAAATCTTCTTAATTGTGGTATGAATATTCAGATCCGAAAGATTCAAGACAAAAGTTCAAATTGACATAAAAAATAATACTTGAAGCATACTAACTAAGCAATTATGTCTTCTCAAAATAACATGGCCAAAGAAAGTTATCCCTACAAAATCATATAGTCTGGCTATGCTCCATCTTCCCCACACAAAATATTTAAATCATGCACAACCCCGATGACAAGCCAAGCAATTGTTTCATACTTTAACATTTTCAAAACTTTTTCAATCTTCACGCAATACATGGCGTGAGCCATGGATATAGCACTATATGTGGAATAGAATGGTGGTTGTGGAGAAGACAAAAAGGAGAATATAGTCTCACATCAACTAGGATAATCAACGGGCTATGGAGATGCCCATCAATAGATATCAATGTGAATGAGTAGGGATTGCCATGCAACGGATGCACTAGAGCTATAAGTATATGAAAGCTCAACAAAAGAAACTAAGTGGGTGTGCATCCAACTCGCTTGCTCACAAAGACCTAGGGCATTTGAGGAAGCCCATCATTGGAATATACAAGCCAAGTTCTATAATGAAAAATTCCCACTAGTATATGAAAGTGACAAAATGAGAGACTCTCTATCATGAAGATCTTGGTGATACTTTGAAGCACAAGTGTGGTAAAAGGATAGTAACATTGTCCCTTCTCTCTTTTTCTCTCATTTCTTTTATTTGGGCCTTTTCTCTTCTTCTTTTTATGGCCTCTTTTTTTTCTTTTCTTTTTCTCTTTTTTTTCGTCCGGAGTCTCATCCCGACTTGTGGGGGAATCATGGTCTCCATCATCCTTTCCTCACTTGGGACAATGCTCTAATTGATCATCACACTTTTATTTACTTACAACTCAACAATTACAACTCGATTCTTAGAACAAAGTATGACTCTATATGAATGCCTCCGTGGTGTCGGGATATGCAATGAATCAAGAGTGACATGTATGAAAAATTATGAGCGGTGGCTTTGCCACAAATACGATGTCAACTACATGATCATGCTAGCAATATGACAATGATGGAGCGTGTCATAATAATGCGGAGCGGTGGAAAGTTGCATGGCAATATATCTTGAATGGCTATGGAAATGCCATGATAGGTAGGTATGGTGGCTGTTTTGAGGAAAATATATGGTGGGTGTATGATACCGGGTTTGGAAAAGTTTGCGCCAACTGTCAATGTAGAGAGGCTAGCAATGGTGGAAGGATGGGAAAAGTGTGTATAATCCATGGACTCAACATTAGTCATAAAGAACTCATATACTTACTGCAAAAATCTAGAAGTTATCAAAGCAAAGTATTATGTGCATGCTCCTAGGGGGATAGAATGGTAGGAAAAGACCATCGCTCGTCCCCGACCGCCCCTCATAAGGAAGACAATCAATAAATAAATCATGCTCCGAGTTCATCACATAACGGTTCACCATACGTGCACGGGAATCACAAACTTCAACACAAGTATTCTTTAAATTCACAACTACTCAACTAGCATGACTCTCATATCACCATCTTCATATCTAAAAACAATTATCAAGCATCAAACTTTTCTTAGTATTCAACGCACTCAAAATAAAGTTTCACATATCTTGAATACCAAGTATATTAACATTATGCAAATTACCATGCTATTAACGACTCTCAAAATAATCTAAGTGAAGCATGAGAGATCAATATTTTCTTTAAAACAAATCCACCACCGTGCTCTAAAAGATCTAAGTGAAGCACTAGAGCAAGAATTATCACGCTCAAAAGATATAAGTGAAGCACTATGAGCAAAACTATCAAGCTCAAAAGATATAAGTGAAGCACATAGAGTATTCTATCAAATTCCAACTTATGTATGGCTCTCTCAAAAGGTGTGTACAGCAAGGATGATTGTGGTAAACTAACAAGCAAAGACGCAAATAATACACGACGCTCCAAGCAAAACACTTATCATGTGGTGAATAAAAATATAGCTCCAAGTAAATTACCGATGGAAGTAGATTTAAAGAGGGATGCCTTCAGGGCATCCCCAAGCTTTGACTTTTTGGTGTCCTTGGATTATCTTGGGGGTGCCATGGGCATCCCCAAGCTTAGGCTCTTGCCACTCCTTGTTCCATAATCCATCAAAAGAATTCACCCAAAACTTGAAAACTTCACAACAGAAAACTCAATAGAAATCTCGTGAGCTCCGTTAGAGAAATAAAACAAAAGACTACTTTAAAATACTGTAATGAAATCATTCTTTATTTATATTGGTGTTAAACCTACTGTTCCGACTTCTCTATGGATTATAAACTATTTTACTAGCCATAGATTCATCAAAATAAGCAAACAACACACGAAAAAACAGAATCTGTCAAAAACAGAACAGTCTGTAGTAATCTGTAACTAACGCAAACTTCTGGAACTCAAAAAAATATACCAAAATTATACGACCTAGACAATTTGTTTATTGATCAGCAGAAATTGGAATCAGTATTTTATCACGTTCTGGTGATTTTTAATAATTCGGTCACTGAGCGCAAAGTTTCTGGAAATTACAGCAAGATCAAATAACTATCATCCAAGAAGATCCAATAGGTCTAGCTTGGCACAAATAGTAATTAAAACATAAAACCACATCTAAACAGAGGCTAGATGGATTATTTATTCCTAAACAGAAGCAAAAGCAAAAAAACTAAAAATAAAATTGGATTGCCTCCCAACAAGCGCTATCGTTTAACGCCCCTAGCTAGGCATAAAAGCAAGGATAGATCTAGGTAGTGCCGTAGTAATAAGATAGGTTGGTGAAACTCATTTCATATTCTCTATGTTCGGCAGAAAGTTTTCTTTGAGGCAAGCAAAAGTAATCAAAAGGGCTAAATTAATATCAATAAAAATCCCCAAGATCAATTTTAGGAGGTACAGGTTCCTCTTTGGCCCTTCATAATGCACAACCAATTCATCATTATAAGCTTTAGGCTTTTGATAGTGGAACCTTGTGAGTCTACACTCAAGAGAGTATCCTAACTCATTATTTGGGAATAGCCAGATCATCATTAAATTCAGAGATTCTATCAATTAAAATATTGGTTGGCACCTTTTTCTGAGGTTTTCATTGAAAGCAACATAGTCGATAGATTGCAAAGGCGCATTATTTCTTCTTGATCAAAGAGGATAGATTCTATGGGAGGATTTAGCCAGCGTCAACCTATATACAATCAATTAAAGATTTCTTTGGCTAATTTTATTATAAATCTAAATTCATGAGCCAAAAAGATAGTAGCGGCATCCCGCTTTTTAACATCAGAAGAGTGTTCAATATTTGAAAATTCTAGGAAAATTCTTTGTATAGAATTGGTGCATATGCATAAATTGCCTTTCAAGTTCAACGATAAGCATGGCAATAGCGGCCATCTTAAGGCTACTAGTTCTATGGAGAATAGAACCACCCATAGAGCGGTAAAGCACCAGCACAAGTAAATAAATCTTGAATAACTCCTTTTCCAATAATATTACCACTACCGATTAGAAATCTTTTTGTATGATAGGTATGGGGATTCTTCAAAACCAGAACTTCAGAATTTTCCATGATATTATTATTATCGCCCATGTCGGCAATAATTTCCCCAATTTCAGACATAACGACAAGCAAGCAAACTAACACACGAGCAAACAAGCGGACGAGAGAAAAGGCAACGGGAACAAGAGGAGGAGATTGGGAAAGAGAGGGCGAATAAAACGGCAAGGGTGAAGTGGGGAAGAGGAAAACGAGAGGCAAATGGCAAATAATGTAATGCGAGAGATAGGGAGTGTGATGGGTACTTGGTATGGTTGACTTGCTCTTGCGTGAGCCTCCCGACAGCGGCGCTAGAAATTCTTCTTGCTACCTCTTGAGCACTGCGTTGGATTTCCCGAAGAGGAGAGGATGATGCAACAAAGTAGCGTAAGTATTTCCCTCAGTTTTGAGAACCAAGGTATCAATCCAGAGGAGGCCACGCACAAGTCCCTCGCACTGCACAAAGCGATAGCTCCTCGCAACCAACGCGATTAGGGGTTGTCAATCCTTCACGGTCACTTACGAGTGAGATCTGATAGAGATGATAAATAATATTTTTGGTATTTTTGGTATAGAGATGCAAAGTAAAAAGTAAAAGGCAAAGTAAAAACAGAGCAAGTATTAAAGTGATGGAGATTGATATGATGAGAATAGACCTGGGGGCCATAGGTTTCACTAGTGGCTTCTCTCAAGAGCATAAGTATTCTACGGTGAGTGAACAAATTACTGTTGAGCAATTGACAGAATTGAGCATAGTTATGAGTATATCTAGGTATGATCATGTATATAGGCATCATGTCCGAGACAAGTAGACCGAAACGATTCTGCATCTACTACTATTACTCCACTCATCGACCGCTATCCAGCATGCATCTAGAGTATTAAGTTAAACACAGAGTAACGCCTTAAGCAAGATGACATGATGTAGAGGGATAAATTCATGCAATATGATAAAAACCCCATCTTGTTATCCTCGATGGCAACAATACAATACGTGCCTTCCAACCCTTTCTATCACTGGGTAAAGACACTGCAAGATTGAACCCAAAGCTAAGCACTTCTCCCATTGCAAGAACTACTAATCTAGTTGGCCAAACCAAACGGATAATTCGAAGAGACTTGCAAAGATAACCAATCATACATAAAAGAATTCAGAGAAGATTCAAATATTATTCATAGATAAGCTGGATCATAAACCCACAATTCATCGATCTCAACAGACACACCGCAAAAATAAAATTACATCGAATAAATCTCCACGATAGAGGGGGAGAACATTATATTGAGATCCAAAAAGAGAGAAGAAGCCATCTAGCTACTAGTTATGGACTCGTAGGTCTGAAGTAAACTACTCAAACTTCATCGGAGGGGCTATGGTGATGATGTAGAAGCCCTCCGTGGTGGATTCCCCCTCCGGCGGAGCTCCGGAACAGGCCCCAAGATGGGATCTCGTGGATACAGGAAGTTGCGACGGTGGAATTAGATTTTTGGCTCCTGTTCTGATCGTTTGGGGGTACGTAGGTATATATAGGAGGAACGAGTACGTCGGTGGAGCAACAGGGGGCCCACGAGGCAGGGGGAGCACCGCGCCCCCCACCCTCGTGACCGCCTCTTTTGTTCCTTGGAGTAGGGTCCAAGTCTCCTGGATCACGTTCGGTGAGAAAATCACGTTTCCGAAGGTTTCATTCCGTTTGGACTCCGTTTGATATTCCGTTTCTTGAAACACTGAAATAGGCAAAAACAACATTTACAGGCTGGGCCTCCGGTTAATAGGTTAGTCCTAAAAATAATATAAAAGTGGAAAATAAAGCCCAATATAGTCCAAAACAGTAGATAAAGTAGCATGGAGCAATCAAAAATTATAGATACGTTGGAGACGTATCAGGGGGTGGGGTGGGGGTTGATTTCGTGAATTATTTGTGGGAATATGTGTCGATGACATCTCAAAAAAATTGCATGCAATGTGTGTGAAATTGAGGCCTATCCAGATCATACATAGAGGGTCGGGCAATCCACGAGAAGAGAGGGAGGGGTCATAGCTATCGATAGAGTTGAAGAGAGGATCAAGTGGGTGGGTGCGAGATCGATGAAGAGAGCCATCGAAATTGTGTGTGTGTGCAAGTCAAAGATATAGGGCGACTGGCCTACCGGAACGTTAGAGGGCACATGTCAAGTTTGTGTGTGGCAGGGAGACATGACTAGAGCGCTCGATGTATCGGTGTGTGGGGGGGGGGGGGGGAGGGGTAGGGAGAGGCCTAACTATAGTGGTAGAACAACTCGTATATGTGTTGAGAAGGAGAGACCCAACTATGTCTTGAGGGAGATCGGTTGACATCCATACATAACTGAAGGACGGGAAATATGATGGGACAGAGAGAGAGAGGAGAGAGAGAGGGAGGGAGAGGGAGGGAGAGGGGTAGAGTGCTGGATGGGTGATGGAGTTTCTTCTCGGAGATGGTGGGAGAGGCCTACTAGACAAACTGAGGGTGGAACTGCAATGTTATCAATAAGAGTGGGGATGTGTTTACGTGTGTGCATGCGTGATAGATCTGTCGGGACGCATCCATGGATGTTGAAGGGGAACCATGTGTTTGGTAAGCAAACCTATCTAGATCGGTAGATCAATTGTTGTTTGTCGGAGGAAGGGAGAGACACAACTAATGAGTTAGATCGATCAACGTGTGGGTAAAAACGAGTTATAAGGACCTAGCTAGCTATATGTATAGCGAGAGACCGGTCGGTGTACGTCCATTTGTTAGAGGCAAATAAGGCCCAGCGAGACGGATAGAAATAGAGAATGGAGCTAGGAGGTGGTGCGAGAGGCCCAACTACTAGCTAGATAGGGGGAGGAGTGTGCTGTTGTGAGATCGATGAAAAGAGGGGCGAGAGTTTACACGTGTGTCTGACCGTATGAGAGACACGAGGCAAGGACACATAAAGGAGGAGATTGAAGGTGTGTGTGTATGTTGTAGGCCGGCATCGCTGGAGAGGTTTATCGATCGGTGTGTGTCGGAAAGGAGTTGTGGAGACTCTGGGAGAACGACCTAAATAAAAAAAATGAATGTGCCCGGTGGATAGAATGCCGAGGGAGGGGGAGGACGAGGAGGGCGTGTGCATGCACGAGAGAAAGTTAGTGGTAGCTACAAAGGTTAGAGGATTGTGTGGGTGTAAGAGACTAACAAAGATCATAATTTGATATGAAAGCGGATTCATATATTTGAACAGGAGATCATAGTGTTTTAAACATTGCATGCATGAATATAGCGGTGATACACGTGCTGTGCACGTGTTATACCATAATGTGATAATGCATGGCGTTTGCAACCAACAACTAAATGCCGAACAATCTAAACCATACTATACATCAAACAATCTCACATTTTATTTGAATTTGTGATAATGTGTGGCGTTTTCAGCTTACAACTAAATATCAAACAATCTAAACAATACTATATATCGAACATTCTCCCATTTTATTTGAATTTGTGGTAATGTGTGGTGTTTGCAACTCACATCTAAATACTTGTAGGCGTAGGGGGCGGGGCACCATACATAATGTGATAAACACATTATACATATGAGACATGGTTTAGATTATGAAGATCTAGCTAGAGCTAGAAATGTAATGTGATTTGAAATCAAAATAAAGTGGATTCAAAAAATCTAGTTAGAGTTCATATAGTACACACAGTTCATATGTAACTCGAGACTAATCATGTGCTGTGCTGTGAAGATAATACACAAATGATGGTTTAACTTGACAATAATGATGATTGTAGATCTTATTAAAACAGAGAAAAGAATTCAAATGCTTTGACTTCACAACAATCATTACTGTAGATCTTATTCAAATCGAATTCAAATTTAGTTCATATTGAAGCGGTAGTATATCGTTTGGAATGCACTAAAACGTTCATTTGAGTAGTAGGTTGCATGCATTATACACGTAGCAGAATATTTTAATTGAACATAACATGACTTCAATGTTTTGAATGACATTTGTAGTGCGCATTGATTTGGTATAGTACACGTTAGGCTTGTCCAGAAATTTCAACCCGCGCCTTATTAGCCCGAAATATTTAAGATATATCTTTGTCTCGTTGTGCTCCGAAAAGTCCCTCCATCTCAACCCGCGTCTTGCTATTCCGAAATTACAACGCGCGCGAAAACTCCCACCTCCTGTGAAATCCCGACACGCGAAATGCCCGTGGTACCCCTGAACCGAAAGAACCGCCTCAAATCGGCGGGAGGTACTTTCGTAACTTACCCCACATTTCAGACAAGCGCGTCTCCAAGCCATGGTTCCCCACTGCCATCCCATCCGCCCACCCATTCGTACACTGAGGCCGCGAAAACCCGTGACGAAACCCCACACCCTGCTCCATCCGCCACCCAGCCGGAGCCTCTTCCCCGGTGACATCGTCCACAGCAACACCTCGACGTCCCTCATCCACCGTACCGGATGAGGATCCGTCGTCGATCTCATCGTCCCGCCGGTTCAGCCACCCCGTCCTCTACCTCCAAGGAGCTGCCCCGATGTTTCCCTCATCTTTCGCGCCACCTCTGTTCCCACACCGCCGTCTTCACCTGCACCACCGGAAGAGCATCATCATCACCGTTTCCTCAGATGAAGCTGCGGCCTAATCGGCACCACCAAAGAGGTTGTACACTAATCGCCGCATTTTCTTCTTGATTCGATCTCACGGTGCTGCCGGCGCTCGGTCCCGAGCCAACACGGCGCGGCTCCATCCACGGCGGCGTCGCCGGCCACTTCCTCCACGGCGTCGCTCCCTCGGCGGCGACGTCCACATCAGTAGGAGCTGCTGCTGCTTTAGCTCTTGCTCGTGTTGCTGCTCTGCTCTTGCTCTCGGTCCCCTTCCTGGTCTGCTCTTGCTATTGCTCTTGCTCGCGCTGCTGCTCTTGCTCTTGCTTCCGATGCTACTCCGATTTAGCTACACTTCAGTCGAATGAATCAACTTTTGGGTCAATCGATTTTCAGGGGGGGGGGCTCACCGGGGTGAAGGAAGAACCAGCCGCAGCAGGGAGGGGGGCTCGCCGGAGAGGTACCCCACTATCTATCTTAGGGTTCAGGATGGGGCGGTGGTTGCCGGCGGTGGCGGGGCGGTGGCATGGGGATCGCCGGAGAAAAAACTCGGCACGTGGGGGCCTAGAGGGATGGCCGCGGCGGCGGCGGATCGGAGGTGGGGAGTGTTTTGGGCGGGCGGGCGGCGCACCGCCGTCATGGCGGCGGGGGCTACTGTTTGGCGGTGGTGGTGGCGGCTCTCGGGGTGGAGGTTGAAGATGAACCGCAGGCCCTTGATTTCGTATCCAACGGCTGCAAAATCGATGACTAGAGATGAAAAAGTTAGTCGACCGACGTGTAGCCTCACCTTGCTAGTGCATTCGGTTTCGACAACAAAATTCAGTTTCGACAGCAAAATTAAGTTTCGACGGTTAAGTTCAGTTCGTTAAGTTTAGTTTCGATGGTTAAGTTCAGTTTCGACAGTTAAGTTCAGAGATGAGCGGCTGATGTATTTTACATCTAGCACTTTGTGGTTATGTATTTTACGTCATGTATTGGAGATGCTATTAGAATTCCACTCAGGTTAATGTTGTTCGTTGTCTCTCTTGTCCTGCTTCAGCCTCGGCGTCGTACAACTCACCGGAGCTGCTCCAACGACGAAACCCTCCATCACAGCGGAGCAGTACCTCGGGCTCCATCTCTAGACGCCTAAGATCTTCTTCCCCTCCTCCGACAGCAAAGTCAGCCGGAGCATTCTCACTGGCCAACCCAATCACGCTGAGATCGACATGGCTTCGCCAAAGAGGTTGTACACTTGTTGCATCTCTTTTTTACTCTACATGTTATATATATTGTCCACTGAGCACACGGATTTGTTCCTTTAGTGTCTCCTTGAAAGAAAAAACGTAGGAATTAATTTTCACGTGTCCTCCTTTTCAAATTCCTATTCATGAAGCAGAAGACTAAGAGATAGTAGCATAATAGCATTATAACCGTACATTTTCTTGTGGTTTGACTTAATCTCACCATGCTTCTTTGCATCCTGTGATCTTCCAATTGTTGTGAATCAAACACCTAGATTGGCAGAAATCCTGTGTTTTTAAATTCTCTGTTTTGCACGTGCATTCCAATCCTATTCCTGTCTATTTCCTATCCCTACATTATTGGAATCCTCCAATTCAAATGAGCACTTACATAATTACTTCTCTTACAGATAGTTGTCAAAGAAAACCTTGTGTGGTTTGTCCCGCTCCTGCTGCGCCGTCGTCCACCCCAGCTCAGCTGCTCCAACGACAGAAGGGTCCAGCACAGCAGGGATCCGGCCTCCAGACTGTCTTTCGCCGCCTCAGATCTTCTTCCCGGCCGCTGGCAGCCATGAAATCTGCATTACCATCATCAACCGAGCAGATGACCTCGAGGACTACACGGGTCCGCAAGAGAGGTCGCACTCTTTCGTGTCTGCTTACGTTATGCATCGCTTAATATTATATGCTACTTTATCGTCATGTTCACCGATAGACTCTGAGTCAGCTCCAAACTAATGGTCAAACTTGAGTTTTTAAATGGTTGTGCGGTACATATCGGGGCCGCTATCAATAGTATCTATCTACTATCTGGTTAATCTCTGGTGTCTACTATGAGTTTCATGTTGGGTGGGAAACAAACAGTAAAGAAGCCATTATCTGTATTTTTTAACTGAAGCCATTATCTGCCTACTATTATTGGTTTTGGGTCTATCCACAGGTTGCTACCATCACTCTGGATTTCTGCATGCACTCCTTACATAATCTCACTATGTTTTATTCCTATGCATGATAGTTATTGTAAACAATGGAACTGAACATGTAGAGCAAAAGAGACGAGCCTTGCGTGGCAATAAAATTTCATGCAGACGTTGCTCCATGGTAGGCGCAAAGGCAGCCCCCCTCCACGCATTTCGGATCGTAATCGAGAGGAAGATATCTGTTCTAAGGGGGATTCAGAAGGAGAAGACAACTCCTATTTACCCCCTGAGGTCTTCGCTCTAAGTTGGCATGCTGATGTTGGTTATATCATGCATATGGTGTCTTGCATTGCTTACTTTATACATCAAATATGTCATCTGCTTAGTTTAGACATCCTTTGTGTGAATGCCATCTGTTTAGTTTATTCATCGTTTATGTGAATTATGCAACGCCATCTTGTTTAGCCAGGCATCATATATGTGAATTTTGCAATGCCATCCTGCTTAGCCAGTCATCTTATATGTAAATTATATGAGGCCATCCTTTTTTTTCGTTACATATTACATTTGTCAACAATGTTAGTACATTCAACTGCTCTTCGTGTGCATCAGCCATTTGACACGGTGATGGCAAATTCTGGAGTGAAAACAAGGTCTTCAGAGCAGAGTATGCTATCTGACGAAGCGCATATCTCGCTGGTTACGGATAGCTCCTCAGAGGAGGATTCAGAGACAGATGACCAGTCCTATCCCCCCCCTCCCGAGGTGTATGCTCTAACTTGGCAGGGTTATGTTGCTCATATCGTGCGTATGGTGTCTCGCATTAATATGTCATTTGATTAGTTTAGACATGCTTTGTGTGAATGCCACCTGTTCGGTGTCTAATTACCATATATGTGAATTATGCATTGCCATCTTGTTGCAAGACATTATATATGTGAATTATACAATGCTATCTTGTTGCAAAGGCATTATATATGTGAATTATGCAATGCCATGCTGTTTAGCTAATCATCATGTATGTGAATTATATCATGCTATCATTTTTTGTATTACGTGTTCCATTTGTCGACAACGTTTGTATATTCAACTACTCTTCTGTGCATCAGCCATTTAAAGCGGTGATGGAAATATCTCGAGTGAAAACAAGGTATTGAGAGCAGACAATGCTACTGTTGAAGCAGACATCTTGTTGGTTCTGAGAGCTCCTCGGAGGAGGATTCATAGGCGATGACCAGTCCTATTTCCCCCCTGAGGTCTATTCTCAAACTTGGCAGGGTTATATTACCCATGTCATGCATGTTGTATTGCATTGCTTAGTTTTTACATCATATATGGATTGACATCTGCTTACTTGCTTAAAATATAAATCATATATTTGAATTATATCATGCCATCATGTTTACATAGTACATACACATCATCTATCTGAATTATGGCATGGCAACCCATTTAATAAAGACATCATATAGTTATATCATCTCATCTTGTTTAGTGTTTACAGTCATCATATTTTGAATTATGGCATTCTATCCGTGAATGTATGTGAATTATGGCATGCCAACCTATTTAATAAACACATTATATAGTTATGTCATGTCATCCTGTTTACATAATCTCATATTTTGAACTATGTCTTTCCATCTTTTTTAGTTAGCCATCATAATGTGAAATTGTGTCATGTTATCCTGTTTAGTTAGCCATCATATATGTGAAATGAGTCATGCTATCATGTTTGGTTAGACAACATAAATATGAATTATTTCATGCCTTCTTTTATTCCCCACTATCCATTGCACCTGTCTATCATACAATGTCTATACTTTCAATTACTTTTCTTGTTTATCAGCCATTTGAATTGGAGAGCGTGATGGCAGTATCTAAGGGAGTAACAACACGGTCTTCAGAAAAGATAGTGCTACCAGTTGATGCAGATAGAACCACGGTTGTACTTGCCCAAGGACCAGATCCACCACACATAACCCAGACTCTTGCAGATTGTACCCCTACCCAGTTGGACAGAGAACCAGCTACACCCCTTCTAACCCCAACCCCGGCAGATAGTAACCCAGTTCCAGTTGACACAGCACTGTCTCCACCACAGAGCACCCAAACACGAGTAGTTAGTAAGGGAACTGCAGTGCCCAAAGCACGAGGACCACCACTCCGAATCCCAACTCAACGCTTAAAGGAGAAGAAGATTTGTTCTAAGGTCAGGTTCAGTAGATATGGTTCATACTCCTTTTCTCTTGCATTCTGTATTTACTCATACCAACTATTTTCAAATTTGAAGGATGGAATTGAAACTCCAATGGCGCAATGGTATGTTTTAAACCTGTTTCTTTAACTGGTTTCTTTGTTGTAACCTGCTCTATGTTGATTTCAGTTTCAATTGAATAAACAGTTATGTTCTCATGTCATGCACATTACAAGTGTTGTTATTGCTCTATAGTTACCCACACTTATATTTTGTCTATTCTGCTTTGTCTTGAACAAATATTATTTGAACTGTGTCTCTATCTTGATTTGGCAACAAAAACTAGAATGATATAGACCATAAAGTGACCATGGTACATAGATATATGTTTGTTTCATGTTGTTATCATGTCCACTTACTACTGAACTCATTTACCAAAATGAGTTTCATATACAACATGGTAAACATGTGATGTGTCTGCTTGTTTCTCTTTTATAATGCGGACAAAATATTGGAGAACAGTACCGCGTTATCCAATGGTAAAGAAAGTAATGCAGATAAGGTTCAAGATAGTGAGACATCCCTGTTGGTCTCCAAGAAAGCTGATAAAAACTATCTTGACGACAGTGAGGGAACCCAAAAGTCCTGTCTTGATGTAGTGTTCGACTTACTGGCCACTACTGCTGGCACAAGCTCTTCGAACTCACTGCCTGAATCAGTTCGTCTTCTTGAGTCTCAACTTCAAGTTGAAAGACATCGATCAGATGTGCTGCGACAGGAAGCTGAAGGAGTCAATAGGTTAGTACTCCCTCTGTAAACTAATATAAGAGCATTTAGATCACTACTTTAGTGATCTAAACACTCTTATATTTCTTTACGGAGGGAGTACCAAAATATGACTATAAAATGATTATAAAACATCCAAGATTGATAATATAACAGCATGGAACAATCAAAAGTTATAGATACGTTGGAGACGTATCAGGATGCACCACAGGCATGGCGGCACGGATCCGCAAAGCAGGGGGGGAGGGGCAGCGGGGAATGGCTGGGGAGGCACCGACGGCCGGGGGGGGGCGGGGGGGGAGAGGCAGAGAGAGTGATATTTTATTTACTCAGTCGTCGAGCAATGGAGCAAATATAGGGAGAACTGCGACGGCTGAGGATAGTTTTTACTCCTTTAAGGCCGATTGAGGATCGGCTAGGTGTCAGTTAGAGGAGTAAAACTGGGGTACCAGTTATTGGGGATCGGTTAGAAATGCCCTAAGCTCTCAAATTCTCACAAAATGGCATAACATCAATAAGCATATATGTGAACAATTCCCGGTTGTCACAAAATGACATAGCAATAGCACAAAATCATCTCTCAGTCTCAGTTTCTCACAAAATGTCATACCACAACTTCAAATAAGCACAGGTTGAGGTACAACCATAAGTGTGTCTCAAGATCTCATTATAACTAAATAAATGTATGCTTTTCGGCATCATCTTCCTTTCCTCTCATCAATGTTCTAGGCATCATCTTCCAGGCTTTAGTTATGATGGACTCGGACTCATCCTTGAAGTGGACAGATCAAAAGCATAAGAGTGTGGACCATATGCTTGGCTTCGAGAGAGGAGCTGATAGCGATCATTCAAGAAGAGGACTCATTTTCGATCAAGGAGATGTGGGTACATGGCCCTACAACAGATACGGGCGATGCTCTCCGCACACAAGCAAGCATGCTTGTGTTCGAGATGAGAGCCATGTCTGAAGCAAAAATCATGCATCATTTTGGAGACATGATGGATGAGTTCGCGAGGATTGGGGAGAAACATTGGAGCCTGGAGGGAAACTTGTAGTACATGCTTGCCAAGGACACAATGGTGATTGTATCACTCAACAAGGCATGAGGGTCAAGTAACCGGTAGTATCGCTCAACATGGGAATCTCGGGTGTGTTAGCCATCTCCCCGAGGATCTTCAACTCTAGGCACATCAATGGACGTTCTACTACAAGCTTGTTTTATTATCTTTGTTCCATAACAAGCTTGAGAATGTAAATGTATACATTTCATGCTACTCTCACTATCTTGCATCTGTTTGGTGTAAGCCAGATGTTGTCGCGCCTTAACGTTGTGTTTGGGTCTAGTCAAAATTTATCCGTCACAACACTTTGGGTGCTCTAATTTATTTTATCCATAACAACACGACGGTACTTAGATATATTATCAATAAATCTCCAAGTTTCTCTTTTCCATTTGCCATTTTATTTTCCTTCCAACCACAATACATGAAGGAATTTTCTCAAAGCAGTACGAAAAACTCAAGTGCAAGTCCTTGTTTTTTTTTTCGACAAAGGGCAATATAATAATATCAAGATGACATCAATAATACCCAGACTCTGCAACGATACATTATGAAGACTTGGTCTAGCAATTAAGGATGCACACAAGCATAAAAATAAAAATAAAGAAAGGCGACGCAACCAACAACATGCAACAAACAAATAACAACATTATCATTCGCCATTCTCGATAACATGTGAACTATGAGAAAGGTTTTCCCAAAGCAACATCTCCTTCATTTCCTAAGAAAGATCGACCGAAAGATAAAGGCAAGGAAAAGACACAGGGCTTTTCCTATTGGGCCGAAAGCAAATAACAATGGAGGCCTTGGGAAGCTGGGCCTCAAACTGAATCACTCCGGCTCAACATAAGAAACAATTCTGGATTACTTAAAGCTGAACGTTATGAACAACGAATATATTCCATAAAAATCAAATACAAAAACGTTTTATAGACTAAAGTTGGGCCTCAACTTTGTGTTGGGGTCTAGTCAAAATTTATCCGTAGAAACACTCTGGGTGTTCTAATTCGTTTTTATCCATAGCAACACTCAACTTTCTGTTTTCTTTGTGGATTCATTAGTTTTCTTTGTTTCTTTCTCAGTTTCCGCTGGTTTACTTCGTTTCTTTCTTAGTTTTCACTGGTTTTTTGTTGTCCTTTGTTTTTAATTGTTTCTTTCTGTTTTCATTGATATTTTTTCTTCCTTTTAATCGGTTTTCTTTGCTTTTCTCTGTTTTTTTGTTCTCTCGTGTTCATTCTTTTGCATTGGTTTCTTTCATTTTTCATTATTTTGCTTTGTTTTTTTATTGGTTTACTTCTTTTTCTTTCTTTTTATGTCGATTTTCATCGGGTTTTTTAATCAACACGTGTTAACTATTTTAGTATACATTCACCACTTTTCTTATACATCAGAAACCATATTTTATGAAGATGATTAACATTTTGCAAATGCATGATTAACATGTTTTTAAAACTTGATTTTTTATGTCTACTTTTATTCCATAATATTATGAACTGTTGGTATATATCTAATACAAAATTCTAAAACATGTTTAACATCTTTCAAATACAAGTTTAATATTTTCTTTAATACATGGCCAATATTTTATTTATGGACATTTAATATATTTGTAAATGCTTTATTAAAAAATCAGGTACAAGATTAACATTTCTTGAATACATGGTCAACATTTTTCCATACACATTTAACATTTTCCGAATTCTTCACTAACATTTTTCAAATACAAGACTTACATGTTTTTAAGACATAGTCAACACTTTTCTATACACATTTAGCATTTGCCAAATTCTTGATTAATATATTTTAAATACTTGTTTTCTAAATGCTTGATTTACAGATTTTAGATACATGATCATTTTTTTCCACACCAAATATTTTTTTTGGTATACATGAAAAACATTTTCTCTATACGCATTTATTATTGTTCAAAGGTTTGGTCAACATTTTTTTCAATGTTTAATGTAAAGTGCTTTTTTCTAATATACTCCTTCAGCCCCAAAATTAATTGTGCTAAAGTGGAGACACTTATGTTGGGACAGAGGGAGTATTTACTTAAAATATTTGGAAGTATAAATAGAAATATAAAGCAAAAAACAAAACCAAAAAACATGAAAAAAAAAAGACGAGGCTGTGGCCTCCGCACGCCTGGACCAGCCAATTCGCTCTGGCCTCAAGCGAGACTTCTCTATGTCTCGCTATAAGCAAGACATAGGGGCGCCCGATTGAGAGAAAAAAATGAAAGGAAAAGACACAGAGCTGTTCCTATTGGGCCGAAAGAAAATAATAATGGAGGCCTTGGGAAGCTGCGCCTGCAACTGAATGACTCTGGCCCAACATAAGAAACAATTTCGGATTACTTACGGCTGGAGAAAAAAAATCAAAAGAGGAGAACGTTTTTTATTAGAGAAAAAGAAAATTTAGTTTGTTGAGAGTGGGATTTGAACCCACGCCCTTTCGGAACACACCCTGAATGTGCCGCCTTAGACCACTCGGCCATCCCAACAATTTTTAGCAATATGATATTCTACCGTATTTAATAAATAATTTAGCTTAAGACGCTGCGTAGGTCTTTGTCAACATGGATGGTGGGCGTCTTATTGCGCAACACGCCAACCCGAGATTTTCAAGTGTTTTGTCGTTCCTTCTTTTCTTGAGCGTAAACATGCCTGCTCTTAACAGTAATTATTTTGAGCATCAGCATGCTTTCTCATAGAAAAGCACAAGAAATAAATCGGTAGCATCATGCTCTGTTTCACCAAAGGGAGGCGAGCCCAACGACTGCACGGATCACAAGTTCCTCACATACCTAGGAATCTGGCAACCAGTTAGGCACTTGGGCTGCACACACATCTCTACGAACAAAAGAGGACTCATTTTCGATCAAGGAGATGTGGGTACATGGCCCTACAACAGATACGGGCGATGCTCTCCGCACACAAGCAAGCATGCTTGTGTTCGAGATGAGAGCCGTGTCTGAAGCAAAAATCATGCATCATTTTGGAGACATGATGGATGAGTTCGCGAGGATTGGGGAGAAACATTGGAGCCTGGAGGGAAACTTGTAGTACATGCTTGCCAAGGACACAATGGTGATTGTAGCGCTCAACAAGGCATGAGGGTCAAGTAACCGGTAGTACCGCTCAACATGGGAATCTCGGGTGTGTTAGCCATCTCCCCGAGGATCTTCAACTCTAGGCACATCAATGGACGTTCTACTACAAGCTTGTTTTATTATCTTTGTTCCATAACAAGCTTGAGAATGTAAATGTATACATTTCATGCTACTCTCACTATCTTGCATCTGTTTGGTGTAAGCCGGATGTTGTCGCGCCTTAACGTTGTGTTTGGGTCTAGTCAAAATTTATCTGTCACAACACTTTGGGTGCTCTAATTTATTTTATCCATAACAACATGACGGTACTTAGATATATTATTAATAAATCTCCAAGTTTCTCTTTTCCATTTGCCATTTTATTTTCTTTCCAACCACAATACATGAAGGAATTTTCTCAAAGCAGTACGAAAAACTCAAGTGCAAGTCCTTGTTTTTTTTTTTCGACAAAGGGCAATATATCAAGATGACATCAATTGTAACGCCCGGGTGGTTATGCAACAGTAATCATCCCGGTTCGGTTAATTAACCTCTCGTTAATTCGGAACCGTCCTAAAACAAAAATTAAAACTAAAACAAACGATAAAGAGTTCCGAAAATAAGTTCTAAAATGTTCCGGGGTTTTCTCAAATAACTAACCTAATATTAGTGGGGTGCAATAATTTTTACAAATGTCAGAGCATTTTAAATAAAATAAAAACAGAAAAGAAACTAAATAAAAGAAAAGGAAAATAAAAGCGAGAGGGGGAGAACCACTGGCCCGACCAGTCCCCCCTCCCCTTTGGCCCCTCTCTCCTTTTGGCCCATTCCTTCCCCCATGGGCGGCCCACCGCCCAACCCACCGACCGCATAACCCCCACCCCGGCTAACCCTAGCCACCGACCGCACTCCCGCCCCCCCGCGCCCCCTCGCCCCCTCAAGACCGATCTGGATCGGCGGAGAGCACCCCGACCGAACCTCCCCGCCGTCCTCCCACCTCGCCGCCGACCCCGCCCGCCCCGCGGCCCAGACCTCCCTCCTCCTCCGGCCTTGGAGGCTCCTCCCTCCTCCGTCGCCCCAGAGCCAGCCATGCCTCCTGCCGCGCCCTGGCTCGGCCCTCGCCACTCCCGTCATGAACCGCCTCCCCGACCCTCCCCAACGGTCTCCCCGCCCCGTCAGCCCACCGGCCGAGCCCCGCCTCCCCTGTGAGGCCCCTCTCCTCCCTCCCCGTCGGTGATGGCTCGGTTCCCCCACGGCTCCCTCTCCTCGTTAGTGGCCAGTGGCCCCGCCAAGCCCGTCGCGGATCGGGCACCCATGACAGCCTGCCCGCCCCCGTTCCTCTTCCCCGCCGGATCCGACCGGCCCGGCCACCTTGGCTCCTCTCCCCTTCCTTCTCCCGACGGCGACCCTCGGTGACCCTAGCGGCGCCCAGCCCCTCGCTCCCCACACGTTCAGCGCCTCGTCGCCCCACCCCACTGACCGAGCCTCGTGCCCTCCCAGACGGCGCTCGGCCCGAACCACCCCGCTCGTCGCCTCTCCTCATGGCCGGCTGCTGCCCGGCCGGCTGGCCTGGCCCAAGTGGCCTCGGCGCCCGACCCCCACGGATCGCGCCCAGACCCGGCCTGGATCGGGTCCATTCAAGGCGTCGCCGCGTCTCCGCACCCGCATGCCCGATAGAGACCATGGGCCATCGACGTGGGGCCCCACCCCAAATGATAAAAAAAAAAAAAAAAAAGCGTTTTAAATAAAAAGCAGAATAAAAATGGAAATAGAAATGAATTAAATTAATTAGCTAAATAATTAATTAATTAATTAATTAAGCAATTAATTAATCTAATTAATTCAGATTAATTAACCTAATCATTAGTTAAATTAATTGGGTAATTTATTAAACTAATTAATTACGAATTAATTAACACTAATCATTAATTAACTTAATTAAGTAATGTTAATTAATCGATTAGGTTAATTAGCCATTAGTGAATGACATGCGGGACCCACATCGGGGTTGACTTAGTCAACCCTGTTGGTGATGATGTCGACATGACATCATCTTGATGTCATAAATGCAATTTCGAAATTAATTAAATAATTAATTAAAATTCGAAATTAATAAAATCTTTTATAAATCATATCTTTTAATCCGTAATCCGGATTAAAATAATTTCAACATGAAAGTTGCTCGAGCGGCGAGGCGAATTCGGATCGCGATCCGTTCGTCCACCACACGTCTCTAACCTATCGAACCTGCAAACTTTCCTCTCCGGTTCATCTGTCGACAGACGTCCGAACCGGATAACTTCTGGATGTTTCCCCCTAAACCAAGTACCCTTCTTACCACGTTAGGGCACGCCTAGCATCGCTTCTTGGCATGTCATGCATCGTTATGCATCTGTTACCGTGTATTCATTGTTTCTTCCCCCTCTTCTCTTGGTAGACTACGAGACCGACGCTGCGGTGGCCGGTTCGACTACGGTGTTGTGACCCTCTCCTTGCCGAGCAACCAGCAAGCCCCCCCTTGATCACCGGATATTGCCTACTCTTATCTACACTGCTTGCATTAGAGTAGCATAGCATGTTCTTGTTTCCAGATACTCCTCATCGCTGCATAGCCTGTCCTTGTAACCATTTGTTACCTTACCGCAATCCTATATGCTTAGTATAGGATGCTAGTACTTTCATCTGTGGCCCTACTTTCTTGTCCGTCTGCCGTGCTATACTATCGGGCCGTGATCACTCGGGAGGTGATCACGGTATATACTATATACTTTATACATGATACATGTGAGACTAAAGTCGGGTCGGGTGATGGAGCACCCATGAGTGGATCTTTGTGGCGGAGCGAGCAGGCAGGTTGAGACCGCCTAGAGAGAGGTGGGCCTGGCCTGTTCGGCGTTCGCGGTTACTTAACACGCTTAACGAGGTCTTGGTATTTGATCGGGTTGGCTACGAGCTTATACGCACTAACCATCTACGGGAGTAGTTATGGGTATCCGGTGTCGTGGTATCACCAAGTGTTGGGGAACGTAGTAATTTCAAAATTTTCCTCACGATCACGCAAGACCATGGTGATGGCATAGCAACGAGAGGGAGAGTGTCCGCCCACGTACCCTCGTGAGACCGAAAGCGAAGCGTTATATTAACGCGGTTGATGTAGTCGTCGTCTTCACGATCCGACCGATCCAAGCACCGTTACTCCGGCACCTCCGAGTTCTTGGCACACGTTCAGCTCGATGGCGATCCCGAGCTCCGATCCAGAAAGCGTCGGGAAGGAGTTCCGTCAAGACGACGGCGTGGTGACGATCTTGATGTTCTACCGTCGCGGGGCTTCGCCTAAGCACCGCTACAATATGACCGAGGTGGAATATGGTGGAGGGGGCACCGCCTGCGGCTAAGGGCGATCCGTAGATCAACTTGTGTGTCCTAGGGTGCCCCCCTGCCCCCGTATATAAAGGAGCAAGGGGGAGGGCCGGCCAGCCTTGGGGCGCACCAAGGGAGGGGGGAGTCCTCCTCCTAGTAGGAGTAGGACTCCCCTTTCCTAGTCCTACTAGGAAGAGGAAGGGAAGGAAAGAGGAGAGGGAGAGGGAAGGGGGCTCGCGCCCCTCCTAGTCCAGTCGGACTCCCCATGGAGGGGGCGCACCACCTCTGGTGCAGCCTCTCTCTCCCTCTTGGCCCAATAAGGCCCATAACTTCCCGGGGTTCGGTAACCCCTCCGGCACTCCGGTTTTCTCCGAAACTTCGGAACCTTTCCGTGTCCGAATATAACCATCCAATATATCAATCTTTATGTCTCGACCATTTGAGACTCCTCGTCATGTCCGTGATCACATCCGGACTCGAACTCCTTGGTACATCAAAATACATAAACTCATAATAACCGTCATTGAAACCTTAAGCGTGCGGACCCTACGGTTCGAGAACTATGTAGACATGACCTAGAACTATTCTCGGTCAATAACCAATAGCGGAACCTGGATGCTCATATTGGTTCCTACATATTCTACGAAGATCTTTATCGGTCAAACCGCATAACAACATACGTTGTTCCCTTTGTCATCGGTATGTTACTTTCCGAGATTCGATCGTCGGTATCCAATACCTAGTTCAATCTCGTTATCGTAAGTCTCTTTACTCGTTCCGTAATACATCATCTCACAACTAACTCATTAGTTGTAATGCTTGCAAGGCTTAAGTGATGTGCATTACCGAGAAGGCCTAGAGATACCTCTCCGACAATCGGAGTGACAAAACCTAATCTCGAAATCGCCAACCCAACAAGTACCTTTGGAGACACCTGTAGTACTCCTTTATAATCACCCGATTACGTTGTGACGTTTGGTAGTACCAAAGTGTTCCTCCGTAAACGGAGTTTGCATAATCTCATAGTTATAGGAACATGTATGGGTCATGAAGAAAGCATTAACATACTAAGCGATCAAGTGTTAAGCTAACGGAATGGGTCATGTCAATCAGATCATTCAACTAATGATGTGACCTTGTTAATCAAATAACAACTCCTTGTTCATGGTTAGGAAACATAACCATCTTTGATTAACAAGCTAGTCAAGTAGAGGCATACTAGTGACATCTGTTTGTCTATATATTCACACATGTATTATGTTTCCGGTTAATACAATTCTAGCATGAATAATAAACATTTATCATGATATAAGGAAATAAATAATAACTTTTATTATTGCCTCTAGGGCATATTTCCTTCAGTCTCCCACTTGCACTAGAGTCAATAATCTAGTTCACATCATCATGTGATTCAACACAAATATTCACATCTGTATGTGATTAACACCCATAGTTCACATCGTCATGTGACCAACACCCAAAGGGTTTACTAGAGTCAATAATCTAGTTCACATCGCTATGTGATTAACACCCAAAGAGTACTAAGGTATGATCATGTTTTGCTCGTGAGAGAAGCTTAGTCAACGGGTCTGTCACATTCAGAGCCGTATCTATTTTGCAAATATTCTATGTCTACAATGCTCTGCACTCTAGCTAATTGCTCCCACTTTCAATATGTATCCAGATTGAGACTTAGAGTCATCTGGATCAGTGTAAAATGCTTGCATCGATGTAACTCTTTCTGACGGGCTTTTTTTACACCTCCATAATCGAGAAATGTTTCCTTAGTCCTCACTAAGGATGTTCTTGACCAATGTCCGATGATCTACTCCTAGATCACCATTGTACTCCTTGCCAAATTCAGAGCAAGGTATACAATAGGTGCAGTACATAGCATAGCATACTTTATAGAACCTATGGTGAGGCATAGGGAATGACTTTCATTCTCTTTTCTATTTTTCGTCGTGGTCGGGATTTGAGTCTTACTCAATTTCACACCTTTGCAACACAGGCAAGAACTTTTCTTTGACTGTTCCATTTTGAACTACTTCAAAATCTTGACAAGGTATATATTTATTGAAAAAACTTATCAAGCGTCTTGATCTATCTCTATAGATCTTGATGCTCAATATGTAAGCAGCTTCAACGAGGTCTTTCTTTGAAAAACTCCTTTCAAATACTCCTTTATGCTTTGCGAATAATTCTACATTATTTCCGATCAACAATATGTCAATCACATATACTTATCGGAAAGGCTGTAGTGCTCCCACTCACTTTCTTGTAAATCAGGCTTCACCGTAAGTCAGTATAACACTATATGCTTTGATCAACTTATCAAAGCGTGTATTCCAACTCGAGATGCTTGCACCAGTCCATTGATGGATCGCTGGAGCTTGCACATTTTGTTAGCATCTTTAGGATTGACAAAACCTTCTGGTTGCATCATATGCAACTCTTCTTTAATAAATCCATTAAAGAATGTAGTTTTGACATCCATTTGCCGATTTCATAAAATGTGGCAATTGCTAACATGATTTGGACAGACTTAAGAATCGCTACAGTTGAGAAAATCTCATTGTAGTCAACACCTTGAACTTGTCGAAAACCTTTTTGCGACAAGTCGAGCTTTGTAGATAGTAACACTACTATCAGCATCTGTCTTCCTCTTGAAGATCCATTTATATAACATGGCTTGCCGATCATCGGGCAACTCCATCAAAGTCCACACTTTGTTCTCATATATGGATCCCATCTCAGATTTCATGGTCTCAAACCATTTCGCGGAATCTGGGCTCATCATCGCTTCCTCATAGTTCGTAGGTTCATCATGGTCTAGTAACATGACTTGCAGAACATGATTACCGTACCACTCTGGTGCGGATCTTACTCTGGAAGACCTACGAGGTTTGGTAGCAACTTGATCTGAAGTTTTATGATCATCATCATTAACTTCCTCACTAATTGGTGTAGGAATCACTTGAACTGATTTCTTTGATGAACTACTCTCCAATATGGGAGAAGGTACAATTACCTCATCAAGTTCTACTTTCCTCCCACTCACTTCTTTCGAGAGAAACTTCTTCTCTAGAAAGGATCCATCTTAGCAACGAAAAACTTGCCTTTGGATCTGTGATAGAAGGTGTACCCAATAGTTACCTTTGGGTATTCTATGAAGACGCACTTCTCCGATTTGGGTTCGAGCTTATCGGTGAAAACTTTTCACATAAGCATCACAACTCAAACTTTAAGAAACGACAGCTTAGGTTTACTGCTAAACCATAGTTCATACGGTGTCATCTCAACGGATTTAGATGGTGCCCTATTAAACGTGAATGCAGCTGTCTCTAATGCATAACCCCAAAACGATAGTGGTAAATCGGTAAGATACATCATAGATCGCACCATATCAAAATAAAGTACGGTTTCGACGTTCGGACACACCATAATGTTGTAGTGTTCCAGGTGGCGTGAGCTGTGAAACTATTCCACATTGTTTTCATTGAAGACCAAACTCGTAACTCAAATATTCATCTCCACGATCAGATCGCAGAAACTTTATTTTCTTGTTGCGATGATTTTCCACTTCACTCTGAAATTCTTTGAACCTTTCAACTATTTCAGACTTATGTTTCATCAAGTAGATATACCCATATCTACTCAAATCATCTTGTGAAGGTCAGAAAATAACGATACTTGCCACGAGCATCAACATTCATTGGATCGCATACATCGGTATGTATTATTTCCAATAAGTCAGTAGCTTGTTCCATTGTTCCGGAGAACGGAGTTTTAGTCATCTTGCCCAAAAGGCACGGTTCGCAAGCATCAAATGATTCATAATCAAGTGATTCCAAAAGTCCATCGGCATGGAGTTTTCTTCATGCGCTTTACACCAATATGACCTAAACGGCAAGTGCCACAAATAAGTTGCACTATCATTATTAACTTTGCATCTTTTGGTTTCAATATTATGAATATGTGTATCACTATTATCGAGATCCAATGAACCATTTTCATTGGGTGTGTAACCATATAAGGTTTTATTCATGTAAATAGAACAACAATTTATTCTCTTACTTAAATGAATAATCGTATTGCAATAAACATGATCAAATCATATTTATGCTCAACACCAAATAACACTTATTTAGGTTCCACACTAATCCCGAAAGTATAGGGAGTGTGCGATGATGATCATATCAATCTTGGAACTACTTCCAACACTCATCGTCACTTCCCCTTCAACTAGTCTCTGTTTATTCTGCAACTCCTGTTTTGAGTTACTACTCTTAGCAACTGAACCAGTATCAAATACCGAGGGGTTGCTACGAACACTAGTAAAATACACATCAATAATTTGTATATCAAATATACCTTTGTTCACTTTGCCATCCTTCTTATCCGCCAAATACTTGGGGTAGTTCCGCTTCAAAGTGACCAGTTCCATTGTAGCAAAAGCACTTAGTCTCGGGCTTAGATCCAGACTTGGGCTTCTTCACTCGAGCAACAACTTGCTTGCCGTTCTTCTTGAAGTTCCCTTCTTCCCTTTGCCCTTTTCCTTGAGACTAGTGGTCTTGTCAACCATCAACACTTGATGTTTTTCTTGATTTCTACCTTCGCCGATTTTAGCATCGCGAAGAGCTTGGGAATTGTTTTCGTCATCCCTTGCATATTATAGTTCATCACGAAGTTCTAGTAACTTTAGTGATGGTGACTAGAGAATTCATCAATCACTATCTTATCCGGAAGATTAACTCCCACTTGATTCAAGCGATTGAAGTACTCGGACAATCTGAGCACATGCTCACTAGTTGAGCGATTCTCCTCCATCTTTTAGCTATAGAACTTGTTGGAGACTTCATATCTCTCAACTCGGGTATTTTCTTGAAATATTAACTTCAATTCTGGAACATCTCATATGGTCCATGACGTTCAAAACGTCTTTGAAGTCCCGATTCTAAGCCGTTAAGCATGGTGCACTAAACTATCAAGTAGTCATCATATTGAGCTAGCCAAACGTTCATAACGTCGCATCTGCTCCTGCAATAGGTCTGTCACCTAGCGGTGCATTAAGGACATAATTCTTACTGCGCAGCAATGAGGATAAACCTCAGATCACGGATCCAATCCGCATCATTGCTACTAACATCTTTCAATACAATTTTCTCTAGGAACACATATGAAAACATAGGGAAGCAACAACGCGAGCTATTGATCTACAACATAATTTGCAAAATACTACCAGGACTAAGTTCATGATAAATTAAAGTTCAATTAATCATATTACTTAAGAACTCCCACTTAGACAGACATCTCTAGTCATCTAAGTGATCACGTGATCCAAATCAACTAAACCATAACCGATCATCACGTGAGATGGAGTAGTTTTCAATGGTGAACATCTTATGTTGATCATATCTACTATATGATTCACGCTCGACCTTTCGGTCTCCGTGTTCGAGGCCATATCTGCATATGCTAGGCTCGTCAAGTATAACCTGAGTATTCGCGTGTGCAAAACTGGCTTGCACCCGTTGTAGATGGACGAGAGCTTATCACACCCGATCATCACGTGGTGTCTCGGGCACGACGAACTTTGGCAACGGTGCATACTCGGGAGAACACTCTTGATAATTTTAGTGAGAGATCATCTTATAATGCTACCGTCAATCAAAGCAAGATAAGATGCATAAAGGATAAACATCACATGCAATCAATATAAGTGATATGATATGGCCATCATCATCTTGTGCTTGTGATCTCCATCTCAAGCACCGTCATGATCACCATCGTCACCGGTAGCGACACCTTGATCTCCATCGTAGCATCGTTGTCGCCTCGCCAACTATTGCTTCTACGACTATCGCTACCGCTTAGTGATAAAGTAAAGCAATTACATGGCGTTGCATTTCATACAATAAAGCGACAACCATATGGCTCTGCCGATTGCCGATAACTCGGTTACAAAACATGATCATCTCATACAATAAAATATAGCATCATGTCTTGACCATATCACATCACAACATGCCCTGCAAAAACAAGTTAGGCGTCCTCTACTTTGTTGTTGCAAGTTTTACGTGGCTGCTACGGGCTGAGCAAGAACCGTTCTTACCTACGCATCAAAACCACAGCGATACTTCGTCAAATAGACTCCGTTTTAACCTTCTCAAGGACCGGGCGTAGCTACACTCGGTTCAACTAAAGTGAGAGAGCAGACACCCGCCGGTCACCTTTAAGCAACGAGTGCTCACAGCGGTGAAACCAGTCTCGCGTAAGCGTCTGGCGTAATGTCGGTCGGGCCGCTTCATCTCACAATACCGCTGAACCAAAGTATGACATGCTGGTAGGTAGTATGACTTGTATCGCCCACAACTCACTTGTGTTCTACTCGTGCATATGACATCAACGCATAAAACCAGGCTCGGATGCCTTTGTTGGGGAACGAGTAATTTCAAAATTTTCCTACGATCACGCAAGACCATGGTGATGGCATAGCAACGAGAGGGAGAGTGTCCGCCCACGCACCCTCGTGAGACCGAAAGCGAAGCGTTATATTAACGCTGTTGATGTAGTCGACGTCTTCACGATCCGACCGATCCAAGCACCGTTACTCGGCACCTCCGAGTTCTTGGCACACGTTCAGCTCGATGACGATCCCGAGCTCCGATCCAGCAAAGCGTCGGGAAGGAGTTCCGTCGAAGACGACGGCGTGGTGGCGATCTTGATGTTCTACCGTCGCGAGGGCTTCGCCTAAGCACCGCTACAATATGACCGAGGTGGAATATGGTGGAGGGGCACCGCACGGCTAAGGAACGATCCGTAGATCAACTTGTGTGTCTAGGGTGCCCCCTGCCCCGTATATAAAGGAGCAAGGGGAGGGCCGGCCAGCCTTGGGGCGCACCAAGGGGGGAGTCCTCCTCCTAGTAGGAGTAGGACTCCCTTTCCTAGTCCTACTAGGAAGAGGGAAGGGAAGGAAAGAGAGGGAGAGGAGAGGAAGGGGGCTGCGCCCCCTCCTAGTCCAATTCGGACTCCCCATGGAGGGGGGCGCACCACCTCCTGGTGCAGCCCTCTCTCTCCCCTCTTGGCCCAATAAGGCCCATAACTTCCCCGGGGTTCCGGTAACCCTCCGGCACTCCGGTTTTCTCCGGAAACTTCCGGAACCTTTCCGGTGTCCGAATATAACCATCCAATATATCAATCTTTATGTCTCGACCATTTCGAGACTCCTCGTCATGTCCGTGATCACATCCGGGACTCCGAACTCCTTCGGTACATCAAAATACATAAACTCATAATAACCGTCATTGAAACCTTAAGCGTGCGGACCCTACGGTTCGAGAACTATGTAGACATGACCTAGAACTATTCTCGGTCAATAACCAATAGCGGAACCTGGATGCTCATATTGGTTCCTACATATTCTCTGAAGATCTTTATCGGTCAAACCGCATAACAACATACGTTGTTCCCTTTGTCATCGGTATGTTACTTTCCGAGATTCGATCGTCGGTATCCAATACCTAGTTCAATCTCGTTACGGTAAGTCTCTTTACTCGTTCCGTAATACATCATCTCACAACTAACTCATTAGTTGTAATGCTTGCAAGGCTTAAGTGATGTGCATTACCGAGAAGGCCTAGAGATACCTCTCCGACAATCGGAGTGACAAAACCTAATCTCAAATCGCCAACCCAACAAGTACCTTTGGAGACACCTGTAGTACTCCTTTATAATCACCCGATTACGTTGTGACGTTTGGTAGTACCAAAGTGTTCCTCCGTAAACGGAGTTGCATAATCTCATAGTTATAGGAACATGTATGGGTCATGAAGAAAGCATTAACATACTAAGCGATCAAGTGTTAAGCTAACGGAATGGGTCATGTCAATCAGATCATTCAACTAATGATGTGACCTTGTTAATCAAATAACAACTCCTTGTTCATGGTTAGGAAACATAACCATCTTTGATTAACAAGCTAGTCAAGTAGAGGCATACTAGTGACATCTTGTTTGTCTATATATTCACACATGTATTATGTTTCCGGTTAATACAATTCTAGCATGAATAATAAACATTTATCATGATATAAGGAAATAAATAATAACTTTATTATTGCCTCTAGGGCATATTTCCTTCACGGCACTTCAGACGTCGGCTGACGGCTGGCGCTACCGGATTGGACTGAACGCTCTGCTGGGCTAGGTCTGCTTCGGCAGCGTCACGCTTAACGTCTTGCAGTGTGCTTTCGAGGCGATGGGCCCGGACCCTTGCGCGCTTAGGTTTAGACCGCGTGTTGGCTCTCTGTTGTGCCTAGGTGGGGCTGCGGCGTGTTGATCTTCCGCGGCGGGCATGACCTAGGAAAGTGTGTCCGCCAAATGGGATCAAGCGTCTTTGGGTAAGATGGTGCACCCTGCAGTGAAGTTAATCTATTAGGATAGCCGTGATCTTGATAACAGGGCGACTTGGAGTTGTACCTTGAGCTTATGACAACTAGAACCGGATACTTGATAAAACACGCCTTCCAAGTGCGGATACAACGGTGGTCGCTCTCGCTCGGGGTTATGAGCGGGGATTGCGGGTAGGATTATTGCTATATGATGTTACTTGGAGGACTCAGTTTGTCCCCTCCTACCATTGCAAGGCAGGTGTGCGAAGCGTAGTCTTCGTTAAGACTAGCTATCCCCTCTTATTACGGCATTCTGCAGTTCAGTCCACCGATATGGCCTTTACACATATATCCATGCATATGTAGTGTAGCTCCTTGCTTGCAGTACTTTGGATGAGTACTCACGGTTGCCTTGTTCCCCTTTTCCCCTATCTCTACTCGATTGCTGAAATCAGACGATGGAGCCTGTGAGGCGACGCCACCGCCTCGGCGACTACTACTCGAGGCGCCTACTACTACGTGCAGCCACGGCGGCGACCCAGAGTGACCTAGGAGGATCCCGAGGCAGAGGCCTGCTCCTCTTCGATCTGTATCCCGGTTTGTGCTAGCCATCTTATGGCACCTTGTTTAACTTATGTCTGTACTCAGATATTGTTGCTTCCGCTGACTCGTCTATGATCGAGCACTTGTATTCGAGCCCTCGAGGCCCCTGGCTTGTATTATGATGCTTGTATGACTTATTTTATTTGTAGAGTTGTGTTGTGATATCTTCCCGTGAGTCCTTGATCTTGATCGTACACATTTGCGTGCATGATTAGTGTACGATTGAATCGAGGGCGTCACAAGTTGGTATCAGAGCCGACTGCCTGTAGGAATCCCCCTTCCACACTCCTTGGCCGAAGTCGAGTCTAGACATTGCAAAAACTTTTACTAACTTGGCTGTGTGCCTTACGGGCCCACGTCGCCATCGGGTGGTATTAGGATCTTTTACTCCTCGACCTTTACTCTGGGACTCTGGACTCTCTTCTACTCGGGTTAAACGATTTTACTAACTATCACTAGGATCCCGTGATCGCATTCACCCCAAAGTTGGATATAGCCTTAGTTGTTTTTGGAATTGTATTTGAGCAATTTCCACCCTGTCATTTGACTCCTTTGAAACGTCTTTGTTTTCAGATGGAACCCACGAGGCAGGTCGTGTGCCACACGACGGCCATTGGTGCCTCGGGATCACCTGCGGTGCTAGCCGAGATGATGACCTATCTGGGTTATCGCTGGCACCCCGAGTACACCGTCTATGAGGAGTACCAGGACTACAACCAGGAGCAGTACCGCGCCATCGTCCACCTCTACTCTCGGGAGTATGAGTCCACTACTGTGCTGCACACCGCACATGGTGTTGGGGTGACCATCGATATGGCAGTCCACGATGCTGCTTATGCTGCTCTGACACGTCTTCGTGCAGAGTATCGAGAGTTGGACACCTCCCCCTTCAGGCACATTGCTATCGCGTCTGATGTTGGTGAGGAGGGTTACTACACTGCTGCCTACACCACTGTCACCAGAGAGCCCTTCCACCATCAGAACTTTGTTACGCATCGCGATGGGCTGGATCGAGCTAACCGGGCTCTTCGCCACGAGTTGTACATCACCCGTCAGCACCTCTACCGTGCTCTGACGCTGATGCACCCCTTTGTCCGATCCGGAGAGCTGCCGCGTTCTGCGATCTACCCCGCCAGGACCGTGATGCCCCAGGGTGTCGGTTGGCCGGACGTGGGAGGCTACTCTCCGCCCTTGGCCCCTTTCGCCACCGGACGCCGGATTCAACACCGAGTATCCGCGGCCCCTGTGTCACCGACGTGGAGGACTATCCTTTGCCGCACTATCAGCTTTCGGGCTGCTACTACCTCCAGATACAGCGTGGGACTGATGTAGACTTGCTTGTTAGTATTTGATGTATTCGCCATGAGCACGTGTGCCGCCTATGATGTAGTAGTCTATGTAATGGACTCTATGTATCGAACTCTATGCATGATTCCTTTTGTAAGATATGCCAACTACTATGTAGTTCCCATCATGTTGCTTTCATTATGCATGTTTCATCGTGAATGATTCACATCTCTTGCTTAATTTCTCAAATGCTGAACTACCTGTTATATAATAGCGGGATGGTTAGCCAGCAGGTCGTGGTCGTGGTGCCAACTTCCCACCACCGCTGAGTACATGGCTGGTATGATCCAACAGCTCGAGATGAATCGCCAGTTCATGGAGAACATGATGGCTCAGCCTCCCCCAATATGAACCAGCACCCAAGCGGAACAACTCTGCAGGATTTCATACGCTGAACCCCGGCGTACCGCAGCTCAACTCAGCCTTTGGATCTTGATGGAGCTCCGTGACATCACTTATGAGATGGAGTGCGCCGATGTAGCCCTGCCAGCTATGTCACCTTTGCTTCCTTCTTCTTGAAGGGACCCGCAGCTCAATGGTGGGACAGCCACCGCGTATTTCTGCCGATTGGAACACTCATCACTGGCCGGACTTCCAGGCTGCCTTCCGTGCTCCGCTTCATCCCTCAAGGGGTCATGGACGGAAGAAGCGTGAATTCGCAACCTCACCCAAGGCAACAAGACTGTTGAAGCCTATCAGCGAGAGTTCTGGACTTGTCTCGCTATGTCAAGAGGATATTGCAACCGATGCACGCAGACAGGAGAAGTTCGTGGCGGTCTTCAAGGCGACATCAAGCTCGCACTTCTAGTGCACGACTTTGCTGATTTCGCCACCTTGGTGAACAAAGCTATCAATGTCGAAACTGGTGCAGGAATACCAGAGCTCTAACAGCGCAACCGTGACTCGGGCTCATCTTGGGCCCGTCCTCGCAGAAGCGCAAGATATGGATTCCCAATAGCATGTACCAGCCAATGCATACGCTTCAAAGCAGAACTATGCTACACCTAAATGCGCCTACAACTAAGCGGCCAAGCTTCCAGCTCCACCACCCCAAGCTCTGTTCCCACTCCCAATAATGGCTTATGCTTGGTGCGGACAGCGTGGCACCGTGCTAGAGAATGCAACCGAACCAGAATCAAGCGGCCCTTCCGAAGGCGGCCGTGGAAACAACCGAACCGCAACAACACGGCAAGTCTTATGGGCAAGCTCGGGCCAACCACGTTGATCGAGCGAAGCTCATGACCAGCCTGCTCTTGTGATGGGTACACTCCTCGTAAATTCAGACACGCATCTGTTTTATTCGATTCAGGAGCATCGCATTCATTCATGTCTGAGGACTTTGCATACAAGCACGACGTTAAGTGTGAAGAGATGAATGATACCAAGTGCACGACTTTGCTGATTTCGCCACCTTGGTGAACAAAGCTATCAATGTCGAAACTGGTCTGCAGGAATACGAGCTCTAACGGTAGCGCAACCGTGACTCGGGCTCATCTTGGGCCCGCCTCGCAAGCGCAAGATATGGATTCCCAATAGCATGTACCAGCCGAATGCATCGCTTCAAAGCGAACTATGCTACACCTCGTCGCCTACAACTAAGCAGCCAAGCTTCCAGCTCCACCACCCCAAGCTCCTGTTCCCACTCCCAATAATGGCTTATGCTCCGGTGCGGACAGCGAGGCACCGTGCTAGAGAATGCAACCGAACCGAGAATCAATCGGCCCTTCCAAAGAATCGGCCGTGGAAACAACGAGAACCGCAACAACACGGCAAGTCTTATGGGCAAGCTCGGGCCAACCACGTTGATACGAACGAAGCTCATGACCAGCCTGCCATTGTGATGGGTACACTCCTCGTAAATTCAGTACTGCATCTGTTTTATTCGATTCAGAGCATCGCATTCATTCATGTCCGAGGACTTTGCATACAAGCACGACGTTAAGTGTGAAGAGATGAACTCTTGGTAGTGGTAAAACTCCATTGGGACAGTGTCAAACCTCCATGGTTGGCGTCGGCGTCCCGTGGAAATCGAAGGTTGGAATTCTATGCCTCCCCATTATCCTCAAGACGTCTAACATCGACCTCATTTTGGGGATGGATTGGTTGAAAGCGCATCTGGCGTCAATCGTTTGCGCCACTAAGACCAATCCATCCGCTACACCCTTTCGATGAAATAGTAAGCTACAATGCTCGTTCGGTTCAAGATGCGAGGCAAGGCTCTATGCATTGAATGCATTGAACGCCGCACCCTCGAGGGAATTGAAAACATTCCTGTCGTTTGCGATTTCCAAGGCGTCTTTCTGAAGAACTTCGAGGATTCCCCGCTAGAGCTGTCGAATTCGTCATCGACTTGAAACCAGCACCACTCCTATAGCCAAACGGCCCTACAAGATGCCGCCGCATGAACTCCTTGAGCTAAAGGAGGAAATCGACAAATCTCTTCAAAGCGGCTTCATTCACCCAAGTTGCTCACCTTGGGGAGCACCTTCTCTCTTTGTTAAGAAGAAGGATGGGACAAACCGATTGGTCCAGGACTACCGTCCTATAAACCAAGCTACCATTCAGAATAAGTATCCTCTTCCTCGGATCAATGATCTTTATGATCAATTGGCTGGTTCGTCGGTGTTTTCAAACTCGACTTGAGGTTGGGTTACCACCAGATCCGTGTTCGTGAGGAGGATATCCCCAAGACCGCATTCGTGACTCGTTATGGTTCATACGAGTACACCGTCATGTCTTCGGCTTAACCAATGCTCCAGCCACCTTCTCTCACCGATGAACTATATATTCATGGATTACCTCGACAAGTTCGCCGTGGTTTATCCGGATGATATCTGATCTATTCCAAGAATGAAGAAGAACATCTGAACATCTTCGTCTTGTCTTTGGAAAAGCTACGAGAGCATCAACTCTATGCCAAGTTCTCCAAGTGTGAATTTTGGCTTCCAAGTAACCTATCTTGGGCATGTCATTTCTAAGGATGGTATTGCCGTCAACCCGAACGAGTTCAGGCTATTCTCGATTGGACTCCTCGAAGAACGTTAAGCAAGTCGAAGTTTTCTCGGTCTCGCTTGACTATTGCCGTCGATTAGCCGAGAACTTCTCCAAGATTGCCGAACCTCGACTAACTTTGTTGCATAAAGGCGTCAAATTCCAATGGGCGAGATAAATGTCGGGAAAGTTTCGGGCACTCAAAGACAAGTTGGCGTACGCCCGGTGCTAGCTCCTCCTGATACTAAGAAGGACTTCGTCATTTACTGCGACGCATCTCGTCAAGGTTTAGGCGGTGTCCTAATGCAAGAGCGCAAAGTAGTTGCTTATGCCTCTCGACAGTTGCGCCCTCACGAGGAGAACTACCCAGTTCACGACCTCGAACTTGCTGCCGTCATTCATGCACTAAAGCAGTGGCGACATTACCTTCTCGGTAATCGTTGCGAGATCTTCACCGACCACCAAAGTCTGAAGTATCTATTTACTCAGCCAGACCTGAACCTCCGTCAGCAGAGATGGATGGAGACTGTTGCAGACTTTGATTTGGGTATTTCCTATACGCCAGGCAAGGCTAATGTAATGGCTGATGCCTTGAGCCGCAAGTCTTACTGCAACCACCTTCAGGTTCACCAAGTTCAGCCCCCACTTGTCGAAGAATTCAGAAAGCTGAACCTCCATATTGTTCCTCCGGTGCACTCTCCCCTCCTCCGGAGTTCCAAAAGATGAATCTCCGTGTTGTTCCCCAGGGTTCCCTTTATACCCTGGCTGTTGAACCCGATCTCGTGGACACCATAAAGGCAATGCAGGGATTTGACTCTGAAGTCTACAAGCTTAAACAAGACATCAGGAAAGGAAATCCCTCATCCTTCACTATTGCTGATGATGGCGCCTTGTACTTCAAAGGCCGCTTAGTGGTGCCATGTAAGAAGGAAAATCTGAATATGACTCGGAAGGTTATGCAAGAAGCTCATGATACGCCTCTATGTATCCATCCTGGCAGTACAAAGATGTATCAAGACATTCGTCAGAGATTCTGGTGGTCTAATATGAAGCAAGACATTGCTCGCTATGTTTCTGAGTGTGACGTTTGCCCTCGTATCAAAGCAGAACATCAAAGGCCTCTTTGGAACTCGCAACCTATCTCTATTCCCGAATGGAAATGGGACCATGTTGAAATGGACTTCGTCACTGGATTTCCCAAATCGCAGAAAGGTAATGATGCTATTCTTGTCATCATTGACCGCTTTCTAAAGTTGCACATTTTCGGCGGTCAAAGAAACGATCATCGCTAGCCAGCTTGCAGCGCTCTATATGTCGAGAATTGTTTCACTTCACGGTATTCCATGGTTATCGATTCGGACCGTGGCAGCTTATTCACTTCAAGATTACGGGCAAGTTTTCAAGAAGCTATGGGGACTCATTTATCTTTCAAGATCTGCTTTTCATCCGCAGTCTCAAGGGCAAGTTGAGCGTGTCAACCAAATTCTCAAGACATGCTTGAGCTTGTGTCGTCTCATTGCAAGAAATGGGAGGAATCTCTCCCGTATCTGAGTTCTCTTGTAATAATAGCTATCAAGCTAGTCGAAGATGGCCCCTTGAAGTGTTATATGGACGAAAGTGCGAACCCTCTCGAACTGGTCGAAGCTGGGAGCGTCCACTCTTCGTCCGGATATTATCCAACATGCCGAAGAACAAGTCCGCATTATTCGCGAGAATCTCAAGACTGCTCGATCGCGTCAAAAGAGTAATTATGACCGTCATCACAAAGACATGGTCTATCAACTTTGGCGAAAAGTCCTATCTTAGCGTTACACCAATGAAGGGTGCTCACCGCCGGATCAAGGGCAAGTTAGCGCCTCGCTATATTGGCCCTTTCACTATTCGGAAAGGCGTGGAAAAGTGGCTTATCAAGCTGGAGCTTCCGTCGAACCTTTCTCGAGTTCACGATGTGTTCCGTGTCCCAACTCCGACGCTGCTTCAAAGACCCAATCCGAGCAGTGGACCATGAAGTGCTCGAATTGCAACAGGACCTCTCCTATAAAGAGCATCCGGTCCGCATTCTCGACCAAGCTGAACGCCGCACCCGTCAGAAGGCGATCAAGTTCCTCAAGGTCCAGTGGTCGAATCACTCTGAAGATGAAGCCACACAGGAGCGCGAGGATCGTCTACGAGATGAATATCCGCACTCTTTCCTTCTACCTCCTAAATCTCGGACGAGATTTTTTGTAGTGGAGGAGATTTATAACGCCCGGTGGTTATGCAGCAGTAATCATCCGGTTGGTTAATTAACCTCTCGTTAATTCGAACCGTCCTAAAACAAAAATTAAAACTAAAACAAGCGATAAAGAGTTAGAAAATAAGTTCTAAAATGTTAGGGGTTTTCTAAAATAACTAACCTAATATTAGTGGGTGCAATAATTTTTACAAATGTCGAGCATTTTAAATAAAATAAAAACAGAAAAGAAACTAAATAAAAGAAAAGGAAAAATAAAAGCGAGAGGGGAGAACCCACTGGCCCGACCAGTCGGCCCCTCCCCACCGGCCCCTCTCTCCCTTTGGCCCATTCCCTTCCCCCATGGGCGGCCCACCGCCCAACCCACCGGCCAGATAACCCCCACGGCTAACCCTAGCCACCGACCGCCTCCGCCCCCCCCCGCGCCCCCTCGCCCCTCGACTTTTCCCGATCCGGATGGAGAGCACCCTGACCGAACCTCCCCGCCGTCCTCCCTCCTGCCTGCGACGCCCCCCGCCCACCGCGGCCCCAGGCCTCCCTCCTCCTCCGACGCCACCCGAGGCTCCTCCTCCCTCCGTCAGCCTCAGAGCCCATGGCCTCCACACACAGCTCGGCCTCGCCCTCCCGTCGCGAGCGCCTCCCCGACCCTCCCCAACGGTCTCCCCGCCCGTGCCGAGCCCACCGGCCGAGCCCCTGCCTCTCCTGTGAGGCCCTCTCCTCCCCTCCCCGTCGTGATGGCTCCGGCCCTTGCACCGGTTCCCCACACCACGGCTCCTCTCCTCGTTAGTGCCGTGGCCAGCCAGCCCGTCGCCCGGATCGGGCACCGTGACAGCCTTGTGGCCCCTCCCCGTTCCCTCTTCCCCACCCCCGCCGGATCCGCCGGGCCGTGCGCCCGCTCCTCTCCCTTCCTTCTCACTGGCGACCCCTCGTGACCCTAAGCTGCCCAGGCCCTCGCTCCC